>CM046473.1:5559577-6159577 GCA_025506415.1 Flaveria robusta
AAAAAAAAAAAAAAAAAAAAAAAAAAAAAAAAAAAAAAAAAAAAAATTTCGCTGTGCATACTTTGCAAGTAAGTTTTTCTTTACAACCCCCTTCTTCTTGATCACCCCCTCTGATATAACTCAAGGATTAATTAGAAAATCAAAAGTCTCACAGATCTGCAGCCTTTTTAGTAAGAAATCACAGTGAAATAAAAGAGAAAGGCTAGGATAGTTTACAATTACAAAAGATTAAATGATAATACAATAGATGACGGATATAATATCCCTAATAAAGACAGTTTACTAAATCTTATACAGAATAAAAAAGTTATTTTCAAATTTGACTTAAAATCAGGATACAACCAGTTAAAGCTTGAAGAAAGCTTTAAACCCTGGACAGCTTTTACATGTTCTGAAGGGCAATATGAATGGAACGTCCTAAGTTTTGGACTAAAAAATGCTCCTTCAATTTTTCAAAGATTTATGGACAGCATATTTTTAAAATATGAATTTTGTTTAGTTTACATTGATGACATTTTAGTTGCAAGTAATACAGTACAGGAACATGAAAGACATCTTCAGCAGGTCTTTACAGAAATAAAACAGAATGGTATAGTAGTTTCTAAACGAAAAATGGAGTTATTTAAAAGAAAAATTTCCTTTTTAGGGTTAGAAATTGGAAATGGAAAAATAGAATTACAACCACACATTTCTACAAAAATTCTAAATTTTCCAGAAAAATTCGAGAATTTAAAACAAATACAAGCATTTTTGGGACTGGTAAATTATGCCAGAAAATTCATTCCAAATTTGTCAAAATTAGTCGGACCAATATACAGTAAAACTACAAAAAATGGTCAAAGTATTTTAACCAAGAAGACATCAAATTGGTTAAAGAAATTAAAAAGGCGGTAAAAAATATAAAACCCCTTGAATTACCTTTAACAACAGATTACATAATCATTGAAACAGATGGACAGGAAAAAAGATAAAGGAAAGGCAAAGATTATACATCCTAAACAGGATAAATCTTTGACAGAGGAAGAAGAACAGATTCAACAGTTATACACAGATCATCTCAAATCACACTACCTCAGTTAGTGGCGAGACCAGATGAAATTACACAGTTCTATAGACAGCATAAACAATTACAGTTTACACAGTCAAGGGAAAAACGCCCTTTGCATACTACCAGTTCTATACCCAAGCCGGTATTAGAATTCGGAACATATGCTTTACAGATTTTCACAGATTCTAACAAAAAGTTTCATCCTATTATAGGCATGAAACTTACAGATAAGCAGCAATGCTTATTAGACAACCTATGGCACATTCAAACCATGCCACAGGCTTCAACTTTTAAAGTACAAGTTTTAAATGCTTTAAGCATTTATTTTCAGGAACAAAGTTTAAAAACCCCTGAAAGACATTTAAAACAAAACCTAATTTTACACATTATGTTATATACAGAGGTACAAAAATTGGGATTTTCAACAAATGGACCAGTGTTATCCCTCATATAACAAATATTCCTGGGGGAGCAACCTGGAAAGGTTTTACAAACTTCTCTGAAGCATTGAAAGATGCAAGAGAAAAATTTGGCATACAAACTTTTACATAGAACCCGAAGAGGTTAAAAGCTTTCGGAGATTGCAAAACAAAACCCTGAGCAATACATTCAAGCTCAGCAGGAAATGATTTCAACACTGAAATCACAGTTAGAGGAAAAACAAAAGATACACAGAATATACAGATAAAAATTGAAAATAGCATGTTAAAACAGAAAAATGCTATACTCGAGGCAAAAAATACACAGTTATTACAAAGGCTCGAGAAAAAAGAAGAAAAAACAGTTATACACAGAACATATGAATCTTTTAAACAAGGATTCTTGATACACCCTGGTGGCAAGTTTTGAAACCAGTTACAGAAAGATTCCCAGAATTTGAGAATCTTGTCTCACAGAAGGTTTGTGCAGAATTCCCTTTGATTCTGTACAACCTACAGCAGCAGCTCATAGACTTGGCCTTCAGCTTTGATAGTGAAGTTCAAGGATTTGCAGTAGTAGAAAGAACAGATGAAAACGGAGAAGGAACAGGCCTCTTGTTACTTCAAGTCCATCAACCTACAAAACTAACAGACGCACAGATTATTCAATTTTACCATCATGGTATGATTGATTACTTAGAAATAAAATTAGACAGAAGAACAGAAGATCTCCTAAACCAACTTGGGGAGAAGATCATCTTAACAGCAGGAAACATTGCAGCACGATCTACGACACCATATATTGGTATCAAGGTCGTTGCTTCATTTCCTTTTGCAGACGCTTACACTTACAGACCAGCAAGAAAGAGGACATTCATCGAACACAATAAACAGAAGACAGACGTCCATTTGCAAAGAGCGATGACGAATCCCGTTAGTAACATAGACTTTGCAAATTTACCATGGATAAATGAAACAGACAGCCAACCTACAACAAGTTTCGAACAGTTTGTCAAAAACATCAGGAAACTCCAGAAATTCCTGATTGTTTTCCCTGGCAGCAGTACAGACTCATAGGAGAAGGACACTACATACAGGTTTATGCAAAAACAAATTGGAGTATGCTTCTACCATTTGCAGGGGAAGGAGACACTCTACATTACAACACACATCGTCAACCTAGAAGACGGATACGACGACGAGCAGAATTGTTCGAGTCCACAGTCAATCGACAGCACACACAGAGACTTCTAGAAGACACGACGCATGCAATGACGATAGATTACACAAAACAAAAACAGTAACGTAAGCCATGACGTAAGCAGCAATTATCGAAGATAATCATGGCAGACAGCTTTACTTTTTCTTTTGAATTTAATGTATAGCCTTTTTGACTTTTAGGCTCATAGTCTTTTTAAATTTTGTAGTTTAGTAGATTCGTTTGCCTATATAAGGGCAGTTGTAATTTATTTGTAAGTACGACTACCACACCATACTACCAAGCAATAATATTATGATTGCACACTAAACTCTTCGCCGCTCTTTAACTCTCCACTCCCTTACTCTCCCAGTTATATCCAGCACTTCATATTATACCCAGCATAAATATAAAAAAAAAAAAAAAAAAAAAAAAAAAAAAAAAAAAAAAAAAAAAAAAAAATTTTCCCTTTCTGTACAACCTTCAACCGCTGTGCATACTCTCGTCCACACCAACCATCCGCTGTGCATACTTTGCAAGTAAGTTTTTCTTTACAACCCCCTTCTTCTTGATCACCCCCTCTGATATAATGGTATCAGAGCAAAGTCTTTCTTAAAATCTAAAAGACTAAGACAAGCTCCATTTTATGGCGTGTTATGCCTGTGTTTTGGAGAACTCTCTTAGGTGAAGATTATGGGAAAGAAGGTTGCTTTGATAACTTTATAAATGAAAGGGTTTCTTTTAAGGTTTCTTTATTTTGAAATATGATTATGTTGTCTTTTAAAAGTAAGCTGGGATATAAGAAACATTTATGAGATAAACTGGGAATAAGGAGAGAAAGAGTTAAAGAGTAGGTAGTTTTATTAACCATCGGTAGCTCACAAACAATTAAACGCTTAGAATTTCTAAACTTAGAATTTTCTGAAAAGCTAATCAAAAAACACTTAAAACAGATAATTTCACATTAGTCTGTAATATTAAAGACTCTTGTGAACACAGTTTACACACAAATAATTCACAGCTAAATACACTTGTAGATTTACTTATAATCTAAGTATTAGTTTACAAAGAGAAGTAACAAATAATAACAGATATTAGAAAATTTAATAACAGAAGTTAAGAAAATATCACAGAATTTAGATTACATAAAAAATCAATCTAACAGAATAATAAGTGAAACAAGTAAAAGTAATACAGAAAACAACACAGCTCTAGAAGTAGAGAAAATTACAGAAGCTTTACAGAAATTAAAAACAAGCAAAAAGCCTATACCTTATACACACTGGCAACCAAGAAAATGAATAATAATAGTTTTCTAGGAAGAAGTAGAACTATACAGGAAGCTAGGAATTCTACAGGAAATATACAGGATACCATTACTTCAGATAGATTCTTAAACAGAATAATTAAAAGAGGATCAGGATCTAACAGTAATAGACAGATAACACAGATCGAAGAAGAAATAGATCTAGATAGAAATCTAGAATTATACAATCAACACCAATTAGATATATTAAATCCAAGGATTTTATATCAAACAGGAAGGTTAAACATAACACTACACTCATAAGAAGCAGTAGAGAAGAAAGCTTAAGAGTAGTAGATAACACAGTAACATTAGATCTTTTTTCATCAGAAACTATAGAAAAGATCAAAAAACAGAACAAAAACTTTGTACACACAGGATTAATAGTAATAGGAGTTAAAGCGCTAGGAAGAAAAAACCTAGGAACAAAGCTCTTAGCCCTAATACTAGACAAAAGTTGGAAAACAGAAATGAAAAAAGCTATAATCTCAGGTATGGAAGTAGACTTGAGTCAAAATATAGCAATATTTTATTGTACACCTGATATCTTAAAAGATACAAAAGACTTACAGAACATTAAAATAGCCTTAAAAACAAAAGGATATGAAAATTACGAAGGAAACAACCTAGTAGTAAGCATAGGAATACTAGGAAAAGCTAGTAACAGTTCAGGAATGAAATATAAAGTAAACATAGATGGAATCGTTAAAACGATAGCATCAAAATCTATACAGATGATAGAGCCAATAAAAATAGACCCAGAACAGCTAACAGGATTAGAATGGGATCTAGAAGATTTACAGGAAAATGGTAACAATACAGTCTTAGTTCCAAAGAAAGTTATATATACGAAGAAGTTGATGGAAAACAGAAACTAAGATTTACAGATTTTAAACAAACAGAAGAAAATGATAACGAAGAATATCATTTTATGAGTATAGAGGAAGAGGAGGAAACACTTCCAATATACGATACAGATAATGAATACGATACAGATGATGAAATATTAGATACAGACTTCTTAAAGTTTGAACAAGAAGAAACAATGGATTACACATTATTAGACTTTAAAGAAGAGTCTATAGATTGCTTTAAGATAGAAGAAGCAAATAAAACATTAGAACAAATCATAGACAGAAAGTTTACAGAGTTAAATATACAACAGGAAGTGGACGACATGATAATAGAATGTATGTTAGACTTAGGAATGACATACGAAGAAAGTTATAAAAATTACAGGAATACTACAATCTGCCATTAGTAGAAGACATTGTAAATGGTAAAACAATGATAGCAGATTTCTACAAACAAGAACAAACCTTTATGGATGCACAGATGCACAACCCGTTAAAAAGACCAAAATAGAATGGGTAGGAGAACACAGTGGTACACATCAAGAAACCCATGGTAGAGAATCATGGGCACAACCTACAGTAGATTATCAACAGGAATCTAATTACATAGGAAAAGGAAAACGATTACCTATAGGACAAATTTACAGTACAAACATGCTGTTACTCGAACAACAAAAACCACAGTTATGGATAGACGAAGTCTTAACATGGGAACAAAATGTAGTAAGACTTTGGGAAACAAATAAGAAAGACAGCATGGATATGTTGCATATCTAGAAACAACATTAGGACCCATAGCTCTAGGAATCTGGCAAAGCAAGAAAGCACAGAATCCAGAAGAGATAAATCAACTCAAAGCATTAGGAGACAATCCTTATAATTTCACAGCACAAATTAGAACACTTATACTAGGGGTTGATCCAGCAAAAACAACAGCTTAATACAAGATACAGCCATAAGAAATCTAGAACAGCTAAGTATAGCAGACATGAAATACATAAATGAATTTACATTAGACTTCACTAGATTATTATCTCAGACAGGAAAAGCAATGGATGATAATCTCTGTGATAAATATTTTGTAAAATTACCAGGAGATTTAGGAAAGTCTATACATGAAGCCTGGAAAACAAATTATGGTACACAACAGAATCTAGGAATAGGACCTAGAATAACTTATACATTTAGTATTTTAGAAGAAAAATGTAAAGAAGTAGCTCTACAAGAACAGTTAAAAAGAAATGCGTATGCATTTTGTAAAACAGCAACTTATACACCACAGGCTTATGGAGTCTACAACAAAAGAAAGAAGATAAGAAAAAGCATGACATACAATAAAAATTACAGAAAAAACAATACAAATAGGTATGTTAAAAAACCACAGTCAAGAAAATGTAGATGCTTTATCTGCGGAGATACAACACATCTAGCTAACAAATGCACAAACAGAAGTAAAAATGCAGAAAGAGCTAATTTAATAGAACAAATACAGGATTATGAGATAGAAGCTATTAAAACAGATGATGATTCTGATAATGAATCAATATATAGTATATACAGTGAAGATGAAAATCCAACAGTAAAAGTAGCATATACATATATGAACACAGAAGAAATTGTGAACATAACTGGATACAAAATAAGGAAATAATCACATTAGATGTTATAATTGTGGATATTACCCAAGTATAGAAAACGATCACAGTGTAATAGGTGTTTTAAAGAAATTTGCTTTAAATGCCTTAAAGAAATTTACAACCAGGATATAGCCTCAACATCCAAAACAATCAACAAAGATAGCAAAATGATAAAATAGAAAAGATAGAACTTACATTAGAATTACACAGCTTAAAGATCAAAAACGTAGAAAATAAGATAGAAGAAATAGAAAGAGTAGTCAAACCTGAAGAAATAGGTAAAATGGCTATAACACAGTCACAAGAACAGACTTACATACAAACACAGGGTTCAATAAACATGATAACTATTCAAACTCGTTTATGGTTAGATAGTAACAATACATAGATCTACAAGCACTAGTAGATACTGGAGCAACAAAAAGCTTAATATCATACAGCTTAGCACCAGTAGAATATCACAGAAAGCTTTCATACAAACTAAGCACAAGAACAGTGGAAGATAGATTAATAAACATTACACATTGTCTAGAACCAATAGGAATACAGTTCTTAGACTTTGCAAACAATTACAGTATAAAATACGATATGCCACAGATAAACATTAATCCACCAAATATAAAATCCAAAGACTTTGTCATAGGATTAAATTTCATATTAGGATTAAATGGGGCAGTAACCATTACAAAAAATTTTATAACATTAAGCAAACAGTTATATACAATACCAACCCTTAGATACATAAATACAACAGAAATTGTTCAAAAAAGAGGTGATAAAGGGAATTTAGATTTCTTGAAAATACATAACAGAAACAATTTAATAGAAAATGAGTCATTAAGGCTTCTTACAGATTTTTTAAATCATGAAACAGAAAAAGGGAAGGATATTACAAAAAGTATAAATCATCCTATGATCCTACATTTAGAAAAAATAGGATACATTGGAGAAGATATAACAAAAGCAAGGGTAGAATATACTTGTAAAATACAGCTAAAAAATCCCGACATAGTAATCAGAACAGCAAACATAGAATACAGCCCATTAGACAAAGAGGAATTTAAAAAACAAATCCCTGAAATGATAACTCAAGGATTAATTAGAAAATCAGAAAGTCCTCACAGATCTGCAGCCTTTTTAGTAAGAAATCACAGTGAAATAAAAAGAGGAAAGGCTAGGATAGTTTACAATTACAAAAGATTAAATGATAATACAATAGATGACGGATATAATATCCCTGATAAAGACAGTTTACTAAATCTTATACAGAATAAAAAAGTATTTTCAAAATTTGACTTAAAATCAGGATACAACCAGTTAAAGCTTGAAGAAAGCTTTAAACCCTGGACAGCTTTTACATGTTCTGAAGGGCAATACGAATGGAACGTCCTAAGTTTTGGACTAAAAAATGCTCCTTCAATTTTTCAAAGATTTATGGACAGCATATTTTTAAAATATGAATTTTGTTTAGTTTACATTGATGACATTTTAGTTGCAAGTAATACAGTACAGGAACATGAAAGACATCTTCAGCAGGTCTTTACAGAAATAAAACAGAATGGTATAGTAGTTTCTAAACGAAAAATGGAGTTATTTAAAAGAAAAATTTCCTTTTTAGGGTTAGAAATTGGAAATGGAAAAATAGAATTACAACCACACATTTCTACAAAAATTCTAAATTTTCCAGAAAAATTCGAGAATTTAAAACAAATACAAGCATTTTTGGGACTGGTAAATTATGCCAGAAAATTCATTCCAAATTTGTCAAAATTAGTCGGACCAATATACAGTAAAACTACAAAAAATGGTCAAAGGTATTTTAACCAAGAAGACATCAAATTGGTTAAAGAAATTAAAAGGCGGTAAAAAAATATAAACCCCTTGAATTACCTTTAACAACAGATTACATAATCATTGAAACAGATGGATGCAAAGAAGGATGGGGAGCAGTCCTTTTATGTAAACCAAATAAATACAGTACAAAGAAAGAAGAGAAAATTTGCGCTTACACAAGCGGTAATTTTCAAAACAAAACAAATTGGAATACAATAGATTTTGAAATACAAGCATTAATTTATGCTCTGGATAAATTCAAAATCTTTTTAGATAAAGAGTTTACAGTCAGAACCGATTGCGAAGCAATCGTTAAGTTCATAAAGAATGACCAAAGTAAAAAGATAAACAGAACAAGATGGGTCAATTTGCAAAACATTATACAAGGAAATGGATATTCCATAAAATTTGAACATATTAAAGGAAAAAATAATGGGATAGCAGATATGTTATCTCGTAATATTAACAAATGGTTTGTTACAGATGGACAGGAAAAAAGATAAAGGAAAGGCAAAGATTATACATCCTAAACAGGATAAATCTTTGACAAAGGAAGAAGAACAGATTCAACAGTTATACAGGCAGTCAATAGAAAAAATACACAGATCATCTCAAATCACACTACCTCAGTTAGTGGCGAGACCAGATGAAATTACACAGTTCTATAGACAGCATAAACAATTACAGTTTACACAGTCAAGGGAAAAACGCCCTTTGCATACTACCAGTTCTATACCCAAGCCGGTATTAGAATTCGGAACATATGCTTTACAGATTTTCACAGATTCTAACAAAAAGTTTCGTCCTATTATAGGCATGAAACTTACAGATAAGCAGCAATGCTTATTAGACAACCTATGGCACATTCAAACCATGCCACAGGCTTCAACTTTTAAAGTACAAGTTTTAAATGCTTTAAGCATTTATTTTCAGGAACAAAGTTTAAAACCCCTGAAAGACAATTTAAAACAAAACCCAATTTTACACATTATGTTATATACAGAGGTACAAAAATTGGGATTTTCAACAAATGGACCAGTGTTATCCCTCATATAACAAATATTCCTGGGGGAGCAACCTGGAAAGGTTTTACAAACTTCTCTGAAGCATTGAAAGATGCAAGAGAAAAATTTGGCATACAAAACTTTTACATAGAACCCGAAGAGGTTAAAAGCTTTTCGGAGATTGCAAAACAGAACCCTGAGCAATACATTCAAGCTCAGCAGGAAATGATTTCAACACTGAAATCACAGTTAGAGGAAAAAACAAAAGATACACAGAATATACAGATAAAAATTGAAAATAGCATGTTAAAACAAAAATGCTATACTCGAGGCAAAAAATACACAGTTATTACAAAGGCTCGAGAAAAAAGAAGAAAAAACAGTTATACACAGAACATATGAATCTTTTAAAACAAGGATTCTTGATACACCCTGGTGGCAAGTTTTGAAACCAGTTACAGAAAGATTCCCAGAATTTGAGAATCTTGTCTCACAGAAGGTTTGTGCAGAATTCCCTTTGATTCTGTACAACCTACAGCAGCAGCTCATAGACTTGGCCTTCAGCTTTGATAGTGAAGTTCAAGGATTTGCAGTAGTAGAAAGAACAGATGAAAACGGAGAAGGAACAGGCCTCTTGTTACTTCAAGTCCATCAACCTACAAAACTAACAGACGCACAGATTATTCAATTTTACCATCATGGTATGATTGATTACTTAGAAATAAAATTAGACAGAAGAACAGAAGATCTCCTAAACCAACTTGGGGAGAAGATCATCTTAACAGCAGAAAACATTGCAGCACGATCTACGACACCATATATTGGTATCAAGGTCGTTGCTTCATTTCCTTTTGCAGACGCTTACACTTACAGACCAGCAAGAAAGAGGATATTCATCGAACACAATAAACAGAAGACAGACGTCCATTTGCAAAGAGCGATGACGAATCCCGTTAGTAACATAGACTTTGCAAATTTACCATGGATAAATGAAACAGACAGCCAACCTACAACAAGTTTCGAACAGTTTGTCAAAAAACATCAGGAAACTCCAGAAATTCCTGATTGTTTTCCCTGGCAGCAGTACAGACTCATAGGAGAAGGACACTACATACAGGTTTATGCAAAAACAAATTGGAGTATGCTTCTACCATTTGCAGGGGAAGGAGACACTCTACAGTTACAACACATCGTCAACCTAGAAGACGGATACGACGACGAGCAGAATTGTTCGAGTCCACAGTCAATCGACAGCACACACAGAGACTTCTAGAAGACACGACGCATGCAATGACGATAGATTACACAAAACAAAAACAGTAACGTAAGCCATGACGTAAGCAGCAATTATCGAAGATAATCATGGCAGACAGCTTTACTTTTTCTTTTTGAATTTAATGTATAGCCTTTTTGACTTTTAGGCTCATAGTCTTTTTAAATTTTGTAGTTTAGTAGATTCGTTTGCCTATATAAGGCAGTTGTAATTTATTTGTAAGTACGACTACCACACCATACTACCAAGCAATAATATTATGATTGCACACTAAACTCTTCGCCGCTCTTTAACTCTCCACTCCCTTACTCTCCCAGTTATATCCAGCACTTCATATTATACCCAGCATAAATATAAAAAAAAAAAAAAAAAAAAAAAAAAAAAAAAAAAAAAAATTTTCCCTTTCTGTACAACCTTCAACCGCTGTGCATACTCTCGTCCACACCAACCATCCGCTGTGCATACTTTGCAAGTAAGTTTTTCTTTACAACCCCCTTCTTCTTGATCACCCCCTCTGATATATTGGTATCAGAGCAAAGTCTTTCTTAAAATCTAAAAGACTAAGACAAGCTCCATTTTATGGCGTGTTATGCCTGTGTTATTGGAGAACTCTCTTAGGTGAAGATTATGGGAAAGAAGGTTGCTTTGATAACTTTATAAATGAAAGGGTTTCTTTTAAGGTTTCTTTATTTTGAAATATGATTATGTTGTCTTTTAAAAGTAAGCTGGGATATAAGAAAACATTTATGAGATAAACTGGGAATAAGGAGAGAAAGAGTTAAAGAGTAGGTAGTTTTATTAACCATCGGTAGCTCACAAACAATTAAACGCTTAGAATTTCTAAACTTAGAATTTTCTGAAAAAGCTAATCAAAAAACACTTAAAACAGATAATTTCACATTAGTCTGTAATATTAAAGACTCTTGTGAACACAGTTTACACACAAATAATTCACAGCTAAATACACTAGTAGATTTACTTATAAATCTAAGTATTAGTTTACAAAGAGAAGTAACAAATAATAAACAGATATTAGAAAATTTAATAACAGAAGTTAAGAAAATATCACAGAATTTAGATTACATAAAAAATCAATCTAACAGAATAATAAGTGAAACAAGTAAAAGTAATACAGAAAACAACACAGCTCTAGAAGTAGAGAAAATTACAGAAGCTTTACAGAAATTAAAAACAAGCAAAAAGCCTATACCTTATACACACCGGCAACCAAGAAAATGAATAATAATAGTTTTCTAGGAAGAAGTAGAACTATACAGGAAGCTAGGAATTCTACAGGAAATATACAGGATACCATTACTTCAGATAGATTCTTAAACAGAATAATTAAAAGAGGATCAGGATCTAACAGTAATAGACAGATAACACAGATCGAAGAAGAAATAGATCTAGATAGAAATCTAGAATTATACAATCAACACCAATTAGATATATTAAATCCAAGGATTTTATATCAAACAGGAAGGTTAAACATAAACACTACACTCATAAGAAGCAGTAGAGAAAAAGCTTAAGAGTAGTAGATAACACAGTAACATTAGATCTTTTTTCATCAGAAACTATAGAAAAGATCAAAAAACAGAACAAAAACTTTGTACACACAGGATTAATAGTAATAGGAGTTAAAGCGCTAGGAAGAAAAAACCTAGGAACAAAGCTCTTAGCCCTAATACTAGACAAAAGTTGGAAAACAGAAATGAAAAAAGCTATAATCTCAGGTATGGAAGTAGACTTGAGTCAAAATATAGCAATATTTTATTGTACACCTGATATCTTAAAAGATACAAAAGACTTACAGAACATTAAAATAGCCTTAAAAACAAAAGGATATGAAATTACGAAGGAAACAACCTAGTAGTAAGCATAGGAATACTAGGAAAAGCTAGTAACAGTTCAGGAATGAAATATAAAGTAAACATAGATGGAATCGTTAAAACGATAGCATCAAAATCTATACAGATGATAGAGCCAATAAAAATAGACCCAGAACAGCTAACAGGATTAGAATGGGATCTAGAAGATTTACAGGAAAATGGTAACAATACAGTCTTAGTTCCAAAGAAAAGTTATATATACGAAGAAGTTGATGGAAAACAGAAACTAAGATTTACAGATTTTAAACAAACAGAAGAAAATGATAACGAAGAATATCATTTTATGAGTATAGAGGAAGAGGAGGAAACACTTCCAATATACGATACAGATAATGAATACGATACAGATGATGAAATATTAGATACAGACTTCTTAAAGTTTGAACAAGAAGAAACAATGGATTACACATTATTAGACTTTAAAGAAGAGTCTATAGATTGCTTTAAGATAGAAGAAGCAAATAAAACATTAGAACAAATCATAGACAGAAAGTTTACAGAGTTAAATATACAACAGGAAGTGGACGACATGATAATAGAATGTATGTTAGACTTAGGAATGACATACGAAGAAAGTTATAAAAAATTACAGGAATACTACAATCTGCCATTAGTAGAAGACATTGTAAATGGTAAAACAATGATAGCAGATTTCTACAAACAAGAACAAACCTTTATGGATGCACAGATGCACAACCCGTTAAAAAGACCAAAAATAGAATGGGTAGGAGAACACAGTGGTACACATCAAGAAACCCATGGTAGAGAATCATGGGCACAACCTACAGTAGATTATCAACAGGAATCTAATTACATAGGAAAAGGAAAACGATTACCTATAGGACAAATTTACAGTACAAACATGCTGTTACTCGAACAACAAAAACCACAGTTATGGATAGACGAAGTCTTAACATGGGAACAAAATGTAGTAAGACTTTGGGAAACAAATAAGAAAGACAGCATGGATATGTTTGCATATCTAGAAACAACATTAGGACCCATAGCTCTAGGAATCTGGCAAAGCAAGAAAGCACAGAATCCAGAAGAGATAAATCAACTCAAAGCATTAGGAGACAATCCTTATAATTTCACAGCACAAATTAGAACACTTATACTAGGGGTTGATCCAGCAAAAAACAACAGCTTAATACAAGATACAGCCATAAGAAATCTAGAACAGCTAAGTATAGCAGACATGAAATACATAAATGAATTTACATTAGACTTCACTAGATTATTATCTCAGACAGGAAAAGCAATGGATGATAATCTCTGTGATAAATATTTTGTAAAATTACCAGGAGACTTAGGAAAGTCTATACATGAAGCCTGGAAAACAAATTATGGTACACAACAGAATCTAGGAATAGGACCTAGAATAACTTATACATTTAGTATTTTAGAAGAAAATGTAAAGAAGTAGCTCTACAAGAACAGTTAAAAAGAAATGCGTATGCATTTTGTAAAACAGCAATTTATACACCACAGGCTTATGGAGTCTACAACAAAAGAAAGAAGATAAGAAAAAGCATGACATACAATAAAAATTACAGAAAAAACAATACAAATAGGTATGTTAAAAAACCACAGTCAAGAAAATGTAGATGCTTTATCTGCGGAGATACAACACATCTAGCTAACAAATGCACAAACAGAAGTAAAAATGCAGAAAGAGCTAATTTAATAGAACAAATACAGGATTATGAGATAGAAGCTATTAAAACAGATGATGATTCTGATAATGAATCAATATATAGTATATACAGTGAAGATGAAAATCCAACAGTAAAAGTAGCATATACATATATGAACACAGAAGAAAATTGTGAACATAACTGGATACAAAATAAGGGAAATAATCACATTAGATGTTATAATTGTGGATATTACCCAAGTATAGATTTCTTGAAAATACATAACAGAAACAATTTAATAGAAAATGAGTCATTAAGGCTTCTTACAGATTTTTTAAATCATGAAACAGAAAAAGGGAAGGATATTACAAAAAGTATAAATCATCCTATGATCCTACATTTAGAAAAAATAGGATACATTGGAGAAGATATAACAAAAGCAAGGGTAGAATATACTTGTAAAATACAGCTAAAAAATCCCGACATAGTAATCAGAACAGCAAACATAGAATACAGCCCATTAGACAAAGAGGAATTTAAAAAACAAATCCCTGAAATGATAACTCAAGGATTAATTAGAAAATCAGAAAGTCCTCACAGATCTGCAGCCTTTTTAGTAAGAAATCACAGTGAAATAAAAAGAGGAAAGGCTAGGATAGTTTACAATTACAAAAGATTAAATGATAATACAATAGATGACGGATATAATATCCCTAATAAAGACAGTTTACTAAATCTTATACAGAATAAAAAAGTATTTTCAAAATTTGACTTAAAATCAGGATACAACCAGTTAAAGCTTGAAGAAAGCTTTAAACCCTGGACAGCTTTTACATGTTCTGAAGGGCAATACGAATGGAACGTCCTAAGTTTTGGACTAAAAAATGCTCCTTCAATTTTTCAAAGATTTATGGACAGCATATTTTTAAAATATGAATTTTGTTTAGTTTACATTGATGACATTTTAGTTGCAAGTAATACAGTACAGGAACATGAAAGACATCTTCAGCAGGTCTTTACAGAAATAAAACAGAATGGTATAGTAGTTTCTAAACGAAAAATGGAGTTATTTAAAAGAAAAATTTCCTTTTTAGGGTTAGAAATTGGAAATGGAAAAATAGAATTACAACCACACATTTCTACAAAAATTCTAAATTTTCCAGAAAATTCGAGAATTTAAAACAAATACAAGCATTTTTGGGACTGGTAAATTATGCCAGAAAATTCATTCCAAATTTGTCAAAATTAGTCGGACCAATATACAGTAAAACTACAAAAAATGGTCAAAGGTATTTTAACCAAGAAGACATCAAATTGGTTAAAGAAATTAAAAAGGCGGTAAAAAATATAAAACCCCTTGAATTACCTTTAACAACAGATTACATAATCATTGAAACAGATGGATGCAAAGAAGGATGGGGAGCAGTCCTTTTATGTAAACCAAATAAATACAGTACAAAGAAAGAAGAGAAAATTTGCGCTTACACAAGCGGTAATTTTCAAAACAAAACAAATTGGAATACAATAGATTTTGAAATACAAGCATTAATTTATGCTCTGGATAAATTCAAAATCTTTTTAGATAAAGAGTTTACAGTCAGAACCGATTGCGAAGCAATCGTTAAGTTCATAAAGAATGACCAAAGTAAAAAGATAAACAGAACAAGATGGGTCAATTTGCAAAACATTATACAAGGAAATGGATATTCCATAAAATTTGAACATATTAAAGGAAAAAATAATGGGATAGCAGATATGTTATCTCGTAATATTAACAAATGGTTTGTTACAGATGGACAGGAAAAAAGATAAAGGAAAGGCAAAGATTATACATCCTAAACAGGATAAATCTTTGACAGAGGAAGAAGAACAGATTCAACAGTTATACAGGCAGTCAATAGAAAAAATACACAGATCATCTCAAATCACACTACCTCAGTTAGTGGCGAGACCAGATGAAATTACACAGTTCTATAGACAGCATAAACAATTACAGTTTACACAGTCAAGGGAAAAACGCCCTTTGCATACTACCAGTTCTATACCCAAGCCGGTATTAGAATTCGGAACATATGCTTTACAGATTTTCACAGATTCTAACAAAAAGTTTCGTCCTATTATAGGCATGAAACTTACAGATAAGCAGCAATGCTTATTAGACAACCTATGGCACATTCAAACCATGCCACAGGCTTCAACTTTTAAAGTACAAGTTTTAAATGCTTTAAGCATTTATTTTCAGGAACAAAGTTTAAAAACCCCTGAAAGACAATTTAAAACAAAACCCAATTTTACACATTATGTTATATACAGAGGTACAAAAATTGGGATTTTCAACAAATGGACCAGTGTTATCCCTCATATAACAAATATTCCTGGGGGAGCAACCTGGAAAGGTTTTACAAACTTCTCTGAAGCATTGAAAGATGCAAGAGAAAAATTTGGCATACAAAACTTTTACATAGAACCCGAAGAGGTTAAAAGCTTTTCGGAGATTGCAAAACAAAACCCTGAGCAATACATTCAAGCTCAGCAGGAAATGATTTCAACACTGAAATCACAGTTAGAGGAAAAAACAAAAGATACACAGAATATACAGATAAAAATTGAAAATAGCATGTTAAAACAGAAAAATGCTATACTCGAGGCAAAAAATACACAGTTATTACAAAGGCTCGAGAAAAAAGAAGAAAAAACAGTTATACACAGAACATATGAATCTTTTAAAACAAGGATTCTTGATACACCCTGGTGGCAAGTTTTGAAACCAGTTACAGAAAGATTCCCAGAATTTGAGAATCTTGTCTCACAGAAGGTTTGTGCAGAATTCCCTTTGATTCTGTACAACCTACAGCAGCAGCTCATAGACTTGGCCTTCAGCTTTGATAGTGAAGTTCAAGGATTTGCAGTAGTAGAAAGAACAGATGAAAACGGAGAAGGAACAGGCCTCTTGTTACTTCAAGTCCATCAACCTACAAAACTAACAGACGCACAGATTATTCAATTTTACCATCATGGTATGATTGATTACTTAGAAATAAAATTAGACAGAAGAACAGAAGATCTCCTAAACCAACTTGGGGAGAAGATCATCTTAACAGCAGGAAACATTGCAGCACGATCTACGACACCATATATTGGTATCAAGGTCGTTGCTTCATTTCCTTTTGCAGACGCTTACACTTACAGACCAGCAAGAAAGAGGATATTCATCGAACACAATAAACAGAAGACAGACGTCCATTTGCAAAGAGCGATGACGAATCCCGTTAGTAACATAGACTTTGCAAATTTACCATGGATAAATGAAACAGACAGCCAACCTACAACAAGTTTCGAACAGTTTGTCAAAAAACATCAGGAAACTCCAGAAATTCCTGATTGTTTTCCCTGGCAGCAGTACAGACTCATAGGAGAAGGACACTACATACAGGTTTATGCAAAAACAAATTGGAGTATGCTTCTACCATTTGCAGGGAAGGAGACACTCTACAGTTACAACACATCGTCAACCTAGAAGACGGATACGACGACGAGCAGAATTGTTCGAGTCCACAGTCAATCGACAGCACACACAGAGACTTCTAGAAGACACGACGCATGCAATGACGATAGATTACACAAAACAAAAACAGTAACGTAAGCCATGACGTAAGCAGCAATTATCGAAGATAATCATGGCAGACAGCTTTACTTTTTCTTTTTGAATTTAATGTATAGCCTTTTTGACTTTTAGGCTCATAGTCTTTTTAAATTTTGTAGTTTAGTAGATTCGTTTGCCTATATAAGGGCAGTTGTAATTTATTTGTAAGTACGACTACCACACCATACTACCAAGCAATAATATTATGATTGCACACTAAACTCTTCGCCGCTCTTTAACTCTCCACTCCCTTACTCTCCCAGTTATATCCAGCACTTCATATTATACCCAGCATAAATATAAAAAAAAAAAAAAAAAAAAAAAAAAAAAAAAAAAAAAAATTTTTCCCTTTCTGTACAACCGGGTGATCAAGAAGAAGGGGGTTGTAAAGAAAAACTTACTTGCAAAGTATGCACAGCGGATGGTTGGTGTGGACGAGAGTATGCACAGCGGTTGAAGGTTGTACAGAAAGGGAAAAATTTTTTTTTTTTTTTTTTTTTTTTTTTTTTTTTTTTTTTTATATTTATGCTGGGTATAATATGAAGTGCTGGATATAACTGGGAGAGTAAGGGAGTGGAGAGTTAAAGAGCGGCGAAGAGTTTAGTGTGCAATCATAATATTATTGCTTGGTAGTATGGTGTGGTAGTCGTACTTACAAATAAATTACAACTGCCCTTATATAGGCAAACGAATCTACTAAACTACAAAATTTAAAAAGACTATGAGCCTAAAAGTCAAAAAGGCTATACATTAAATTCAAAAAGAAAAAGTAAAGCTGTCTGCCATGATTATCTTCGATAATTGCTGCTTACGTCATGGCTTACGTTACTGTTTTTGTTTTGTGTAATCTATCGTCATTGCATGCGTCGTGTCTTCTAGAAGTCTCTGTGTGTGCTGTCGATTGACTGTGGACTCGAACAATTCTGCTCGTCGTCGTATCCGTCTTCTAGGTTGACGATGTGTTGTAACTGTAGAGTGTCTCCTTCCCCTGCAAATGGTAGAAGCATACTCCAATTTGTTTTTGCATAAACCTGTATGTAGTGTCCTTCTCCTATGAGTCTGTACTGCTTCCAGGGAAAACAATCAGGAATTTCTGGAGTTTCCTGATGTTTTTTGACAAACTGTTCGAAACTTGTTGTAGGTTGGCTGTCTGTTTCATTTATCCATGGTAAATTTGCAAAGTCTATGTTACTAACGGGATTCGTCATCGCTCTTTGCAAATGGACGTCTGTCTTCTGTTTATTGTGTTCGATGAATATCCTCTTTCTTGCTGGTCTGTAAGTGTAAGCGTCTGCAAAAGGAAATGAAGCAACGACCTTGATACCAATATATGGTGTCGTAGATCGTGCTGCAATGTTTCCTGCTGTTAAGATGATCTTCTCCCCAAGTTGGTTTAGGAGATCTTCTGTTCTTCTGTCTAATTTTATTTCTAAGTAATCAATCATACCATGATGGTAAAATTGAATAATCTGTGCGTCTGTTAGTTTTGTAGGTTGATGGACTTGAAGTAACAAGAGGCCTGTTCCTTCTCCGTTTTCATCTGTTCTTTCTACTACTGCAAATCCTTGAACTTCACTATCAAAGCTGAAGGCCAAGTCTATGAGCTGCTGCTGTAGGTTGTACAGAATCAAAGGGAATTCTGCACAAACCTTCTGTGAGACAAGATTCTCAAATTCTGGGAATCTTTCTGTAACTGGTTTCAAAACTTGCCACCAGGGTGTATCAAGAATCCTTGTTTTAAAAGATTCATATGTTCTGTGTATAACTGTTTTTTTTTCTTTTTTCTCGAGCCTTTGTAATAACTGTGTATTTTTTGCCTCGAGTATAGCATTTTTCTGTTTTAACATGCTATTTTCAATTTTTATCTGTATATTCTGTGTATCTTTTGTTTTTTCCTCTAACTGTGATTTCAGTGTTGAAATCATTTCCTGCTGAGCTTGAATGTATTGCTCAGGGTTTTGTTTTGCAATCTCCGAAAAGCTTTTAACCTCTTCGGGTTCTATGTAAAAGTTTTGTATGCCAAATTTTTCTCTTGCATCTTTCAATGCTTCAGAGAAGTTTGTAAAACCTTTCCAGGTTGCTCCCCCAGGAATATTTGTTATATGAGGGATAACACTGGTCCATTTGTTGAAAATCCCAATTTTTGTACCTCTGTATATAACATAATGTGTAAAATTGGGTTTTGTTTTAAATTGTCTTTCAGGGGTTTTTAAACTTTGTTCCTGAAAATAAATGCTTAAAGCATTTAAAACTTGTACTTTAAAAGTTGAAGCCTGTGGCATGGTTTGAATGTGCCATAGGTTGTCTAATAAGCATTGCTGCTTATCTGTAAGTTTCATGCCTATAATAGGACGAAACTTTTTGTTAGAATCTGTGAAAATCTGTAAAGCATATGTTCCGAATTCTAATACCGGCTTGGGTATAGAACTGGTAGTATGCAAAGGGCGTTTTTCCCTTGACTGTGTAAACTGTAATTGTTTATGCTGTCTATAGAACTGTGTAATTTCATCTGGTCTCGCCACTAACTGAGGTAGTGTGATTTGAGATGATCTGTGTATTTTTTCTATTGACTGCCTGTATAACTGTTGAATCTGTTCTTCTTCCTCTGTCAAAGATTTATCCTGTTTAGGATGTATAATCTTTGCCTTTCCTTTATCTTTTTTCCTGTCCATCTGTTTCAATGATTATGTAATCTGTTGTTAAAGGTAATTCAAGGGGTTTTATATTTTTACCGCCTTTTTAATTTCTTTAACCAATTTGATGTCTTCTTGGTTAAAATACCTTTGACCATTTTTTGTAGTTTTACTGTATATTGGTCCGACTAATTTTGACAAATTTGGAATGAATTTTCTGGCATAATTTACCAGTCCCAAAAATGCTTGTATTTGTTTTAAATTCTCGAATTTTTCTGGAAAATTTAGAATTTTTGTAGAAATGTGTGGTTGTAATTCTATTTTTCCATTTCCAATTTCTAACCCTAAAAGGAAATTTTTCTTTTAAATAACTCCATTTTTCGTTTAGAAACTACTATACCATTCTGTTTTATTTCTGTAAAGACCTGCTGAAGATGTCTTTCATGTTCCTGTACTGTATTACTTGCAACTAAAATGTCATCAATGTAAACTAAACAAAATTCATATTTTAAAAATATGCTGTCCATAAATCTTTGAAAAATTGAAGGAGCATTTTTTAGTCCAAAACTTAGGACGTTCCATTCGTATTGCCCTTCAGAACATGTAAAAGCTGTCCAGGGTTTAAAGCTTTCTTCAAGCTTTAACTGGTTGTATCCTGATTTTAAGTCAAATTTTGAAAATACTTTTTTATTCTGTATAAGATTTAGTAAACTGTCTTTATCAGGGATATTATATCCGTCATCTATTGTATTATCATTTAATCTTTTGTAATTGTAAACTATCCTAGCCTTTCCTCTTTTTATTTCACTGTGATTTCTTACTAAAAAGGCTGCAGATCTGTGAGGACTTTCTGATTTTCTAATTAATCCTTGAGTTATCATTTCAGGGATTTGTTTTTTAAATTCCTCTTTGTCTAATGGGCTGTATTCTATGTTTGCTGTTCTGATTACTATGTCGGGATTTTTTAGCTGTATTTTACAAGTATATTCTACCCTTGCTTTTGTTATATCTTCTCCAATGTATCCTATTTTTTCTAAATGTAGGATCATAGGATGATTTATACTTTTTGTAATATCCTTCCCTTTTTCTGTTTCATGATTTAAAAAATCTGTAAGAAGCCTTAATGACTCATTTTCTATTAAATTGTTTCTGTTATGTATTTTCAAGAAATCTAAATTCCCTTTATCACCTCTTTTTTGAACAATTTCTGTTGTATTTATGTATCTAAGGGTTGGTATTGTATATAACTGTTTGCTTAATGTTATAAAATTTTTTGTAATGGTTACTGCCCCATTTAATCCTAATATGAAATTTAATCCTATGACAAAGTCTTTGGATTTTATATTTGGTGGATTAATGTTTATCTGTGGCATATCGTATTTTATACTGTAATTGTTTGCAAAGTCTAAGAACTGTATTCCTATTGGTTCTAGACAATGTGTAATGTTTATTAATCTATCTTCCACTGTTCTTGTGCTTAGTTTGTATGAAAGCTTTCTGTGATATTCTACTGGTGCTAAGCTGTATGATATTAAGCTTTTTGTTGCTCCAGTATCTACTAGTGCTTGTAGATCTATGTATTTGTTACTATCTAACCATAAACGAGTTTGAATAGTTATCATGTTTATTGAACCCTGTGTTTGTATGTAAGTCTGTTCTTGTGACTGTGTTATAGCCATTTTACCTATTTCTTCAGGTTTGACTACTCTTTCTATTTCTTCTATCTTATTTTCTACGTTTTTGATCTTTAAGCTGTGTAATTCTAATGTAAGTTCTATCTTTTCTATTTTATCATTTTTGCTATCTTTGTTGATTGTTTTGGATGTTGAGGCTATATCCTGGTTGTAAATTTCTTTAAGGCATTTAAAGCAAATTTCTTTAAAACACCTATTACACTGTGATCGTTTTTCTATACTTGGGTAATATCCACAATTATAACATCTAATGTGATTATTTCCCTTATTTTGTATCCAGTTATGTTCACAATTTTCTTCTGTGTTCATATATGTATATGCTACTTTTACTGTTGGATTTTCATCTTCACTGTATATACTATATATTGATTCATTATCAGAATCATCATCTGTTTTAATAGCTTCTATCTCATAATCCTGTATTTGTTCTATTAAATTAGCTCTTTCTGCATTTTTACTTCTGTTTGTGCATTTGTTAGCTAGATGTGTTGTATCTCCGCAGATAAAGCATCTACATTTTCTTGACTGTGGTTTTTTAACATACCTATTTGTATTGTTTTTTCTGTAATTTTTATTGTATGTCATGCTTTTTCTTATCTTCTTTCTTTTGTTGTAGACTCCATAAGCCTGTGGTGTATAAATTGCTGTTTTACAAAATGCATACGCATTTCTTTTTAACTGTTCTTGTAGAGCTACTTCTTTACATTTTTCTTCTAAAATACTAAATGTATAAGTTATTCTAGGTCCTATTCCTAGATTCTGTTGTGTACCATAATTTGTTTTCCAGGCTTCATGTATAGACTTTCCTAAGTCTCCTGGTAATTTTACAAAATATTTATCACAGAGATTATCATCCATTGCTTTTCCTGTCTGAGATAATAATCTAGTGAAGTCTAATGTAAATTCATTTATGTATTTCATGTCTGCTATACTTAGCTGTTCTAGATTTCTTATGGCTGTATCTTGTATTAAGCTGTTGTTTTTTGCTGGATCAACCCCTAGTATAAGTGTTCTAATTTGTGCTGTGAAATTATAAGGATTGTCTCCTAATGCTTTGAGTTGATTTATCTCTTCTAGATTCTGTGCTTTCTTGCTTTGCCAGATTCCTAGAGCTATGGGTCCTAATGTTGTTTCTAGATATGCAAACATATCCATGCTGTCTTTCTTATTTGTTTCCCAAAGTCTTACTACATTTTGTTCCCATGTTAAGACTTCGTCTATCCATAACTGTGGTTTTTGTTGTTCGAGTAACAGCATGTTTGTACTGTAAATTTGTCCTATAGGTAATCGTTTTCCTTTTCCTATGTAATTAGATTCCTGTTGATAATCTACTGTAGGTTGTGCCCATGATTCTCTACCATGGGTTTCTTGATGTGTACCACTGTGTTCTCCTACCCATTCTATTTTTGGTCTTTTTAACGGGTTGTGCATCTGTGCATCCATAAAGGTTTGTTCTTGTTTGTAGAAATCTGCTATCATTGTTTTACCATTTACAATGTCTTCTACTAATGGCAGATTGTAGTATTCCTGTAATTTTTTATAACTTTCTTCGTATGTCATTCCTAAGTCTAACATACATTCTATTATCATGTCGTCCACTTCCTGTTGTATATTTAACTCTGTAAACTTTCTGTCTATGATTTGTTCTAATGTTTTATTTGCTTCTTCTATCTTAAAGCAATCTATAGACTCTTCTTTAAAGTCTAATAATGTGTAATCCATTGTTTCTTCTTGTTCAAACTTTAAGAAGTCTGTATCTAATATTTCATCATCTGTATCGTATTCATTATCTGTATCGTATATTGGAAGTGTTTCCTCCTCTTCCTCTATACTCATAAAATGATATTCTTCGTTATCATTTTCTTCTGTTTGTTTAAAATCTGTAAATCTTAGTTTCTGTTTTCCATCAACTTCTTCGTATATATAACTTTTCTTTGGAACTAAGACTGTATTGTTACCATTTTCCTGTAAATCTTCTAGATCCCATTCTAATCCTGTTAGCTGTTCTGGGTCTATTTTTATTGGCTCTATCATCTGTATAGATTTTGATGCTATCGTTTTAACGATTCCATCTATGTTTACTTTATATTTCATTCCTGAACTGTTACTAGCTTTTCCTAGTATTCCTATGCTTACTACTAGGTTGTTTCCTTCGTAATTTTCATATCCTTTTGTTTTTAAGGCTATTTTAATGTTCTGTAAGTCTTTTGTATCTTTTAAGATATCAGGTGTACAATAAAATATTGCTATATTTTGACTCAAGTCTACTTCCATACCTGAGATTATAGCTTTTTTCATTTCTGTTTTCCAACTTTTGTCTAGTATTAGGGCTAAGAGCTTTGTTCCTAGGTTTTTTCTTCCTAGCGCTTTAACTCCTATTACTATTAATCCTGTGTGTACAAAGTTTTTGTTCTGTTTTTTGATCTTTTCTATAGTTTCTGATGAAAAAAGATCTAATGTTACTGTGTTATCTACTACTCTTAAGCTTTCTTCTCTACTGCTTCTTATGAGTGTAGTGTTTATGTTTAACCTTCCTGTTTGATATAAAATCCTTGGATTTAATATATCTAATTGGTGTTGATTGTATAATTCTAGATTTCTATCTAGATCTATTTCTTCTTCGATCTGTGTTATCTGTCTATTACTGTTAGATCCTGATCCTCTTTTAATTATTCTGTTTAAGAATCTATCTGAAGTAATGGTATCCTGTATATTTCCTGTAGAATTCCTAGCTTCCTGTATAGTTCTACTTCTTCCTAGAAAACTATTATTATTCATTTTCTTGGTTGCCAGTGTGTATAAGGTATAGGCTTTTAGCTTGTTTTTAATTTCTGTAAAGCTTCTGTAATTTTTTCTACTTCTAGAGCTGTGTTGTTTTCTGTATTACTTTTACTTGTTTCACTTATTATTCTGTTAGATTGATTTTTTATGTAATCTAAATTCTGTGATATTTTCTTAACTTCTGTTATTAAATTTTCTAATATCTGTTTATTATTTGTTACTTCTCTTTGTAAACTAATACTTAGATTTATAAGTAAATCTACTAGTGTATTTAGCTGTGAATTATTTGTGTGTAAACTGTGTTCACAAGAGTCTTTAATATTACAGACTAATGTGAAATTATCTGTTTTAAGTGTTTTTTGATTAGCTTTTTCAGAAAATTCTAAGTTTAGAACTTCTAAGCGTTTAATTGTTTGTGAGCTACCGATGGTTAATAAAACTACCTACTCTTTAACTCTTTCTCTCCTTATTCCCAGTTTATCTCATAAATGTTTTCTTATATCCCAGCTTACTTTTAAAAGACAACATAATCATATTTCAAAATAAAGAAACCTTAAAAGAAACCCTTTCATTTATAAAGTTATCAAAGCAACCTTCTTTCCCATAATCTTCACCTAAGAGAGTTCTCCAATAACACAGGCATAACACGCCATAAAATGGAGCTTGTCTTAGTCTTTTAGATTTTAAGAAAGACTTTGCTCTGATACCAATATATCAGAGGGGGTGATCAAGAAGAAGGGGGTTGTAAAGAAAAACTTACTTGCAAAGTATGCACAGCGGATGGTTGGTGTGGACGAGAGTATGCACAGCGGTTGAAGGTTGTACAGAAAGGGAAAATTTTTTTTTTTTTTTTTTTTTTTTTTTTTTTTTTTTTTTTTTTATATTTATGCTGGGTATAATATGAAGTGCTGGATATAACTGGGAGAGTAAGGGAGTGGAGAGTTAAAGAGCGGCGAAGAGTTTAGTGTGCAATCATAATATTATTGCTTGGTAGTATGGTGTGGTAGTCGTACTTACAAATAAATTACAACTGCCCTTATATAGGCAAACGAATCTACTAAACTACAAAATTTAAAAAGACTATGAGCCTAAAAGTCAAAAAGGCTATACATTAAATTCAAAAAGAAAAAGTAAAGCTGTCTGCCATGATTATCTTCGATAATTGCTGCTTACGTCATGGCTTACGTTACTGTTTTTGTTTTGTGTAATCTATCGTCATTGCATGCGTCGTGTCTTCTAGAAGTCTCTGTGTGTGCTGTCGATTGACTGTGGACTCGAACAATTCTGCTCGTCGTCGTATCCGTCTTCTAGGTTGACGATGTGTTGTAACTGTAGAGTGTCTCCTTCCCCTGCAAATGGTAGAAGCATACTCCAATTTGTTTTTGCATAAACCTGTATGTAGTGTCCTTCTCCTATGAGTCTGTACTGCTGCCAGGGAAAACAATCAGGAATTTCTGGAGTTTCCTGATGTTTTTTGACAAACTGTTCGAAACTTGTTGTAGGTTGGCTGTCTGTTTCATTTATCCATGGTAAATTTGCAAAGTCTATGTTACTAACGGGATTCGTCATCGCTCTTTGCAAATGGACGTCTGTCTTCTGTTTATTGTGTTCGATGAATATCCTCTTTCTTGCTGGTCTGTAAGTGTAAGCGTCTGCAAAAGGAAATGAAGCAACGACCTTGATACCAATATATGGTGTCGTAGATCGTGCTGCAATGTTTTCTGCTGTTAAGATGATCTTCTCCCCAAGTTGGTTTAGGAGATCTTCTGTTCTTCTGTCTAATTTTATTTCTAAGTAATCAATCATACCATGATGGTAAAATTGAATAATCTGTGCGTCTGTTAGTTTTGTAGGTTGATGGACTTGAAGTAACAAGAGGCCTGTTCCTTCTCCGTTTTCATCTGTTCTTTCTACTACTGCAAATCCTTGAACTTCACTATCAAAGCTGAAGGCCAAGTCTATGAGCTGCTGCTGTAGGTTGTACAGAATCAAAGGGAATTCTGCACAAACCTTCTGTGAGACAAGATTCTCAAATTCTGGGAATCTTTCTGTAACTGGTTTCAAAACTTGCCACCAGGGTGTATCAAGAATCCTTGTTTTAAAAGATTCATATGTTCTGTGTATAACTGTTTTTTCTTCTTTTTTCTCGAGCCTTTGTAATAACTGTGTATTTTTTGCCTCGAGTATAGCATTTTTCTGTTTTAACATGCTATTTTCAATTTTTATCTGTATATTCTGTGTATCTTTTGTTTTTTCCTCTAACTGTGATTTCAGTGTTGAAATCATTTCCTGCTGAGCTTGAATGTATTGCTCAGGGTTTTGTTTTGCAATCTCCGAAAAGCTTTTAACCTCTTCGGGTTCTATGTAAAAGTTTTGTATGCCAAATTTTTCTCTTGCATCTTTCAATGCTTCAGAGAAGTTTGTAAAACCTTTCCAGGTTGCTCCCCCAGGAATATTTGTTATATGAGGGATAACACTGGTCCATTTGTTGAAAATCCCAATTTTTGTACCTCTGTATATAACATAATGTGTAAAATTGGGTTTTGTTTTAAATTGTCTTTCAGGGGTTTTTAAACTTTGTTCCTGAAAATAAATGCTTAAAGCATTTAAAACTTGTACTTTAAAAGTTGAAGCCTGTGGCATGGTTTGAATGTGCCATAGGTTGTCTAATAAGCATTGCTGCTTATCTGTAAGTTTCATGCCTATAATAGGACGAAACTTTTTGTTAGAATCTGTGAAAATCTGTAAAGCATATGTTCCGAATTCTAATACCGGCTTGGGTATAGAACTGGTAGTATGCAAAGGGCGTTTTTCCCTTGACTGTGTAAACTGTAATTGTTTATGCTGTCTATAGAACTGTGTAATTTCATCTGGTCTCGCCACTAACTGAGGTAGTGTGATTTGAGATGATCTGTGTATTTTTTCTATTGACTGCCTGTATAACTGTTGAATCTGTTCTTCTTCCTTTGTCAAAGATTTATCCTGTTTAGGATGTATAATCTTTGCCTTTCCTTTATCTTTTTTCCTGTCCATCTGTAACAAACCATTTGTTAATATTACGAGATAACATATCTGCTATCCCATTATTTTTTCCTTTAATATGTTCAAATTTTATGGAATATCCATTTCCTTGTATAATGTTTTGCAAATTGACCCATCTTGTTCTGTTTATCTTTTTACTTTGGTCATTCTTTATGAACTTAACGATTGCTTCGCAATCGGTTCTGACTGTAAACTCTTTATCTAAAAAGATTTTGAATTTATCCAGAGCATAAATTAATGCTTGTATTTCAAAATCTATTGTATTCCAATTTATTTGTTTTGAAAATTACCGCTTGTGTAAGCGCAAATTTTCTCTTCTTTCTTTGTACTGTATTTATTTGGTTTACATAAAAGGACTGCTCCCCATCCTTCTTTGCATCCATCTGTTTCAATGATTATGTAATCTGTTGTTAAAGGTAATTCAAGGGGTTTTATATTTTTTACCGCCTTTTTAATTTCTTTAACCAATTTGATGTCTTCTTGGTTAAAATACCTTTGACCATTTTTTGTAGTTTTACTGTATATTGGTCCGACTAATTTTGACAAATTTGGAATGAATTTTCTGGCATAATTTACCAGTCCCAAAAATGCTTGTATTTGTTTTAAATTCTCGAATTTTTCTGGAAAATTTAGAATTTTTGTAGAAATGTGTGGTTGTAATTCTATTTTTCCATTTCCAATTTCTAACCCTAAAAAGGAAATTTTTCTTTTAAATAACTCCATTTTTCGTTTAGAAACTACTATACCATTCTGTTTTATTTCTGTAAAGACCTGCTGAAGATGTCTTTCATGTTCCTGTACTGTATTACTTGCAACTAAAATGTCATCAATGTAAACTAAACAAAATTCATATTTTAAAAATATGCTGTCCATAAATCTTTGAAAAATTGAAGGAGCATTTTTTAGTCCAAAACTTAGGACGTTCCATTCGTATTGCCCTTCAGAACATGTAAAAGCTGTCCAGGGTTTAAAGCTTTCTTCAAGCTTTAACTGGTTGTATCCTGATTTTAAGTCAAATTTTGAAAATACTTTTTTATTCTGTATAAGATTTAGTAAACTGTCTTTATCAGGGATATTATATCCGTCATCTATTGTATTATCATTTAATCTTTTGTAATTGTAAACTATCCTAGCCTTTCCTCTTTTTATTTCACTGTGATTTCTTACTAAAAAGGCTGCAGATCTGTGAGGACTTTCTGATTTTCTAATTAATCCTTGAGTTATCATTTCAGGGATTTGTTTTTTAAATTCCTCTTTGTCTAATGGGCTGTATTCTATGTTTGCTGTTCTGATTACTATGTCGGGATTTTTTAGCTGTATTTTACAAGTATATTCTACCCTTGCTTTTGTTATATCTTCTCCAATGTATCCTATTTTTTCTAAATGTAGGATCATAGGATGATTTATACTTTTTGTAATATCCTTCCCTTTTTCTGTTTCATGATTTAAAAAATCTGTAAGAAGCCTTAATGACTCATTTTCTATTAAATTGTTTCTGTTATGTATTTTCAAGAAATCTAAATTCCCTTTATCACCTCTTTTTTGAACAATTTCTGTTGTATTTATGTATCTAAGGGTTGGTATTGTATATAACTGTTTGCTTAATGTTATAAAATTTTTTGTAATGGTTACTGCCCCATTTAATCCTAATATGAAATTTAATCCTATGACAAAGTCTTTGGATTTTATATTTGGTGGATTAATGTTTATCTGTGGCATATCGTATTTTATACTGTAATTGTTTGCAAAGTCTAAGAACTGTATTCCTATTGGTTCTAGACAATGTGTAATGTTTATTAATCTATCTTCCACTGTTCTTGTGCTTAGTTTGTATGAAAGCTTTCTGTGATATTCTACTGGTGCTAAGCTGTATGATATTAAGCTTTTTGTTGCTCCAGTATCTACTAGTGCTTGTAGATCTATGTATTTGTTACTATCTAACCATAAACGAGTTTGAATAGTTATCATGTTTATTGAACCCTGTGTTTGTATGTAAGTCTGTTCTTGTGACTGTGTTATAGCCATTTTACCTATTTCTTCAGGTTTGACTACTCTTTCTATTTCTTCTATCTTATTTTCTACGTTTTTGATCTTTAAGCTGTGTAATTCTAATGTAAGTTCTATCTTTTCTATTTTATCATTTTTGCTATCTTTGTTGATTGTTTTGGATGTTGAGGCTATATCCTGGTTGTAAATTTCTTTAAGGCATTTAAAGCAAATTTCTTTAAAACACCTATTACACTGTGATCGTTTTTCTATACTTGGGTAATATCCACAATTATAACATCTAATGTGATTATTTCCCTTATTTTGTATCCAGTTATGTTCACAATTTTCTTCTGTGTTCATATATGTATATGCTACTTTTACTGTTGGATTTTCATCTTCACTGTATATACTATATATTGATTCATTATCAGAATCATCATCTGTTTTAATAGCTTCTATCTCATAATCCTGTATTTGTTCTATTAAATTAGCTCTTTCTGCATTTTTACTTCTGTTTGTGCATTTGTTAGCTAGATGTGTTGTATCTCCGCAGATAAAGCATCTACATTTTCTTGACTGTGGTTTTTTAACATACCTATTTGTATTGTTTTTTCTGTAATTTTTATTGTATGTCATGCTTTTTCTTATCTTCTTTCTTTTGTTGTAGACTCCATAAGCCTGTGGTGTATAAATTGCTGTTTTACAAAATGCATACGCATTTCTTTTTAACTGTTCTTGTAGAGCTACTTCTTTACATTTTTCTTCTAAAATACTAAATGTATAAGTTATTCTAGGTCCTATTCCTAGATTCTGTTGTGTACCATAATTTGTTTTCTAGGCTTCATGTATAGACTTTCCTAAATCTCCTGGTAATTTTACAAAATATTTATCACAGAGATTATCATCCATTGCTTTTCCTGTCTGAGATAATAATCTAGTGAAGTCTAATGTAAATTCATTTATGTATTTCATGTCTGCTATACTTAGCTGTTCTAGATTTCTTATGGCTGTATCTTGTATTAAGCTGTTGTTTTTTGCTGGATCAACCCCTAGTATAAGTGTTCTAATTTGTGCTGTGAAATTATAAGGATTGTCTCCTAATGCTTTGAGTTGATTTATCTCTTCTGGATTCTGTGCTTTCTTGCTTTGCCAGATTCCTAGAGCTATGGGTCCTAATGTTGTTTCTAGATATGCAAACATATCCATGCTGTCTTTCTTATTTGTTTCCCAAAGTCTTACTACATTTTGTTCCCATGTTAAGACTTCGTCTATCCATAACTGTGGTTTTTGTTGTTCGAGTAACAGCATGTTTGTACTGTAAATTTGTCCTATAGGTAATCGTTTTCCTTTTCCTATGTAATTAGATTCCTGTTGATAATCTACTGTAGGTTGTGCCCATGATTCTCTACCATGGGTTTCTCGATGTGTACCACTGTGTTCTCCTACCCATTCTATTTTTGGTCTTTTTAACGGGTTGTGCATCTGTGCATCCATAAAGGTTTGTTCTTGTTTGTAGAAATCTGCTATCATTGTTTTACCATTTACAATGTCTTCTACTAATGGCAGATTGTAGTATTCCTGTAATTTTTTATAACTTTCTTCGTATGTCATTCCTAAGTCTAACATACATTCTATTATCATGTCGTCCACTTCCTGTTGTATATTTAACTCTGTAAACTTTCTGTCTATGATTTGTTCTAATGTTTTATTTGCTTCTTCTATCTTAAAGCAATCTATAGACTCTTCTTTAAAGTCTAATAATGTGTAATCCATTGTTTCTTCTTGTTCAAACTTTAAGAAGTCTGTATCTAATATTTCATCATCTGTATCGTATTCATTATCTGTATCGTATATTGGAAGTGTTTCCTCCTCTTCCTCTATACTCATAAAATGATATTCTTCGTTATCATTTTCTTCTGTTTGTTTAAAATCTGTAAATCTTAGTTTCTGTTTTCCATCAACTTCTTCGTATATATAACTTTTCTTTGGAACTAAGACTGTATTGTTACCATTTTCCTGTAAATCTTCTAGATCCCATTCTAATCCTGTTAGCTGTTCTGGGTCTATTTTTATTGGCTCTATCATCTGTATAGATTTTGATGCTATCGTTTTAACGATTCCATCTATGTTTACTTTATATTTCATTCCTGAACTGTTACTAGCTTTTCCTAGTATTCCTATGCTTACTACTAGGTTGTTTCCTTCGTAATTTTCATATCCTTTTGTTTTTAAGGCTATTTTAATGTTCTGTAAGTCTTTTGTATCTTTTAAGATATCAGGTGTACAATAAAATATTGCTATATTTTGACTCAAGTCTACTTCCATACCTGAGATTATAGCTTTTTTCATTTCTGTTTTCCAACTTTTGTCTAGTATTAGGGCTAAGAGCTTTGTTCCTAGGTTTTTTCTTCCTAGCGCTTTAACTCCTATTACTATTAATCCTGTGTGTACAAAGTTTTTGTTCTGTTTTTTGATCTTTTCTATAGTTTCTGATGAAAAAAGATCTAATGTTACTGTGTTATCTACTACTCTTAAGCTTTCTTCTCTACTGCTTCTTATGAGTGTAGTGTTTATGTTTAACCTTCCTGTTTGATATAAAATCCTTGGATTTAATATATCTAATTGGTGTTGATTGTATAATTCTAGATTTCTATCTAGATCTATTTCTTCTTCGATCTGTGTTATCTGTCTATTACTGTTAGATCCTGATCCTCTTTTAATTATTCTGTTTAAGAATCTATCTGAAGTAATGGTATCCTGTATATTTCCTGTAGAATTCCTAGCTTCCTGTATAGTTCTACTTCTTCCTAGAAAACTATTATTATTCATTTTCTTGGTTGCCAGTGTGTATAAGGTATAGGCTTTTTGCTTGTTTTTAATTTCTGTAAAGCTTCTGTAATTTTCTCTACTTCTAGAGCTGTGTTGTTTTCTGTATTACTTTTACTTGTTTCACTTATTATTCTGTTAGATTGATTTTTTATGTAATCTAAATTCTGTGATATTTTCTTAACTTCTGTTATTAAATTTTCTAATATCTGTTTATTATTTGTTACTTCTCTTTGTAAACTAATACTTAGATTTATAAGTAAATCTACTAGTGTATTTAGCTGTGAATTATTTGTGTGTAAACTGTGTTCACAAGAGTCTTTAATATTACAGACTAATGTGAAATTATCTGTTTTAAGTGTTTTTTGATTAGCTTTTTCAGAAAATTCTAAGTTTAGAAATTCTAAGCGTTTAATTGTTTGTGAGCTACCGATGGTTAATAAAACTACCTACTCTTTAACTCTTTCTCTCCTTATTCCCAGTTTATCTCATAAATGTTTTCTTATATCCCAGCTTACTTTTAAAAGACAACATAATCATATTTCAAAATAAAGAAACCTTAAAAGAAACCCTTTCATTTATAAAGTTATCAAAGCAACCTTCTTTCCCATAATCTTCACCTAAGAGAGTTCTCCAATAACACAGGCATAACACGCCATAAAATGGAGCTTGTCTTAGTCTTTTAGATTTTAAGAAAGACTTTGCTCTGATACCAATATATCAGAGGGGGTGATCAAGAAGAAGGGGGTTGTAAAGAAAAACTTACTTGCAAAGTATGCACAGCGGATGGTTGGTGTGGACGAGAGTATGCACAGCGGTTGAAGGTTGTACAGAAAGGGAAAAATTTTTTTTTTTTTTTTTTTTTTTTTTTTTTTTTTTTTTTTTTTTTTTTATTTATGCTGGGTATAATATGAAGTGCTGGATATAACTGGGAGAGTAAGGGAGTGGAGAGTTAAAGAGCGGCGAAGAGTTTAGTGTGCAATCATAATATTATTGCTTGGTAGTACGGTGTGGTAGTCGTACTTACAAATAAATTACAACTGCCCTTATATAGGCAAACGAATCTACTAAACTACAAAATTTAAAAAGACTATGAGCCTAAAAGTCAAAAAGGCTATACATTAAATTCAAAAAGAAAAAGTAAAGCTGTCTGCCATGATTATCTTCGATAATTGCTGCTTACGTCATGGCTTACGTTACTGTTTTTGTTTTGTGTAATCTGTCGTCATTGCATGCGTCGTGTCTTCTAGAAGTCTCTGTGTGTGCTGTCGATTGACTGTGGACTCGAACAATTCTGCTCGTCGTCGTATCCGTCTTCTAGGTTGACGATGTGTTGTAACTGTAGAGTGTCTCCTTCCCCTGCAAATGGTAGAAGCATACTCCAATTTGTTTTTGCATAAACCTGTATGTAGTGTCCTTCTCCTATGAGTCTGTACTGCTGCCAGGGAAAACAATCAGGAATTTCTGGAGTTTCCTGATGTTTTTTGACAAACTGTTCGAAACTTGTTGTAGGTTGGCTGTCTGTTTCATTTATCCATGGTAAATTTGCAAAGTCTATGTTACTAACGGGATTCGTCATCGCTCTTTGCAAATGGACGTCTGTCTTCTGTTTATTGTGTTCGATGAATATCCTCTTTCTTGCTGGTCTGTAAGTGTAAGCGTCTGCAAAAGGAAATGAAGCAACGACCTTGATACCAATATATGGTGTCGTAGATCGTGCTGCAATGTTTCCTGCTGTTAAGATGATCTTCTCCCCAAGTTGGTTTAGGAGATCTTCTGTTCTTCTGTCTAATTTTATTTCTAAGTAATCAATCATACCATGATGGTAAAATTGAATAATCTGTGCGTCTGTTAGTTTTGTAGGTTGATGGACTTGAAGTAACAAGAGGCCTGTTCCTTCTCCGTTTTCATCTGTTCTTTCTACTACTGCAAATCCTTGAACTTCACTATCAAAGCTGAAGGCCAAGTCTATGAGCTGCTGCTGTAGGTTGTACAGAATCAAAGGGAATTCTGCACAAACCTTCTGTGAGACAAGATTCTCAAATTCTGGGAATCTTTCTGTAACTGGTTTCAAAACTTGCCACCAGGGTGTATCAAGAATCCTTGTTTTAAAAGATTCATATGTTCTGTGTATAACTGTTTTTTTCTTCTTTTTTCTCGAGCCTTTGTAATAACTGTGTATTTTTTGCCTCGAGTATAGCATTTTTCTGTTTTAACATGCTATTTTCAATTTTTATCTGTATATTCTGTGTATCTTTTGTTTTTTCCTCTAACTGTGATTTCAGTGTTGAAATCATTTCCTGCTGAGCTTGAATGTATTGCTCAGGGTTTTGTTTTGCAATCTCCGAAAAGCTTTTAACCTCTTCGGGTTCTATGTAAAAGTTTTGTATGCCAAATTTTTCTCTTGCATCTTTCAATGCTTCAGAGAAGTTTGTAAAACCTTTCCAGGTTGCTCCCCCAGGAATATTTGTTATATGAGGGATAACACTGGTCCATTTGTTGAAAATCCCAATTTTTGTACCTCTGTATATAACATAATGTGTAAAATTGGGTTTTGTTTTAAATTGTCTTTCAGGGGTTTTTAAACTTTGTTCCTGAAAATAAATGCTTAAAGCATTTAAAACTTGTACTTTAAAAGTTGAAGCCTGTGGCATGGTTTGAATGTGCCATAGGTTGTCTAATAAGCATTGCTGCTTATCTGTAAGTTTCATGCCTATAATAGGACGAAACTTTTTGTTAGAATCTGTGAAAATCTGTAAAGCATATGTTTCGAATTCTAATACCGGCTTGGGTATAGAACTGGTAGTATGCAAAGGGCGTTTTTCCCTTGACTGTGTAAACTGTAATTGTTTATGCTGTCTATAGAACTGTGTAATTTCATCTGGTCTCGCCACTAACTGAGGTAGTGTGATTTGAGATGATCTGTGTATTTTTTCTATTGACTGCCTGTATAACTGTTGAATCTGTTCTTCTTCCTCTGTCAAAGATTTATCCTGTTTAGGATGTATAATCTTTGCCTTTCCTTTATCTTTCTTCCTGTCCATCTGTTTCAATGATTATGTAATCTGTTGTTAAAGGTAATTCAAGGGGTTTTATATTTTTTACCGCCTTTTTAATTTCTTTAACCAATTTGATGTCTTCTTGGTTAAAATACCTTTGACCATTTTTTGTAGTTTTACTGTATATTGGTCCGACTAATTTTGACAAATTTGGAATGAATTTTCTGGCATAATTTACCAGTCCCAAAAATGCTTGTATTTGTTTTAAATTCTCGAATTTTTCTGGAAAATTTAGAATTTTTGTAGAAATGTGTGGTTGTAATTCTATTTTTCCATTTCCAATTTCTAACCCTAAAAAGGAAATTTTTCTTTTAAATAACTCCATTTTTCGTTTAGAAACTACTATACCATTCTGTTTTATTTCTGTAAAGACCTGCTGAAGATGTCTTTCATGTTCCTGTACTGTATTACTTGCAACTAAAATGTCATCAATGTAAACTAAACAAAATTCATATTTTAAAAATATGCTGTCCATAAATCTTTGAAAAATTGAAGGAGCATTTTTTAGTCCAAAACTTAGGACGTTCCATTCGTATTGCCCTTCAGAACATGTAAAAGCTGTCCAGGGTTTAAAGCTTTCTTCAAGCTTTAACTGGTTGTATCCTGATTTTAAGTCAAATTTTGAAAATACTTTTTTATTCTGTATAAGATTTAGTAAACTGTCTTTATTAGGGATATTATATCCGTCATCTATTGTATTATCATTTAATCTTTTGTAATTGTAAACTATCCTAGCCTTTCCTCTTTTTATTTCACTGTGATTTCTTACTAAAAAGGCTGCAGATCTGTGAGGACTTTCTGATTTTCTAATTAATCCTTGAGTTATCATTTCAGGGATTTGTTTTTTAAATTCCTCTTTGTCTAATGGGCTGTATTCTATGTTTGCTGTTCTGATTACTATGTCGGGATTTTTTAGCTGTATTTTACAAGTATATTCTACCCTTGCTTTTGTTATATCTTCTCCAATGTATCCTATTTTTTCTAAATGTAGGATCATAGGATGATTTATACTTTTTGTAATATCCTTCCCTTTTTCTGTTTCATGATTTATATATATAGGTAGGGTTATCTTGAGAACTAGGTTTTTTCGTAAGAACTTTAATAAGCAATATGAGTCACACTCTTTTTTTAAAATATTCATAACCTTTTTTACGTCATTATTTTTTCAAAAAAATTACACCATTAATTTAAGTATTTTTTTATATTTACGACGCGTACCATATTGATATACTTTTTTTAAAAAAAAATCTTTCAACAGTTATTTAGACATGTGTAAATTAGTCATTACACATGTGTAAATCCTGTTTTACACATGTGTATTTCCAGGTATTGCATATGTGTGAAATGACGTTAATAAAAGAAACAAGGTTTTTTTTTAATTTATTATAATTTTTTTATGAAAGAGGGAAACAAGAGGAACATTTTCGTCATTTTACTTTTTTTATATTATAAATTTTTTTATTATGTTATCATTATTTACCATTTTGCCATTGAAAATGTTTGGCTCATATTGGTTCCTAGAGTTCTCAAAAAATAAGTGAGTTCTCATTTGATCACTCCCATATATATATATATATATATATATATATATATATATATATATATATATATATATATATTAGATTTAATTTGAATGGTTAGGATAAGATCATGTTCTTGTTTGTACTTGTTTGTTAGATTTAGTAAGGTCATGTCCCTCTTTTTTCTTTCTCTATATCGAAATTCAAAATAAAAGCACAAGATCACATCTCTCTACTCTTTCAATTGATGCTCACTTCAAATCGCCTCCATGGCAAGAGCATTGCCGTCACCACCGCCACCACCACCGCAACTCCTTTCCACCACCACCTGTCGACCTCCACAACATCACCACTAATGAGCACATTTTTGGTATTTATGACATAATTTTGTTATTTAATGAATGACATATTTATTCTTATATAATTATTAGTGGAAATGCCCGCGCGTTAAAGCAATACGGCTGTTGCGTGATTTTTGGAATTTGATTTTAGTGACTCGGTGTGTTATGATGTTAATTAAAAAATCAAAATAATTAAACATATTTTTATTTTAGATTAAGATTTTTTAGTGTATATCAGGACTTTTATAATATGAGTTGGTTTTTTATATTATTTTTATAATAGCATATGTCTAAATATTATAAAAAAACTAAAAAATAAAAAAATAAAAAAAATAAAAAATGAATTTCTGATATCTGAAATTTCGGATACGGATACGGATAGTGATTTCCACTATCCGAAATTTTCAGATATCCTTCGAATATCCGACTTTGAATACCCCTAGGTTTCGTCTTAGATGTATTACCACATCCCTAAGGGTTAGGCCCACTTTTTACAGGTCAGTGAAATCTTTATGCTCAAAATCCCGATTCAAGCAGTCATTTATTTGATACCTCCCAAGGAGCAGGAACTACCATTTTAACCCTTCTCGGGGGATTCCATCCACAAACCTTATGAATGTAGGTTAGAGTTTATGATCATCGTATGCAGTTTTCGGTGGTGATTTGCATAGACCGAAGAAAGTTAATGGAGAATTTGTCATAACAAATTACCATCTTGATTGTTATTGAGCTTTTAACAACCAACAAGGCAAAGGGGAAGTGGGATTAGTGCTCAATCGTAGTGAATGAACGGCATTGAAAGTCAGCGGTTTTGTTTGATCACGCGTATATGCTTTAGCATTTATATTTTAAATATTATATGTTATACTTTTTTGGAATGGTATAAATGAAATAAAAATGGTTAATTTTTTAATTTTTTTGAAATTTAAGCATGACTTTTCATACTTCTTTAATTTTTTTAATTCAAAACTTGTATGCTTTGCATAATTACATCTCTATCCATATAGATTTATTATAAAGTAGTATAGATATAAGTATTTAAATAAAATAATACTTAATTTAAATAGTATTTAGTTAAAAAAATATGATTAGTAATTATAAACTTAAATATCAATTTATATTATTATAAATATAATAAAACTTTAGTTTTAAAAATATGATTAGTAATTATAAATTTTAATGTCAATTTATATTTTTTATAAAATAAAACTTAATGAAATGAATCATATAATATCACATTATTAAATAATGTATTAATAATATGTATTAAATAATACAATAATTAGAAGAAGTTAATTAAATGGGGGCAAAAGTGAACTTATTGCATAAAGCCCTTGTACTATATACTTAAAATGTTGTATATGCATATTACACTTTAAATGAAATTAACATCTTATCCTTCTAATCTATATCTATATCTATATATAATAATAAAACAATAACTTGGGGGACACTTGTCACATTTCTAGGCACTCTGAGTTTGTTTTTCCCGCCTCTCTCCATAACTACCTAAATTAATAAAGATTAAATAATTTTAATTGTTTTTTAGATTTCAAATAATTTTATAATAAATTAGAAAAGATGTCTTATTATTAGTGTTATTTTCACATTTTTTCTCACTAAAATTTTTTCGCTTCTCTCTTCTATTAAATAATTATATTAATTATTAATAACATTATTTTATTTTATTTTATTTAGATTAAAAATATTTTTTTAATAAATTAAAAAAATCTTTTTATCAATGTTATTTTTAAAGAAATAAATTTTTTAACATAAGAACTTTTTTCGAAACATTAAACTTTTTAAAATATAAATTATTTTAAAATTTATATTTTCAAAAAGAAAAATATTTATAAAATAAAAATAATTAAAATTCGGAACTATATAAGGCAATTTTAAAAAAATATATTTTTTAAAACTATTTCTTTTGAAACAGAATATTTTTTTTAAAACAAAAACAGTTCAAAAACAAAAATTTAAAGAGTTGATATCATTATTTTATTACTTATAGTCGTCACTCACACATAATTTTAATCATATCTCATTTTAAAATATCGTTGAATAATTAATATTTTTTTATTTTATTTAATATTTTATGTTTTCAACTCGTGTAATACATGGGTTTATTAAAGCTAGTATGTATTATATAGTAGTATAGATTGTAATCCAATTTATATTGTTATTTAATAACATACTATTTAATAAATAATATTTTTAGTAATATAGTTAGTTATTAAAATCCAATTTACATATATATGCATTTAAAAGAAAAAGATAAGCCATAGAATTCATAGACAAAAAGTATATTGTTCGTTTATTAAGAATCTTATAAAAAATAAAAAACTTTTAATTGTGCTTTGTGTCCAGCACGATACGACAGGTAACAAAACACCTATATGGTAAGTCTAAGGGTATGCATAAAGTGGTTCAGAACAATTTTGAAACATATTTTGTCATAATAGGTCATATATTATGGGGTTTCAATTGCTAAGAACATATGTTAGTTTTAAAGTTTTTAAATTAAAAAACCTTAATAAAAGGACTAAGGTTTACATTTGCACTACTACCAGTTTATTGGTTTTGGATCACTTTTAGTTATGTTCGTCATTGTATGGAACAAATGCCAACCGGTTAGTGTATATTCAATTGATTATTATAAATTGGTATATTAGAATTTGAAAATTACACAAGAATGTACAATTATCATCGCTTGAAGCCCAAAAATTACACAAGAATGAACAATTCTCATCGCTTGAAACTCGTAACACAACGTAGGGTTATTTACTAGTGACAATAAGTATACGACTGAGTGAACATTTAAGACTACAAGTGTAACTTCACTTGTGATCAACACTGTAATCAAATCTTACCAAGCGTTATACTGTTATTCATTTATTTTCATATATGTTTATCCTTATCACTTATTAGTTAACTCTATATATAGTAGCAATAATACTACCCCTCTAGTAATATTGGTTCGGTTCGAACATTGTTATAATTTAAAGATTCGAACATTGTTGATTGCCACTACAAAGGATCCAAGATAATATGCATATATGCAGTGAACAAGCTTAATATGATCAAGAAAACGGCTACGGCTACAATATCACAATCAAACCACAAATCAAGCGGGTCAAGACCATGATCCTAACATTAATTCAAACTTTGTCTTTTAACTTGTCACGCCACTAAACAAACACATCCAATTGTATCAAATTTGGCAAGAGATGCTATTAGCTAAAATCATAATAAACACATGCCAAGGATTTCTCAAAAGACTTGTCTTTGTTCTTCGTTTTCATAGATCTCTTCCAAAACTAAATACTGAAGTGCAATCGAATATTTAGCAATCTTTGTTCTCACCATTTCCGAACCACTACTCCTTAGAATATATGACCTGATTCCATCACCTGCCAACAGCAAACATATTGCAAAGGTTAAACACGAAAGGAATGGACAAATTTCCATAAAGTTACATATTTATGCAAAGTATAATCCTTTTTACGTGATAATTTCACCCCATTTTTTATACACTATGCACGCAAAATAATGTTTGTATTTTTAACTTCCAATATGTATATATAGGATTGGGTTAATTTCCGAACACTAAAAGAAGAATGAATCATAAAATGCTGCAATATGAACTTAGAAACATTCAATGTGAAGCAATGAATCATAAACTGGAAATAAGCTTCAAGCATGTCATTTCTATGCAATTTCCCTACAAATTATACCCAAAAAAATTACTTTATAAGATAAGATCAAAAGACCTTTGATAGTGTACATAGAGTCGATCCATCTCTTGTAGATGTGAAGAAATTTAGGGGTGTCACCATGATGAGTATCAGAGAACAAAAGTGTACAAGGCCTTGTTTCACTGTGTTCAAAACAGGTGAAAATCAGTTGTTAAAAGGAATTGCACTTTCTAGTAGAGGTAGTGATTTGGACCCAATAACATAGCCGAAAATGAAACGTGTCAAACCCAAAACGTCTTTTGTAATCCTTTTAATCTTTTAAATTTGCTTTATTCAAAAGTTTATATAATTACTATTACGATATTGTATTTGTAAGCATATTTCATATTTCATATGCCAATTATTAACAGCACAATAAGTAAAAGTATCGACGCAAAGTCATTTGGGTTGACCCAACCATATAGACCCATATAAAATGTATTGACCATGTACCTACCAACCCGCATGACTCGTCCATTATGGCACAGCAGCGTTATAATAACATAATCCAGACCCACTTACTTAAGAATGAGTCATATTGGGTTATGTTTTATCTCAACCAAACCAAAGATTTGCTGAAAATGGATTGAAAGTCACAAAGTCTATTTTAGAGTCCAATCAATCTCATAAATTGCTTTATTAAAAAGCTTATACAATTAGATAATTAGTTACTTACTATAACAACAAGAACAGTTGTTGTGATCATTATTCATAACCCTTATAATTCATAGAAAAGAAGTATGGTTGAAAAGAGATTCGCGACAAGCCAAACTTTTAACCATTAACCAACCCACCCAACGCACCCGTTTCATCACCATCTACCCATTTCATCACAATCTACTTTGTGATAACAAACATAAATCTTTTACTAACTTGGCATGATCAATTGCATTCCGACACAAAGCTAAAGTTCGAACCATCGCGAGTTCTCTTCCACGAGGGCTATGGTACCTCTGTTGGCAATTTCTTCATCAAACAAAATGCAAAATCAAGTCACTGAAGTTCTTAGAGAGAAAGTATATCAAGATTACCTACCTTTCATCAAAAAAATCCCCAAGATCATCAATTACGACCAACACAGGAAAAGCATAATGCATATGAAATGCAGCAAAGAACCTGTTGATCCCTTCCTCATCCTCCACATATCTACAAATCACAATCCAACAGCAAACTATAAACTAAAAATATACAAAAATTAGGGGGTTTATGTTTTTGCAACAGCAACTAGGGTAGGGAAGCTTACTTCATCTGGATTCGATTGAATACATCATCAGATGGATGGATCCCCTGTGGAATGAATGAATGAATGAATGAATGTTCATTACGTTTGATGAAAACATTTGATGAAATTCGAACAAGCATAATAATGGTGAGATGATGTATTTCAAAGGAAAAGTGACCTTTGAGAGAAAAGGGGGTTTGGTTTCTAGCTTGCGTCGACTGCAAATGAAAACAGCTGATTGATCGGCGTCACCGGCGACGGAGTTGAAGGCGAACTGGAAGAGCAGCGAAGTCTTCCCCCTGCAAAACCGTCATCGTTTAAGGCAATTTCACGGAGAAGGTGAGTGTTGGTGAAGAAGAGAATGAGTACGAAGAGGTTGGGCCAGAGAGGAGGATGATGGAATGGTGGTCTGTGTGTGTGGTTATGGTGGAGGAGTTGACGGAAAAGAATCGCTCCGCCATTGTTGCCGCCGCTCTCCGGCGGTGTTCAGGCGGTGACAGCTACCACCGTGATTCGTCCTCCACTGTGACCTAAATTTGTTGCTTTGTATTTTTGATGGGACATGTTCTTTGGTGACGCGTTGGGTATGGGGCTGCTAAAAAAATAAATGTTCTAGTTTTTAACTTTTTTTTATAAAGGGTTTTTGGGATTTTTCTAGGCTGGTTTATTCGCGAAGTGGAAATATGAGCTGAGTCGTTGAAACTTGAGAGGTTAGGGAACGATCGATGGACCAAGGGAGAGACACGGACACTCTTTGACTCTGATCAACACCACCCAAATTATAATCATTCGGCGGCTACGGGAATCACTGAATCAACATGAAAATAACATCGATCATGATGGGCACCATTTGAATTCCGATCAGTCATACTCGACTGCTGATGTGCATCTTTTTTTTCTCTTTTTTTTTGTGCCTTCTTTGTTCAAGAAATTAACTATAAGGTTAGTTAACATGGATTTTCCTTGATTTACTGTCTTTGTATAGAGAATTATGAATAAGAATTTGGTGTTTCTTTGGGTTGTTACTACTTCTGTGTTGAATATTTCTATATTCTTTTTTCTTTTTCTACATTATTAAGAATTCTAGATTTACTTTATTTTGTTATTTTGAAGCTTGGGTTTATGTTACTTAAACAATTCTAGATTGTGTATACGTTTTTTAAATCAATAAAATACAAATCAACTTGCTTAGTAAAAGTATTTTGACTATTTCACAAGTCATGATTTTAGTAGTCATGGCTGATGAGTTTTGTAATGTATTTGAAATGCCATTCATTTTCTTTATTTTATCTACCGTGACACCAGGAGCTTATAGAGTGAATTAGGGTATAGGTAACGATTGTTTTTATATGTGTGGTAGATTATGTGAAATTGACAAAGCACACAGGTGTTTGATGTAATCTCAAACAGAGATGCTTTTGATTTATTACAATTGGTAAGTTTTTAGCTTGAATCCTGTATGGTGCATAATTTAAAGAAAAGCAATTTCTAAAGGTTCCGACAAGTTTTAGTTAAAGAGAAACACATTTGGAGGTTCATATAAGTTTTAGTTAAAAGGAAATGCTTTTCAATGTACAGGTGATGTTATATCCAATCTAGTGGCATTCATGTATATGATAGAAAGATCCTTCTACCCTTTTTAAAACGGATATGTTATTTATATCTATTCATCAACATTCATTTAAAATATATATAGTATCATTATTTTTGTGTGTATATGAAAGCAACCATAGTATCTCGATTTATTAGAATTTTATGATATATGACAAGTTTTTTTGAGATGTGTTAGTGGTAGGATTTGTGGTATATGATTATGCATACACACAAATAATATTGCAAACATAAGGTCGAAAGCAAAATAATAATTTCACGAAATAGGCCCATATTTATTATCCGCTTCAGGCCCCCAAAAAGCTTGAGCCGGCCCTGGTCTCATCAATAGTCAAGCTATCGATGAGGTTTGGGGAGGGTTAAATGTAAGCAAACCTTACCTCTACCAGAGGCTGCTTCAAAGAGACCCCTGACTCTTATAGTAGTCCAAAGAGAATATAGATACCAAAGAACAAAGCCGAGCACAACAACCATATAGCACAAGTATATCATGTGCTACCAATATACATAAGAAGCAAGGACACAACACATAGTGAACTGTCAATACACATTAAGCAACAAGAAACATAAATCATATGGCATCCTTATCCATACACATTCATAAGTACATATCTGAAATCATACATCGTTCATACACAAATACAGTAGTTAAATAGCAACATATAGCGTCAATAGGCAAAAACTTATATGAAGAAAAGTAATCGCATGCAACAACTGCTATAAGGATGATAATCCACACCAATATCCTACAACATATCCAGACCCTGCCCTAAAATTCATTAACCTTAATCCTACATATGTAACTATATCCATCCTAGACCATGTCCTTAGAGAGCTGCAACTAAAACAAATTCTGTCAATATCTCTCATCCCACGTTAGCTTGGGTCTACCTTTACTTCTCCTCTCGTCTATCATAAGGGTCTCAACTACCCTAACTAGTGTTGCCATCTGCCAACTTTTGACATGCCCAAACCATATTAATCTACCTTTTATTATCTCATCCACTATACTAGCTACTCCTAACCTGCATCTAAGAACATCATTTCTTATTCGATCTAACCTTGTGTAGTTGTGTGTCCACTCATCCATCTCAGCATCCTCATCTCTGCTACATCCATCTTGTGTATGTGCACTTTCTTGGTAGCCTAACACTACCTTCCATATAGCATAACTGGTTTGATTGCAACTCTGTAGATTTTCCCTTTAGCCTTGTTAGGAAGTTCTTGTCATATAGTACCTCTGATGTTACCCTCCATCTACACTAGCCTGCTTAAATCCTATGTGTATTTACTTCCTATCACCCCATCCCTTTATACGATTGATCCTAAATACTTAAATTTAGTCGCTTGAGGCACCTCCTAGCCTTGAATGGTGATTTAAGTGTTTTTGTCATTTCCTGGATCGACTAATCTTTAGCTTCTTGCCTTCCAATACTGCTCGCTAATCTTCTAGTCGTGCATTCAGACTTTGTTTAAATTCATCAAGTAAGCTAATATCATCCGGGAAAATCATGCGCCATAGTACTGTTTCGTGCATGGAGTTAGATAACTCATCTAGTACTACCGCAAACAGAAAAGAACTTAACGCCGACCCTTGATGGAGTCCTACTTTAACCTTGACCTCAGAAGATAAAGCTTGCTGAGATGTAGCACTAGGTCCAGGTTGAGTTGTTCATTATGGTTCAACCTTGACCTCAACTTCAAGTGCAGCCTGACTTGGTGGAGAATGCAAGTCTACCAGCTCACCCTTCTTTAATCTCCTACTTGATCACTCTAATGTGCTCATCCATAGTGGATAGAAACATTGTACCAAGTCTCCTTTCAAAGAACCCATACAGCTTCAAGAAGATCAACATCTTCAATCTGTCAGTAGACTTCTTCTGATTGGCTTAGATGGGGGCTCATGACTTAGCACCCTCTTCCTTTATCTTTCTCTTAGCAGCTTTCTTTTCTTTTAAGACTTCTTGCTCTAGCCTGTTGAGGCACTTAAACTTAATGTACTCATATGACAAGGGAAGTAGGTCTGCTGCCTGATAGAGGCCTGTGGCACTCAGATAGGTTATCATGTTTTGTCTATCATGTTCCCTACTTGCCTGAGTTTCTTCTTCAACTACCATAGTTTCTATTTTAGGATTTTCTTGAACCGAAGAGAGGATAGAGGCTTTGTAAAGTCTTTTTCTTTTTCTTTTTCTTTCTTACTTGATTTTGAGTAGCAATTCTGCAGCCTCAGTCTCCTTCCTCTCTTTTGACACTTCAATGTCAGCCAATTCATTCAACTCATCCAAGTGAAGAGAGATGATTTCATCTATGTTGTAGTTCTTAGAGCCCAGATAATTTAATCTTGCTGCCCTTAACTCATCCTCCTGAGTGTTTGGGCTAGGGGCAGCCCTGATTACAGCTTGCATGAAGCTGGGGGTCTCACTTGTTCTTTCTCCCCTTTCCTTCCTCTTGCTCTCCCTTTTCTCTTCCTTAATCTCCTCAGAGGTGAGAATCCTCTTCCCTTTGTCAATCACTGGCCTATGTGACTCAAGCTGCAGAGAGCTTTGGCATTTATCACTTGGTTCAGCATTTAAGCTCTTGCAAAGTAGAGGCTGTAAGACACCTTCACCAACTGGTGTCTCACTAAGGGTACTAGGTGCTGAAGCTGATCATGTCTCAAGGTTCACAGGTTCAACTGATAGGCATTCAACTGAGGTTTCCCCTTTAAAGCTAATCTTAGGGTCTGCCTCAATATCCAGTTTACCAATAGTTTTTCCTGCTAGCCTCTATCTATATAGCTTTGATCTTTTCTTGAACTCTTCAATCACCCTTAGCTGAGTCCTCTCTACCAACCTTTTAGCTTGCCTGTTGTGACTTGGGTTGGCAAGTGGCAGGTCAACTAGAGGAAAACTCTCATAGTATCTCAGGGTTTGAAAATAAATAATTTTTACTGCCCTTGAGATCTCAAGAGTACCAGGGCTCTTCTATCAGTGTCATACCTCCATCCTACTATTTCAGAAGGGTAGGATGGGGTAGACATAGCATTTGGAATTCCCTACTCTAATAAGCTTTGAATCAGGGCATCCATATTAATGTGGAACTGAGGAGTTTGTTAAGTATGGACAACTGCAAGTGAGGATGGTGAGGCCTCCACGTCCATACTTTGGGCAGAATTCCCAGGTTTTGTGATAGTAGTTAAAACTTTCTCTCCCTTTTTGGTAGAATCACTCACTTGCATGGCTGAGCTAAAGGTTTGGTCCACCATATCCACAGGTTCTTGTGGACCTGGTTAAGTATGCCTGGCATGTATTTCAGCTAACTTGCTCTTAAGATCGGTGATCAAGGACCTGTCTTTGCAAGGTAGGCACCTAAGATTCCAAGTGACTTACCTTTGAAACTAAATAGGTGAATGTTTTAGACAGTTTTTTTACCTTTAGTTGCAGACTCCCCTCATCTTCTTTAGAAAAATCATGGGGGGATGAGAGACACATAACTAGATTCATCTCCCTCACCACCAGATAGTGGTTCTTGGCTTCTAGATTTCCCTTACTCCATGACAGCTTCAAGAGAAGTGTCAAGAAGTTGGGTTGCCATCGTTGAGTTCATAATGATGTAATTACTTTCTAAAGTGAGAGCCTCTTCCATATGGACTTGCTAAACATGTGTAGGGAAGTCCACCTCAGTTAGGGGTGGATGATGTGGGCTAGATATTGGAGTTTTAGGAGCACTCATCTCTTCTTGAGCAGCGAAGGAGAAGAGAGACTAATGGTACTCACTGAATCCCATATATTAATCATCATAGAATTAAAGGTGAGGGATTGGTTGATTTAGATCCAAAGGCTGGGGATGGTAACTGTTCCCTAAAGGTTGATTACCTTAGTTATGACACTTAGAGTGAAGGCTTGAGGTTTGGGCAATGAGCTCATCAGGTTGAGCATGAGGAACCTCAACACTGATCAATGAAGTAATGGGAGTGGTCTACTCCTAAGGAGAAGTGGGAGCTCTTGGTTCCACTTCCTCCTGCATGGTTGAGTGTATGGGGTCTTGATCAATTTAAATAAACTGAGAAGGGGTTTGATTTTATATTCTTTGGTAAGTGATGATGATTTGAGGCTGTGTGGGTAGTGTAGATGTAGATAGTATGGGTTCAACATTGACTGGTGCTGCCAAGTTGTCACCTTGAGCAATAACCTCTAATATTTTTAGGACTAGGGCTGTTTCTACCCCTAAGAAACCAACAATTGTTTTTTTCATGATTTTAAAGATGCCACGCTTTATCTGTCCCAGTTTAAGAGTAGTACATGCTCCCCTCAACTATGAGCGCAGTTCAAAGTTAAGAATGTGTTGGACATATCTCGGAAACATGTAGTACTATAAGGAGTCGAAGTTATTAAGCAAGTTTGTGTAAACAAACTAAGAGTACTTGAACTTGACCCCTTAAACCATTCTATGGACTATGTAGGATAAGTACTTAGTAATTTAATCCCATCATACATGTTTGTTTGATAAAGAGTGAATAATAACATGAAGGAGGTACTTCCATTGGTAAGAGACCTTACCCTTGTTAAAGGTTCTGACTGTAAAGTCCCCTTCATAGTTCATCTTCCTAAATGAGTTATTTACAACTTCTTTGGGAAAGGACAACTCGTCTCTTTCATCATCCAATCTGAGATAAGTGTTGATTGTGGCTGGGGTGATGAAAATTATATTCCCCTACACTAATGCAGATAGTGCCTTCTCACCATCCAAGATGACCTCTTGGCAGGTCCTCCAAAATTCCAGCAGATGTTATTCGTATAGTGGAGGGTCTATGGTTAGTGAGGTAAGGCAGTATGATTGAGTGAGAAAGCGACAGACATCTGAAAAACCATAATCTTTCTCAAATGACAATAGAGCAACCTGGTTATGTTTCCTGTGAAGGTGCATGAAGAAATCTGGCTAGTTTCGGGGTTCAGGGTTGGCCATCTAAGAAAACTTAAGTAAGAAGAAAGCTAAGAACAAAGAGGGTTTGTTGGTGAATTTAGGGTTAGAAGTTTGCAAATGAAGAAGAAGAAGAAAAAGGGGGAACTGTTATAAGGCTATTTATATGGTTGGATTTGAGACAAAGTTAATATAAAAGGATAAACTTTAAAATCTGGATGTCGGTTCCACCTCTGAAAAAGTGTCCAAAACGGTAGTTATCTTGGAATTAGAAAATCTTCCGAATGTAATTTGTCTTCTTAAGTTTTGAGAAAACTGCCAAAGCCAATTTGACTTCGAAAGATATTCCTTACTTTGACAATAATTGCTTCGGAAGAAAATTACTTAGAGTAATTTTGCTTCCGAGACATATTTGGTTCGGAAGATATTAAACTTTAAAAGTTTTATTCAAATGATGAATAAATCTTACGAGACTTAATTGCTTTCGAAAGAAAATTGTCCTTCAAAACATATAAATACTTAGAAGCATATTTAAGCTTCGGAAAATATATCAAAATTTCTTCCGAATGTAAATCTCTTAGTAAGTAGTTATTAGTTTTGAATACATAAGTTTCTTCCAGAGTCAATTTAATGTCTTCCGAAAGAAAATAGATCTTCAATTCTTAAAATTCTAAGGAATATTTTTTAGAATAAAAATTTTTCAAGGTAAACAGAGCTTATATGAGTGATAATTTAAACAACTTTAAATACACACATATTTGAAAAACAATTTTGAAATTAATTTAAGAAAAATCTACTCAAAGTTAATGATCCTAATAGTTGATACAAGGTACCTAAATCTCTATTAATCAAAAGCTTTTGTGAAAAGATCAGCATACTATTCATTTGTGTTAACTTTAACTAATTTTATCAATCCTTTTTTAAAATTATCTCTTATCAAATGATACTTGATTTTGATGTGCTTTGTCTTTAAGTGCTCCACAGGATTCTCTATAATAAATAAAGCACTATTGTTCTCTATGTGGATAGAAGTCCGTTGGACCCTGAAAGGATCATACATGCCAATTCAAGTGGTGGTTGATGGATGTTCTGCTGGAATTCTCCCTAAGTCCAAGAAGTAATGCGGATGAAGAATCTGCTCAAATAGAAGACAAGTGTCGGCTATCCGCATTTGTTTATGCGGATGACCATGGACCAAATACTGACAAGTATTTGTTCTTCCGCATTAACAAATGCGGACAGCCGAAAAAATGCTGCCAAGTATAGTACATCCGCATTTACTAATGCGGATGTTCAGCAACAACTGCGACTAAGTGTTTGTTCATCTGTATTTCTCAATGCTGATGACCAAACACCAATGCTGATGAAGATCAACACATCCACATTAGTTAATGCGGATGAACAGAAGAAAATGCTGATGAAGACTTTTGTACTTAGATTAGTTTCCTGATGTATAGTACAGGGATAGTTTAGTCATTTTGTAAAGGCCTTTTGTCAGCCCATAAATAGAGACAACTAGAATATTAGAATGTTCGATTGTCATATGTTTCAAAGGTGTCTTGTTACTGTTTCATGCTAAAACCCTAGCATTCATTGTAACTTTACACCACCATTAATACAAAGCATTTATGAGTATTTCTAGCATTCAATGATCTGGGTGGTGAGAATGATATTCTCAGTTGATGTGAATCAACTAGGACCGAATATGATGATTGAGTCAGTGGTTATATTGCGGAATGATATAAACACATAAATAGTGGTGTATTTGAAAATATCATTCTCACCACACAGATCATTGACTGCTAGAAATACTCATAAATGCTTTGTATTAATGGTGGTGTAAAGTTACAATGAATGTTAGGGTTTTAGCATGAAACAGTAACAAGACACCTTTGAAACATATGACAATTGAACATTCTAATATTCTAGTTGTCTCTATTTATAGGCTGACAAAAGGCCTTTACAAAATGACTAAACTATCCATGTACTATACATCAGGAAACTAGTTTAAGTACAAAAGTCTTCATTAGCATTTTCTTCTGTTCATCCGCATTAACTAATACGGATGTGTTGATCTTTATCAGCATTGGTGTTTGGTCATCAGCATTGAGAAATGCGGAGGAACAAACACTTAGTCGCATTTGTTGCTGAACATCCGCATTAGTAAATGCGGATGTACTAATACTTGGCAGCATTTCTTCGGTTGTCCGCATTTGTTAATGCCGACACTTGTCTTCTATTTGAGCAGATTCTTCATCCGCATTATTTCTTGGACTTAGGGAGAATTCCAGCAGAACAACCATCAACCACCACTTGAATTGGCATGTATGATCCTTTCAGGGTCCAACAATACTCCCCCTAAAGATTATACAGCCTAGGTACTTTAAGGGTTTGATGGTGGATTAGGTTGTGAGGATTCTGCTGGGTCTTGAGCAGCAGGAGGAGCAGTCATTGGTTCTGCCTGAGAAGGATCCAAAATAGCCTTTATCATGTTGACAAAGTCATTAGCATCCGACATCTTGTCTCTATTCAGCACATGGATCTTCATCTAACTCATTGTGTAGATGGCTTCAATAGGCAGCTTCTTTAAAGAAATGGGTTCCTATATGGACACTGTGGATAACCCATCCCTATGAATCAAGAGAGCTCCTTCCACATCAACCTCCAGCTTCATAATGTTTCCCAACTGCAAAGGAGTCTTTTTCTTCTTTCTTTTCTCTCTTTTGGCATTGATTCGGTCATAGGCCATCTTCAGGATCTTGATGCATTTAAGGAAGAAGAGCATATCAGCCTCTCCAAGTTTGTTGTTGATTTCCCTAAAGTGCCTGGTGTAGATGTAGTGAATGTAGGATTCATCAAGTAATCTCACTTCATATCCACTGAATAATCAAATTTCAGCACCCTCCTTTCCTCCCCATCTCCTTTCAATCACCAACTCATAAGTCTTCTCATCATAGAAGACATTAGAGATTGGTTTTGAGGTGTGAGTACCTGCTACCATCTTCCTTTTTAGAGACTCTGTAGGCTTCGCCTTCAACTCAGGGAACACTACATCTTCAGCCTCTTTTGTCTTCTTCTTCTTCTCTAGAGGGTTTTGAAAAGATCTATCTTTCCATATACAAATGGCTTTCAATGATTTGAAATTGTCAGTCCTTTTAAACATCTTCATAATATATTCAAACTCATACCCTTTGAACATAGCTTTATGGTTGATCAATTTTAGATTAGCTAGTTCCTTCAAGTCATGTATCTACAGGGAGTTCACCAGAGCAGAGTACTCTATGAAGAACTGAACCAACCCTGAGATTCTTTTGATCATAAACATATTCCAATCATTATCATACTTCCAGGCAATAATTTTTACATCTACATTGCCCTGGGGAGTAGATACACCCTTAATCATCTCTGCAGTGGTGAGCACTTCTTGCAACTTCATTTGAGAAGGCTCAGCAAACCACTCAGGATTTCTATGAAGTATGGGTGCCAAAGAATTATGATCTTCATGGGTGAGTTGGATGTCTTGGGCTGAGACCCTAGATCTTGGTTTCTTGCTCACTATCTCTTCTTCAAGCTTCTTTAATCTTTCTTTCTTTTCATTGATTAATCTCAGCATTGCAGCCCTTAGTGAGTTTGTTTTCATATTACCAAGCTTTCTCTTTGTGTAGCCTTGCTCAGAGAGATAATCCTTCATCTCCCTATCAGTCATGTTAAAGGGATCCGGATATAGTGATTGAGGAGCTTTGTCTTTTTGGATTTTGAGATTGAGGGAGATACAGGTGACTTGGCTGTTTGTGTCTCTTCATACTCAGTCACAAAAGTAGGATCCAACAACTTGTTCAGTTTTTCTTCCTCTTCAGCCCCTCATAGGTCATTCCAAACACTTCATCAGCATCATAACCGTGATTGATCAGAAACATTGCTTTTACCATCAGATCATCGGTTTGAGCTTTCTCAACCATCTCTTGTACTGAAGTTTCAGCCTTCACAGGACTTTCTTTTGCTATTGGTTCATCAACCACATAGCCTCTTTCAATTTCTCCCTCCTCCAGGTCTACAAACTCAGCCCTTTTCTTCAATTGTTCCTCAGCCTTTTCATGTTCTTCAAGAAATTCAGCAATGTCTGCTAGGCTTCGAGGATCATCTTTTTGCTTCTTTTTGACAGGTTCTTCTTCTTCAATGGGTCTTTTGCCTTTAGCTTTTTTAGATAGATACTTTTCTTGAGATCATATCAATCTTACATTACACAAGTGCAAGCTTTTGTTAGTAAAATAGACATGGTTATGAGCTTATTGATTGAAGGTATGTTTGTCCTCTTAAACTCATGCTTGGTTAATATTGTGATGCATGTGATATTTATCATGTTTTTGATTAATTTGAGCATTCAACATGTACCCCACACTCAAAAGCATGGCATGATCAACCACCCGCGTGACATGCATTGTAGAACTTTTTCACAACTTACGTGACCAGGTCATTTACAGTAGGAGATCCCATTTTCACTGATCCTCATTGGGATTCTTTTACTTTGATCCTTTTATTAATTTGATCTACATTGGGATTCTTTTTCACTTCACTTTGGAAGGTGATCCATGATGGGATTCTTTTTGTTCATTCACAAGGAATGTAATATTTTGTTAATTCATCCAAGGTGGATGTGTTCCACATTAGGAATCATTGGATCATGACATCAGCACTATGTGCTTGTTTCTCTAGATCTTTGCTCAGCAAAATAGAGAAGAAATTGATATAGGTGAAAGAGATTCATACGGCATCATTACCTGGTGTGTTTAGGTTACTACACACACATACACTTGGATAAGCCAAAACGTACCAATACTCTGAGATGAGTGCTTCACAGTTGAATATGGATTTTAGTTCATCACAGCATGTATCTTCTTTTCCATGTTGAGCCTACCCGCACATCAGATAAGTCATGTCAGCCTTTTGAAATTTTGAGATAAGCATAGTGAATGATATAACGACTGTAATTATATCATTTCCCATTTGAAGTATACATCATATTCTTCAACAAAATGACTTCTTTTTGTGATTTTCTATAACTTTTTAATTGTTTTGGATGTTTTGGGTTTTTATTATTCAAATTTAATCATGCCAATTGATTGAACTAGGAATTCAAACCGATTAGGTTCAAATGCCTTGATAAATAAATCAGCCAATTGATTATCAGTGTGAACTTGAATCAATTTGATTAACCCTTTTTTAGCACAATCTCTCAAAAAGTGATATCTGATTTCAATATGTTTTGTTTTTGAGTACTGAACAGGATTATTTATGATAAACATTGCTGCTGTGTTGTCAATATGAATTGGAGTGTGCAAGAAGTTAAAACCATAGTCAAGCATCTGGTTTTGAATCCAGAGAATTTGTGAGCAACAGGCTGATCCTGCTATATACTCAGCTTCTACTATTGAAACAGACACGTTTGTCTGCTTCTTGCACTGCCAGGAGACCAGTCTAGGACCAAGAAATTGACAACCGCCAGAAGTGGATTTCCTATTAAAGTTGCATCCCCCGTAGTCACTGTCGGTGTAGGCATAGAGATTGAAGTCTCCTTCCTTTGGATACCATAATCCGAGAGCAGGTTTACCCTTAAGATATCTGAATATCCTCTTGATAGCATTAACGTGAGATTCCTTGGGATCAGCTTGATATCTGGCACACACACAAACACCAAACATAATGTCAGGCCTACTAGCTGTTAGATACATAAGTGAACCTATCATAGATCGATACTGAGTCTGATCCACTGATTTGCCTTCAGGATCTGGACCGATCTTCAATTTAGTATCAGCAGGAGTTCTGATGGACTGACAATCAGCAAAGTGGAATTTCTTTAACATTGTTTTCACATATTTTGATTGATTGATGAAGATTCCATCTGTTGTTTGTTAGACTTGCACTCCTAAGAAGAATGTGAGTTCCCCCATAGCACTCATTTGGAATTTAGAATGCATAAGGTCTTCAAAATCCTTGTAGAGAAGCTTGTTTGTAGAGCCAAAAATGATATCATCCACATAAATCTGGACCAGCAACATGTCTTTACCTTTTCTTTTTCAAAAGAGAGTCTGATCAATCTTTCCTTTTTCATACCCATGTTCAAGCAGAAACGATGATAGAGTCTCATACCACTTCTGTGGGGCTTGATGAAGGCCATACAAGGCTTTGTCAAGCTTGTACACCCTGTGTGGGAAATCTGGGTCTTCAAAGCCTGGTAGTTGACTCATGTAGACTTCTTCAGCAATCTATCCATACAGAAAAGCACACTTTACATCCATTTGATAAACAGTGAATTTCATAGATGCTGAGTATGCAAGAAAGAGTCTTATGGCTTCTAATCGGGTAACATGAGCAAACACTTCATCATAATCAATTCCTTCTTCTTTTGTATATCCCTGTGCCACCAATCTTGCTTTATTTCAGATGACAATTCCCCGGTCATCAGTTTTGTTCCTGTATAGCCACCAGGTACCGATAGGGTATTGTCCTTCGGGAAGATCTACCAGTTGCCATACTTCTTGTTTATTGAATTGTAGCAACTCTTCCTGCATTGCCTTAATCCAGCTATTGTCTTGAAGAGCCTCTTTGATATTTTTGGGTACTGTTTGACACAGAAAGCAAGAGAACAAACAAATGTTTGCAATGCTTGACTTGCTTCTAGTCACCCGTTCATTAAGTTCACCAATGATACTTTCCACCGGATGATTCTTGTGTATTTTGGTGGTTGGTATTGAGTCACCAGCAATGGATACATCAAGACTCGAGACATTCAGATCCTCTTGGTGAGAGGCACCTTTATCTTGTGATGTAGGAGAGTTGTGAAAGTAATCAAAGTCTTTTCCAGTTCCTGCCTCAGCATCAGCAGCACTTTGAAGACTTTCATCATTTGAAGTTCTCTCAGTTTCAACAGGTAGTGTAGCTGGGTCTTGGTTTCTTACTTCAGTCGATGGTTCTTCTGAAGGAGATGGAAGTGTACTAGGACCAGCCTCAGTTGAAACACTCTTATTTTGAGATGATTGTCTGACAGGATCAGCTTGTAGTGGAACATCTTCATTCAGTTGCTCAGTAGAAGTAGGAGGAATCATCGGGAAATCATTTCTTCTTTCTACGGATGCAGAGGAGCTGATTTTAGGTTTCCTGCAATAGACAAGTGGAATTTATCAAATGATCTTGTAAAGGAGTCAATATCAAACACCCAGTCAGGACCATTTATTGATTTGGGAAAAGAATGCTCATTGACTTGAACATTGGTTGATTTATCAATAGTGTTTAATCGAGGATTAAACACTCTATAAGCCTTTGAGACAGAGGAATATTCTACAAAAAATCCTTCGTCAGACTTTGGAGAAAACTTTCCCAAATGGTCTCGGGTGTTTAATATTGATACAGGACTACCAAATAACTTAAAAAATCCAATGAATGGTTTTCTGTGAAAAAGAAATTCATAAGGAGTCTTGTTGCTTTCTTTTACAATCAAAGTTCTATTTTGTACAAAGCATTATGTGTTAACTGCTTCTGCCCAAAAGGTAATTGGCAGTTTAGCATCGGCTAGCATAGTTCGTGCTGCTTCAATTAGTGTTTTATTTCGCCTTTCAGCTACCTCATTTTATTGAGGAGTTCTAGCTGCACTGAATTGATGAGCAATGCCTTTGGTTGCACAAAAAGAACTCATATCTTCATTTTTAAATTCAGTCCCATTATCACTTCTAATTGATTTGACTTTATGATCAATTTGATTTTTAATTTTAATGATGAAATCTTTTATTAATTGGGACGCTTCATTTTTATGAAGTAAGAAGAAGACCCATGTAAATTTGGAAAAGTGTAACACCCGAAAATTTTAAAAGAAGAGAAAAGTGAAGAAAAGGAAAGAAAAGCAAAATCACCCAAGTTGAGGGGTTAAAGTTGTACATGGGACAAAGTTGATATTTAATCCGTTCAAAAGGAGGTGTGGCCGCCCACACCCATGTTCCATCAACTTTCCATCGGATTTCTAGAGAGAGAAAGAACAAAATTCTCTTCGGTTTTAGAGAGAGGAAGAAGAAGAAGTCGGAATTCAGGTTAGTTTCCTGATTTCAGGGTGTTCTTGGCTGATTTTCAGCTTCGGGTATGTGCTTGTGTGCTTGTATGTATGTTCCATTGTGTGTTTTGGTGTTTTTAGGTGTTTGAGCTCATAAGCATTCGGGTTTGAAGGAAGTCTTACTCGGAAGTTACAAGGGGTGAGTTCTAGATCCCCATTTTTACATGTTTTAACTGATTTGGGGCTGGAAATGCATGTTTAAGCATTTTTATAAAATTTGGGTGTGTACCCGTATGTATACGTGTGTGTGCCATGTTGTGGGTGGGTGTATCTTCGGGATGATTTATGATCATGTGCATGTTTTATGCTTGTTTGATGCTTAGTATGCTAGAAACTAGGCTAGAACAGGTTAGATTGATGATTCAGAGGTCTGAAAATGATGGTAGTTAGAAAAGTAGTTGGCCATGCGCCTAGTGCTCATGCGCCTGAGATCATGCGCCCAAACAGTACCCATGCGCACAAATAGTGCCCATGCGCCTAGGATATTGCCCAGACGCCTAAGTGCCCATGCGCCTAAACCAGGCTCATGCGCCTGCATAGTACCCATGCGCCTAGAGAGTTGTCCAGATGCCTAAGTGTTGGTCGTGCGCCCAAATAGTGCCTATGCGCCTGAGTCACCCATGCGCCTAAGTATTCATGCGCCCGCATAGTGCTCGTGCGCCTGCATAGTACTCATGCGCCCAAGACTTAGAAAATTTTCTGAAATTTTCGGGGAAGAAGGACTTTTAGGCTATGACTTGGGATGTTCCCGGGGATGATATGTGATGATTATATGATGATGTTATGCATGTTATGGCCCGTTTTCTTTATGTTCCTATTATGTATTTCTCCGTGGCCTTACGTGGTGTGATTATGTTAATGGATGAAAAGTATTATCTTAACGAAGCGAAAGATCTAAGATAATGAAAGTGGAATATAATGAAAGAACAAATGAAAGTCTTGCAAGCAAAATGTAAGGAGGTTCACAACTCCTTGAGAGTTGTCAGCTCAACTGTGTGTCATACAGCGTGCGATCTTGGTTGCCCCATGAGGGATTCACACACAGGGGGATCAGTCTTGGTGACTATTCCATACGTACGAAACGGGGTCCTTGTCACTAAACCCTAGAATAGTTGGCTTCGTGCCCAAGAGGGGGGTTTAGTATATGACAGGACCTAGATAGAAGTGAAAGATAATGTAACGTGCGAAATGTACGAAACGTGCTATAAGTACGTAAAGAACGATGACGGAAGATGATAATGCTATATCTATGTGTATGTATAATGTGTGATCACGTGCGAAAGTATGAAAATGTTTTAACGAATGGAAGGTAATATAAATGTTTTCATAAAACTAGAACTCACTCAGCAACGCTGACTTTTATGCATTTTCAGTTGGTAGGTAATGGTTGCTGAGGATGGCACGGGGTGAAGCTACTTGGCAAAGATTTTGGATGGCATCCATTTTGTGTAACAATGATGCTTTTGTGTAGAAATGAAACCAGACAATGATTTGTAATGTACTAATGTTGTAAAAAATAAATATTAATATATGAAATGGTTTCGTTAAATTTTTCCACTGCAAATGTTTAATAAATTTTATGTGATTTTGAAATAGCATGTGCGATGATTGTCCAACTGTGAGTGTCCCGAGAACGGGGCCTTACAAAAAGTCATCTATGATCACCAAACAATATTGCTTCTTTCCAATGCTCATAACATGAGTTGGTCCGAAAAGATCCATATGAAGTAACTTCAATGGAGAATTGTTTGTGTTCACAAGTTTTGGCTTGTGAGTAGATTTATGTTGTTTCCCTTTGAGACACGCTGAACAGTGGTCGATAAAGTGAAATTTTTTTTGAGGTAAACCAATTACATGGCTCCCCTTGACCAATCTATTCTTGTTTTTGAAATTTGTGTGTCCCAAACGTCTATGCCAAAGTTGTGACTCATCAAAAGATGCTTTTGACAGAAGACATGTTTCTTCTTTTGGTAGAGCAGAATTGAGGTCTAAGACATATGTATTATTCTTCCTCGGGGTCTTCAAGACAACCAATTCTTCAGGAATTTGAAATCCTGGTTTCAGAATGTAACAATGAGTGTCAGTGAAGTGAGTGGAATATTTCTTGTCTTAGATCTGAGACACGCTAAACAGATTGAAGTTCAATTGTTCACAGTAGTTCACTCTATCAAAACTCAACATCCCATTTGTCACAGATCCTTCACCAGTGATTCTGCCACCTTGTGAATATCCACCAAATGCCACAGTAGTTCCTTGAATATGCTTGAAATCATAAAGGAAGGAACTGTCTCCAGTCATGTGTCGGGAGCACCCACTGTCCACATACCATAAGCTATTGGACCTGTATGGACGACCCTGCAAGCATAAAAAGAACTAATTAGAATGTGGAACCCAAGCCATGATGGTCTCGGGTTTCTCGTTCTTATCCATGATAGTAACTTTTTGATATTTTCCTCTAAATTGTGACTTAGAGGATGAAGTTTTGTTTGATTTTTCATATCTTGCTGATTTCATCTCATCAACTTCATCTGAAGAGTCAGAAGAGTATTCAAACCTTTGGTCCTTATTTCTTTTAAGAAATTGGACATGTTTTTTATTGTCAAACTTCATTTTTGATTTATGAAAATCATGAGTTTGTTTGATGTTGTGGTTTATATTTCTTTGAACATTCTTCAACTCTTTCTGATTATCTAAGTCATCATCAAAATTTGAAATCCTGGATTGTTTATTATAAAAATGACTTCTGATTTTAGGTTTCACAGGTGAAAGTGGTGAGATGGGATTGTTTTATGGAATTCTCAAGCCTTTTTGTTTGAAGAAACAATCTGATGTATTGTGATTGATCATATCACAGACAGAACAATATTTGTTGAAGTAGCAATTTTTTGTAGAATGATTGTTCATGTCACAGATTGAGCAGTATTGATTAAAATAGCACTCCTCTGTTCTGTGATTAGACATTTCACAAATGTCACAATACATGAGTTTGTCTTTTGTGGTTAATCTTGATGCCTCAGTAGATGTACCAGCTTTTAACTGAGCTTCACTCTTTGATTTCGAAGAGGAAGCAATATCTGCCTTGTTAGCAGTTTGTTTCACAATACTACTATTTTTTACTCTTTTTGGCTGATGTTGTTTCCTTAATCCTTTTCTATCCTCCTTTTCTTGGTGGTTTACATGATCTTTATTGAAGATGTCAAAACCAACTCCTTGTTTAAATTTTATTGATGGTGAATCTGTTTTGCTTTTGGTCTTTTGAATCAGAGGGGTTTTTCCTTTGCTTTTCAGTGAAACTTTGTCTGATATGGTTGAATTCTTTGGAGATTTGATCTCACAATCAGATCTGCTTTCAGCAGATGGTTTCACAGTCGCATCAGTTTTCTTCTTTTCTTTGAAAATTACAGGTATGAATTTCACAAATGGCACTATGGCTTTGACTGGGCTTCTTGGTTTAATGACATTTACTGACTTGTCTGAACACTCTTTGATTTTAATTGGATGACCTAACTTGATTTTCTCCTTATTTGTTTCAATATAAACACTTGGTTTGTTTTGAGGATTTGTAATTTGTGATACTACTGAGTTAGTTTCAATAGTTAGGTTCATTTTACTCAGTAAGAGTGATTGACTTAGGCATGACAGTGTAATTATCATTGTATGGCGGGGGACATGAATTGTATCCAATCCCAGTCATATCCTTAGGATCCTTTTATGAATCAAGCATCTCTTGCAGCTTGACTGAAAACAGTTGAAACTTTTGAAGTTTCACTTCAGTGGCTGATTGCTCAGCTTTGGATTGAGTCAACATTTCAGTTAACTTTTCATTTTCAGCTGCAAGAGTATACTTTTCTCCGTGCAGTTTTTCAATATCAGAGATGAATGATTTGATTTTAATTTCAAAGCTTTTCAGTTAACTTTTAAGCATCTCTGATTTTACCTTTTCTTCTTTAATCTTAGCAACCAATTTTGTGATTGTGCTCACGATATCCCTCCAGTTCAGCAATTCATTTTTCACTACAAAGATTAGATTTTACCTCGGATGGCATAGGAGTTGGGCCATCATTTATGTGAGCCATAAGAGCATGATTTTGAAATTAGGGCTTCACTTCCTCAGCATACAGGCTCCAATCACATACTCCATCTTGTCTGATGATAAGAGCATTAGAAGTAGGTTGGCTGCTTCTATGGGCTTGATTGGTCAGTTGTGGCTGACTTTGGTATGGTTGTTGATGTTGGCTTTGATGATGATATTGATGTTGATTGTTGGATTGAAAGCTTGAGCTTGGTTGTGATGATGATTGGCCCTAAGAACTCCTCTGTAAGCTGTTGTTGTTTCTTCTTGGAGCATTGCATTCTCTTGAGAAGTGGCCAGTCATACCACAGTTGAAGCATTTAACTTTGGATTTGTCATATCCAAGTTTGGTATTCTCATTCAGACTTAGCTTCCCACCCTTCCTGAAAAACTTTTTAGCCCTCATGGCTATCATAGCCATCTGCCACTGTAGATCCATTTCTTCTACATCATCAGGATCCATTTCTTCTAGGTCTTCTTGGATTAAATAAGCAGAAGTGAGTCTTCCTCACAAGTAAGCTTCAAAACTTGCAACAAAGGCATTGTAGGTAGCCTTTTGCTCTTCAGATCTTTGGTCTTCAGGCATACTTGAGGGAGTTGTAGTAAATCCAGTTGATTGAGATGAGGTTGGTGGCTTGTTGGTTGATGGAGCAGTAATAACTCCAGTTGATTTTACTTGATCTCTGGATGAGAGGAAATCATCTTCTTCAATAATGAATGCATTTTCCACAGAATGAGTTTCTGATGGAAATTTGTATGCCTTAATGACTTGTGGTCCACCAAGGTTTCTGCTCCTTTCATCAAGTTCAAGAGCTTTAATTTTTGCAATCATTATATCCAGAGTGGTGCTTTCCAGATCAAGTGTGTTTTTCAGCATGGTTACATTTTGTTTCCAACTCTCAAGAAGACTGTGCAACTTTTTCTTGTTCAGCTCCTTTTCTTTATATGTGACCCCCATAATCTCAAGATCATTGACCAACTGCATAAATCTATGCAGTTGTTTTGAGATTGACTCCCCTTTGGAGTGATGGAAGCTTTCATATTGATTGACCAGCTTGTCTTTAATGATTTCAGCCACTTCACTGCTACCTTCACACATGATGAGCAGTGCATCCCACATAGCATTTGCTGTTCCATATTTCTCAAGTCTTTTGAGTACATCCATTTTCAAAGCTTGTGTGAGAATGGAATATGCTTTGAGGTCAATCTTTATCTACTTATACTCATCATCATCAAGAGTTAGATCTTCAATGGGTATTCTTGATGTTTTGTATAAAGCAGCTTGGTTAGCAGAGAGTGACACAGGGATGTAAGGTCCTTTGCATATGGAAATCCAATAATCCGGATCTACACCTGTAATGTAATTCATAAACCTGGTTTTCCATTGCTTAAACTCAGATTTGTGTTTAAGCATAGGAGGTTTAGAAGCATGGCCAAGTTCAGAAAAGTTAAGTGAATCCATTGTAATAAACTTGTTTTAGATTGTTGGAATAAGAATTAGATTGATTTTTAAGTCCAAGTGGTCCAAACAGTTTACTTTTTGAAGGTTTTAACAGATCTGATGAACAGTAACAGTTATGTTGTTAAGAAAACCGACTGTAACTATTCTGTTAGCTTTAATATTTGAAGATTATGATGTTGAAGATATAGTTGTTCTGATTTTCGGGTAGAATGAGTTGTTCGATGATATGTTGTTGGTTCAGTACAGATGAACAGTGAATCAGTCGATGTTTCAGGAGGATTTCAGCATGAATACATGTTAGAAATTGATGAACTCACTAACAGTAACTCAATCACCAGTTCAATCGAGTTTCGCTTAGATCTGGGCAAATTTAAGACGAATCCGAGAGCCAAAGCTCTGATACCAATTGACTGGGTGGTGAGAATGATATTCTCAGTTGATGTGAATCAACAAGGACCGGATATGATGATTGAGTCAGTGGTTATATTGCGGAATGATATAAACACAGATCATTGAATGCTAGAAATACTCATAAATGCTTTGTATTAATGGTGGTGTAAAGTTACAATGAATGCTAGGGTTTTAGCATGAAACAGTAACAAGACACCTTTGAAACATATGACAATCGAACATTCTAATATTCTACTTGTCTCTATTTATAGGCTGACAAAAGGCCTTTACAAAATGACTAAACTATCCCTGTACTATAAATCAGGAAACTAGTCTAAGTACAAAAGTCTTCATTAGCATTTTCTTCTGTTCATCCGCATTAACTAATACGGATGTGTTGATCTTCATTAGCATTGGTGTTTGGTCATCAGCATTGAGAAATGTGGATGAACAAACACTTAGTCGCATTTGTTGCTGAACATCCGCAATAGTAAATGCGGATGTACTAATACTTGGCAGCATTTCTTCGCCTGTCCGCATTTGTTAATGCGGAAAAACAAATACTTGTCAGTATTTGGTCCATGGTCATCCGCATAAACAAATGCGGATAGCCGACACTTGTCTTCTATTTGAGCAGATTCTTCATCCGCGGTACTTCTTGGACTTAGGGAGAATTCCATCAGAACAATCATCAACCACCACTTGAATTGGCATGTATGATCCTTTCAGGGTTCAACAAAGTCTCCTTGAAGTTGAATTCATAGTCTAACATCTGATTTTGAATAGAAAGCACTTGAGCACAACAGCTTGCAGCAGTAATGTATTCAGCTTTTGCAGTTGATGCAGACATAAAGGATTGTTTCTTGCACTGCCATGAGACTATCCTGCCACTAAAGAATTGACATCCCCCTGATGTAGACTTTGCAGTAATTTTGCAGCCAATATAGTCACTATCTGTAAAAGCATACAGATTGAAGTTAGAATTCTTTGAATACCAAAGGCCTAGTTTTGGAGCTGATTTGAGGTATCTACGAATTCTCTTGATAGTAACCATGTGTGACATCTTGGGGTTGGCTTGATATATTGCATATATGCATGCGGCAAACATGATATCAGTCCTACTGCCTATGAAGCATATAAGAGACACAATCATAGACCTGTAGGGATATTCATCAACACACTACTCTCAAGATCTGGTCTTAGGGAGTGGTTTCTTGCTATGAAAGTCTTAGCAACCTTAAACTCATTCAGATTAAATCTGGTTAGTATGTCTTGCACATACTTTGACTGGTTTATTAAGATTCCATTGTCAACTTGCTTCACTTGAATTTCTAGAAAAATTGAGTTCCCCCATGGCACTCATTTCAAATCTATTCTTATCAGCTTTTCAAACTCTTTATAGAGCCTTAGATTGGTTGACCCAAAAATAATGTCATCTACATAAACTTGAACCAGCATCAAGTCATTCCCTGTTTCTTTGATGAAGAGTGTGCTATCGATAGTACCTATCTCGTAGCTATTTTTGGACGAGGTACTGTGACAGTGTCTCTTGATGCAGCCCATAAAGAGCTTTGTCAAGCTTGCAGACATAATGAAGATAATCTAGGTTTGCAAAGTCAGGTGGTTGTTTGACATACACTTCCTCATCTATCACTCCATATAAAAATGCACACTTGACATCAAGTTGGTAGACCTTGAAATCCTTGGATGCAGCAAAAGCAAGGAATATCCTAACAGCTTCAAGTCTTGCCATATTAGCAAAAACTTATGTGTAGTCAATCCATTCATCTTAAGTGTACCCTTGAACAACTAATCTTTCCTTGTTTTTTATGGCAAGTCCTCTATCATCATTCTTACTCCTAAAACCTACTTGGTACCTATTGGTGTCTTCATATGAGGAAGAGGGCATAGGTTACAAAACTTTTTTCTTTTGAAATGAAGCAGCTCCTCCTGCATTGTTTCAACCCAACTTTCATCTTTCAGAGCCTCATCAACTTTGTTTGTCTTAATCTAGGACAAGAAAAAAAAGTGCTGACAAACATTTTTATCATGGGTTTGTTATCTTGTTCTCATCCCAGTCTCAACATCTCCAATAATGTTTGTGATGTTATGTGACTTGTGGATTCTGAGTTGACCAATAACAGCAAATTGGTTTGACAGATCTAAATTAGTGAAATTCAGATTTGGTGATTGAGTATCACCCATCACATCACCACACTTATTAAAGGAAACTTAATCCAATAAGTGTGTGACATCATTAATATTGTCTTCAGTGGAAAGGTTGTCAGCATCATGAAATTCTTGATCACTTTCACCATCTCCATCTCCTCCTACATTGGAAAACACTTCTTTTGAGTTTTATGCCTAATTGCTAGAATTGGTATGCCCCTCAGATGTATCAGTTGAATAGTTTATCATTGTTGTGCTGACAGGATTTCCAATTGTAGGGTTAGTTACCACTAGAGCTGAAAGAATTCTATCATTTGGTCTTATCAACTCAAATATTGGATCAACATCTCCTACTAATGTGTTACATATAGATCCTAAAACATATTCACAAGATTTGTTAAGACAGTTGTTAACTAAATCAAAATCAAATAGCCAATCAGGACTAGAAACTTTCACACTGGGAGTGTGTTCATTGAAGGTCATATTGGCTGACTACTCAACTACTCTGGTTCTGAGATTGTATACTCTGTTAGCCTTAGCTTGAGAAGAGTATCCAATAAAATGTCCATAATCTGATTTCTCAACAAATTTGGATATATGATCTTTAGTATTCAAGATGGTTTATGGACATGCAAATGACCTGAGGAAACCAATAAAAGGTTTCCTTTTGTGCCACAGTTCATAATAAGTCTTACCATGAGTTTTGACTACTAAAACTTTATTCTCCACATAGCAAGTAATGTTGATTACCTCTACCCAGAAGGTGAACGAAAATTTAGAGTCATAGATCATGGTCTTTGTTTAGCCTCAATAAGTGTCCTATTTCTACTTTCAGCAACACCATTCTGTTGAGAAATTCTAGTAATGACCACCCCAGGCTTGGGAAGAATACACTCATGCTCAGTGAAGAGCGTGTTATGTCTCTGGTCACAAAATTAGGATACACTCAAAAGATTATACCGAAGCTCTTTGACATAGTTTACCTTCTCAATGCTAAGCTTACCATTTGTGACTCTGCCCCTTCCTATGATGTAACCACCTGATTCTCCTCCAAAAGCAACTAGCCCTACATCAACTTTCTCAATGTTCTGAAGAAAATAGTCATTGCATGTCACGTGTCTGGAAGAACCACTATCAATGATCCATATATTTCCTTTGGTCTTTAGCTGTTTCTACACAAAAGTAGATGGTTAGTTACATTTGAAAACCCAAGCTTTGTTGTTCTTGCGTTCATCAAAGTGAACAGAAGATAGTTCAATAGTTATTGATCCTATATGTAAGCTTTAAGGATCATCTGCTATTGTTGATGAAGAACTTTCGGTCACATGGTCTTCTTTCATATTCCACACCATCTTTGGAATATTATACTTGGCCTTCAAAAGTTCGGAAGTTTTGATGACTTCGAAAGTTTTGAAGACTGATTCTTCCTAAGCTTTTGCATCCAATTCAGCAAACTTTAGTACTTCGGAAGCATTCCCTTCTGCCAAAGGCAGTTTTTCAGCTATGTTCTTCTTGTTCACTTTGGAGCTTCCGAGTAGGGAATTTTTTTCCAAAGGCAGTCTTCCGAAGCATTCCCTCACCATCCTCACTTGTAGTTGTTCATACTCAACAACCTGCTCAGGTCCATATTAATATGGATGCCTTGATTCAAAGCTTATTTGAGTAGCGAATTCCAAGGGCTATGTCTACCCCATCCTACACTAATGACAACCCAATAGTAGGATGGAAGTATAACACTGATAGAAGAGCCCTGTTACTCTCTAGATCTCAAGGTCAAAGAAAAGCTTTTAATTTTCAAACCCTGAGATACTATAAGAGTTTTCCTCTAGTTGAACCACCACTTGCCAACCTAAGTCATAACAAACAAGCTGAAAGGCTAGTTGAGAGGATCCAAATAAGGATGCTTGAAAAGTTCAAGAAAAGATCAAAGCTATATAGACAGAGGCTAGCAGAAAAAACTATTGGTCAACTGGATATTGAGGCAGGCCTTAAGATTAGCTTCAAATGGGAAAACTCAGTTGAAGGCCGAGTAGTAGAATATGTGAACCTTGAGACTACACTGCTTCAGCACCTAGTACCCTTAGTGAGACATCAGCTGGTGAAGGTGTCTCACAGCCTCTCCCTGGCCAGAGATTAAGTGCTGCATCAAGTCAAGAATGCCGAAGCTCTCTCCACCCTAAGTCACACAAGCCAGTGATTGAAAAAAGGAAGAGGATTCTCACCTCTGAGAAAATTAAGGAGGAGAAGAGGGAGAGAAAGAGGAAGGCAAGGGGATAGAAAACAATAGAGACACTCGGCTTTATTCAAGCTACAATCAGGGCTGCCCCTAGGCCAAACACATAGTATGATGAGTTAAGGGCTTCCAGATTGAACTATCTAGGGTCTAGGAACTACATCATTGATGAAATAATCTCTCTTTCCTTGGATGAGTAAATGAACTGGCTAACACTAAAGTGTCAAAAAATAAGAAGGAGGCTGTGGCTGCAAAATTGTTCCTCAAAATCAAGGAAGAAAGAAAAAGAAAAAAACTATATAAAGCCCATGTCCTCTCTCTGGTTCAAGAAAGTCCTGAAGTAGAGACTGTGTTAGTTGAACAAGAAACTCAGGTAGGTAGGGAACAATAAAGACAAAAGATGATAACCTACCTGAGTACCACAGACCTCTATCAGGCAGCAACCCTACTTCTCTTATCATATGAGTATATTGATTTTGAGTACCTCAAGCAGCTAGAGCAAAAAGTATAAAAAGAAAAGAAAGTTGCTAAGAGGAAGATGAGGGAAGAGGCTGCTAAATCAAGAGCCACCATCAGAGCCAATTAGAACAAGTCTGCTGATAGAATGAAGATGGTGAGCTTTTTGAAGCTGTATGGGTTCTCCGGGAGGAGACTTAGTTTGATGAGCACATTAGAGTGATCAAGCAGAAGACTAAGAAGGGTGAGCTGTTAGACTTGCATTCTCCACCAAGTCTGGCTGCACCTGAAGCTGAGGTCAAGGTTAAACCCCAAGAGACAACACAACCTGGACCTACTGCTACATCTCAGCCAGCTTCATCTTCTAACCCATAGCAAGGTCTTGAACCTTCTACTTCTTAACATGTGAAGGAAAAAGACCCAATTGAGAAGGATAAAGAAGGAACATCTGGTACTCATAACCAATCTTCTCAGTTGAAATACAGAAAGAGCAAAAGGATGGCCATAAGAAGGGACAAGAAAAAAAAAGAAGTCCAAGGCATCCACCTCTGCACCTCACTATGGGTTAGAACATTCTAAGTGTGAACAAGAAGAGGATGCTCAACCAACTCCACTTCAAGTAGAGCCTATTGCTTCTGAGAGACCCATCTTGTCGTAGGCTTTCTTTACAAACCCAGACAGATGGTATGTCATAAGAGATCAAGTAGGTCAAGATGTATACTTCTAGAAAAACATGCTTGACCTTGCTCTGCATGATCTCTTTGACATGAGAAGGTAATTTGAGAGTTTGAGGAATCTGGACCAACTGATGAATAAAGGAATGGTCCTGATTCTGATGAGCACTGTGAACAAATGAAGAACAAGACTCAAAGTCATCCTCCAGTTTTGGTAGCATCAGCCTACGGGGAGTTTGTAAGAGTTACCTTAGATGCTGATGAAAACCAAAGAGCTCTCAGCAAGCATTCTAAAATATAAGAGAAGTTGCCACGGAAGATTTGACAAAACACAAAGAAATTCACTAAATTTCAAATCTTATGAATCCAAAAGACCAATTCTTCCGAAACCAAAGATAAAGTTTTCTTAAGCTTCAAGACAAAGTCTTACGAAGCCAAGAGACTGATTTCTTCGAAAAACAGAAAAGACATGCTTTCTCTAACATGCTTTTGAGAAAAGCTAAACTACTTTTCGTTGTCATCTTTGAAAACTCACCAACTTATACAAGTTGGTGATATCTCCATACTTTTTTCCACTATATATTAAGGTCTTAGAGTCTGTAACTTTCTACTTTGTACTTTTATCCTTTTTGCGATAGATAAGGATATGATCTATGGCATGGCATAGTAATTAATCAAAAGGCAATCTGCTTTTTGACTTTACACTGATCTTGTTTTCTAGATTAGTTTTCCAGTTGGCCTTCAAAATATGACCGGCTGTAAGATATAGTATAAAGTATCTCAGGTATCAGTCGTTAGGACTAGCCTTAAAACAAATGTAAAACACTTGAGAGCAATACATGTCATTCTTGAAAACCAATTACTTGTGTTCTGCTTGTGTTCTTTACCTTTGTTCATTGTTTCAAATAGGAAGTTTCCTATTTGATCTGTTAAGTGTTTAAGTCTCTCTAATCTTGTGAAACTGTTACATTACCCCCCCTTTCACCAGTCCTGCAGACTCCTTTGAGCATTTATGACCCAATCACACATTGGAGCTACAATTTCTCAACCAACTCTTTATGTCTGACTTATGCTGGTGCCGGAAAAGTTGAAGTCAAGGAGGATGATCTCTTTAGACTATCTTAGCACAACATGAAAGACTTAGTCAATCTAACACTTGAAAACCCATCAAGAGACAGAAGAGGATGCATGTATGAACTATTGCTGATCAGGATACTAGAGGAATAAAGTTAGAGTTTTGGTAGCATCATCCTAGGGGGAATTTGTTAATCTATGAAGAGGATGAAGCCACCGAAAACTCAAGAATTCAACACTTGCTGCCAACTGCCGATTTCTGCGAAGTGCTGAATCAACTGCCAAACAACATGTGTCGAATGATTGCCCATCAGCATATGCTGAACCACTGCCGATCAACATTTATCCGATGTGATGTTGATTAACGCTATTGATTAGCACTAAACTCCATGAGCTGCTGACCAACTATTACCCAAGACAAGACTGTTTGTACCGACGGCTGCTGTATTCTTCCTTGTGGAGACAACATAGTACTGGAACTGCCTAACTTTGATGTGTTGGTTGTCTGTCTTGTGTTACATTCTAAACATAGAATAGTTTATTCTTAGTGTTATTTCATAGTATCAAACCCTCATACTTGTATAGTAGACATAAGCTTGTTTAAGCCACTTGTGTATCTACTAAATATCATTCCTTGTACTCGGTTTTGATTAATCAAGTGAATACTTTGAAAGAACAACATGTGTATTTATCTTTATTCAAAGTATTTGAGTTTGTTACTAAGTAGTTAACTTAGATTCCGTATTTATTAACCACTGATCAAATAGAAAAGTCTTGTTCATCCATAATACCTTATCCAACATTTAACAACAACTTAACTAGAAAAGTCAATGTTCATCCGCTCCAAAGACCACAAGTACTACGATTTGGCAAATAGTTGGGACCAATGATATAAATTTTCAAAATTTGAGATCAATACTACAATATGAACATACCACAGGAACCAACCACGTATTAACTCAAAATTAAATAAAATATGTATATAAAAATTAATAAAAATAGAAAAAGAAAAGTATGTTTAAAATTGTTTATTTTAATTTTATGAAGTCCATATGTTAAACCTAAACAAAAGTATTTTTGTTTTTTTTAACTCTAATTTGATTTTTTCAATATTTATTTTGAATTTCATAAACATTCATTTTATTTTATTTTTAAGTTTTATTTGTTTTTTTTGCTTTTGTTTATTTTTTAAGGTTTTATTTAATTTTTTAATCTTTTTTTGATTTTTAGTTTTATTTTAATTTAAAAGATAATTGCATAGATGGTCTTTATGGTGGTCATATTACACATTTAGTGCATAGATCGTTAATAACTAACGAACACTAACGGTGAGAAACTCAACTTCCAACCAACTCGTATATGTTTGGACTAAATTTGTATTTTTAAAATCTGAGATAAGTTTGAAATTTTAAAATCTGAGTACCAAACTTGCAATAGGTCAAACCACATGAACTAATTTTGCAATTTTCTCAAATTAAAATTATAATAAACCTAATTCTAATCTCTAATCTTCCTCTCTCTTCTCTCTTACAGCCATAACCATAGCCACCGCTCCACAATCGCCTCTCAATCTCCGACCAAAACCTAAGTTTTGTGAAGTGAGAACAATTATCACCAAATGAGAAGAATTATCTAACTGATCCTTACTCTTTTTAATCAACGAACACATGCTATCTACCGTACACCTAATTTATTCTAATTCACCACGCTTGCAATTTACAGAATTTAAACAAACAACCTTTAGTTGAAGAGTATACCATTTTATGGTTATCAATTGAACGTCCCTCTATATAAACGTAAATATTATTGTTTTATTTAAATAATAACCATCACAACCATCAGGCATTATCATTATTTGCATATATTATTCATTCGAAAATGTAATAGTTGTCTAAGTTAATTTTGGAAAATCACATTTAATCAGGTAATTAGTAGGGGTGTGCATGATCGGTTTGGTTCTATTTTAGCCTAAAACAAAAACCAAAAACTGATATTTCTGTTTCAATGTTTTTAAAACCGTTCGTTTTGGTTTTTTCGGTGTCTGGTTTTCGGTTTTCACTTCGGTTTCAGTTCGGTTTCGGTTTTGGTTTTTTCGGTTTTGTTTTTAGGCTTCAAGTTTTTTTAAAAAATTGGTCCAAAGTAATGAATTTAAACTAGAAACTTTGGGATTACATCATTTTGTTGATCTTTAAACATAATCTATATATTCTTATAAATTTTTTAACATTAAAATTAATTACAATTAATAAAATACAATAACAAAAAAATTCAATAAAACAATTTAATCTACCAAACTAAAGATTATTCTCGAAATATAAATATCTATTTATTTTAAATAGCATAAGTTAAATAAGTAATTTATATACCAGTAATGTTTATAAGTGTATGAATACACCTCTAAATTTACAAGTTCGGTTTTATGGTTTCGTTTTGGTTTTTTCGGTTTCTATTACAAGCAAAACCAAAACCGAACTGAAAAAATCAGTTTTAAAAAGTCATCAAACCAAACCATCGGTTTCTTATTGGTTTCGGTTTTTTTGGTTTGGTTGTGTCGGTTATTTCGGTTTCTTGCACACCCCTAGTAATTAGTATATAATCTTACAGAATCTGTGACCTTATAGGTTAATATGTTATCATCAAATTTTATTATAATCAAAACTTGAGCACTTAAATCAACTTTGTCTGCTCAAAAGTTTATTGAATTGTATGCTTAAGCGTTTAGCTGCTTATCTACACAACAGGCAAACCACTCATGTGTAACCATTCAAAAAAAGGACATAAAACAGGAAACGTATGGATCACAAATCTCTACCTATTAAGGCAAAATTGAAATTTTATGGTGCCAAGCTGCCAATACAAAGAAATTGACCCATCAAAGTCTAATTTTCTACCGAGATAGAACATTGTACAGTAATCAAAAGACTTGGGGGGCGTTTGGTTGGAAGGAATAGAATGGAATGGAATTGAGAAACTAGTATAATTTTCAAGTAAAATTGTGTTTGAGTGAGCAATTAAAAGTAAACCCAAGGGAATGTTTCACCTCAAATTCCCTTGGTTGTAAGATTTCAAAATCCTTCCACCTAGATAGAGAATTTGAAATCCCACAACCAAAGAAATTTGAGGTGAAACATTCCCTTGGGTTTTACATTTTATTACCCACTTAAACATAATTTTGCTTGAAAATTATACTAATTTCTCAATTCCATTACATTCCATTTCATTCCTTCCAACCAAACGCCCCCTTATTATTTGTCATTTAGATTGTTCGTCTAATTTCATTTAACAAACTCCAACTTTACCATAAGAACTCATTGTCTATAAGATCATTTATAAAAAAATGTAATATCCTAAGTCTATCACTCCTTGAATACGGCCCACTTAGGCATGATAGGACATTTGGTGATAACTACAACTGGTGTGAGTCTATTTTTTTTAACCAACTATAACATTATACGTTAATCTCACATTCACACAAACACCATTACAACTCTTGAATGTGATAGCAACCACTGTATACATGACGCTTACACAAACAGCACTGGGTATCACACACCCAGCAACCACCGATTCCGGGGAAAAACCGCCACCCAAAGGCCCACTGTGGTAAAACCCGGCCCGCTAACAGTATTTTTATGCTAGTAGAACTCGAACTCACAACCTACACTGTAAAAAATCATAAGGCTATCACTCAACCAAATGGTTGGTGGTATCAATCTCTCTTTCTATAAAGCTATGTACAAACTTTGTTCACATTATTCAAACCTGCATTGATCATGAATTCGTTTGCTTGTTATAAGGTAGTAGTGATGCCTTGCAATTGAAACGGCCTATGAGTAAAGACATAACAATATTAAAAAATAATTTTTCTAGAGATTTGCAAATTTCTAATTAAAAATTTTGTTTATTATCAATTAAATTTTTCAATCATTTCTAAATTATCATTATTAATCACCATTTATTTTTTTTTTATCTAACCCGTGTAATTCTAACCTAGCGAGAATATAAGAGAATAGAAACCAACATTACTAACCAATATCATAGTCTAAAAGGCAACATATCAAAAGGTTAAAAGATTTCATATCCAAGTACAAAATGAAAAAAATAAAAAACATATCAAAGTTTTTGAAACTACTCCCTTCACACTTTGCGGTTTGCACCCATCTGAATAGATCACAGGAGACACCTACAGCATGTTCATTATTAGTTCCCAAATTCTTGCAGATAAAAAGACAAAATCAAACTTACATAAATGCAGAGGTCGCGGTTTTGATTTGTTTACTTATAAATCCGTCAATTTAAGTAGTGTTTTATCTCAAATGAATCTAATTGGTCAAGAAAGGGAAAAACTAAAAGGGAACTGGGTCACAAGGGTTGATAAACTATTTTTTTAAAATTTAATAACAAAAAAGGGAAAAAAATAAAATAAAAATAAAATAAAATAAATAAAATAAAATAAAATGACATGTTTCAACCTGAACCGCAGTTAACCTCCCACTTTGGCAACCCTTATATTCTAGTAAGGATGTGTAGCAGCTTTACCAGAACACATGATGCTTTCACTTTTTGTACAGTATGTCATAGTGACCAGGTCGGTATAGCAAGACAATGAACGGGTTTGGTTCAGATCCAGTCTCACTAGTACCCGCAGTTGCACCATCTGAAGGTGTGGGAACAAAATCATGATGGTTCACACTGACACCACCATCCTTATCACACGAACTGCGGTCTAAATATACAACACGAATGGGTACACCCAATGCATCACACAATGCTGTAATGTGTACATGGTCACTTTCTTCACCCATGGGCTCCACTGATGTCTTGCAAAACTACCATATTTAAAATAGAACCTTAGTAAGTAAGAATTTGGCAATGAATGAAATTAACATAATAGGAAAGCTACAAAAACCTGCTCTACAGTTGTGTTTGACAAACCAAGAATGAATGGTTCAAAGAAATCCGAGCGTTTCCTTATTTCTCCAGAGGTAACGAATCTAAAAAACATCACAACTGCACAGTAACTACTGTTAGGATATATGAAACGAGGCCAAATCATTATTTAATTGGTAACCAACAAAATAGGAAAGCTATAACTTCATTCCAATACTAACCATAATCAGACACAGACTGATCACGACTTCTTACTATAAGTTCATCATGACTGAAAGAAAACAGAGATTGTATCAAATAAAAATTAACATACTCAGACATAAGCATTTCAGTTTTGCTTTTATTAAATAATTGAAATAGTCTGAGAAACATTCAGTCTACAAACCTTATAGAAGCATCATTCCCTTGAAGAACACTTTCCAGCTGCTCGAGAAACAACTGTTTTGGCACAAGATATAAAATTACAAAGTAAAGATACAAAAACAAAAACAGAAAAGAAAAAAGAAAAAGAAAAGAATTCAATACAATCCAATGACTAAAATCACATAGAAAAGAATTCCACTCTGGTTCAGTCTGTGAATGTATTCAGAAAATTACCATTTAGTGGATATCCTAACAGCTTACTATTTGGTTAACAAAATCATATTTTGCGTATAAGCAGATATGTTTACTAATCCCATATCCATCCTAAGTCCTCATTCAAATCAAAATACGTCCCAAAAATGATTGTTTCAGGTAAACTCAGCCCATGTCAACAGACTAATTCATTAGCCATCAGAAGATGAAACACTTACTGAGAAAAAATCTTCAAATGTAAAGTCAGCATAACCTAAATCCTGAAGGGTCTTTCTGCATTTTTCCACATTTGTTTTAATGCGCTCAACCTCTGCTTGGTCTTGAGATTCAAGAATATGTTCCTTTTATGTGCAGAACCAAAAAAATAAAAAAATAAAAAACACTTCAGATTAGCAATAAACGTGGATATTAAGATGAGTTAGAAAAATGAAAAGAGCATACCAGATATGAGAACATAAAACTCCGAAAGAAACAATTGCCATCTCCGCGTGTTCGTCTAATGGCACCATATTCTTCACTCAGCACCTGCATAGAAGTAAAAGTCAAATATCAATACTCAAAAGAAAAGAAAATTATCATGAACAATAATAGAAGTAAAAGTAAACCTTTATTTTCTCCAGTAAAATAGGGCTTCCAGACTTATATTCAGCTTCCAATGAAGAGAGAGGTTCCTGTAGTGACAAAAATAAAAATGTTAAATTCAAAAATTTTCTAACCTCAGAGCTCATGGTTTAATAAAGACAAGATAATCCTTGTACCAAACAAACTACAAAACAGAAGCACACTGTTAAATTCAAATCATGTATTCACAGTATCCAATATACATCTGGAAAAGAAGCAATACAACTAGACAATGAATAATATACAAACCATAAACTTCGATATTGAATTTCTGATGAAAACTACAAATGGCTGGTATATTTAGAAGATCTTGTAAACATACACAGCACTAAAAAGGTTTAATTATTTAACTAGAAAAAACCTTCCACGAATAAAATTTTTCTTACCTTATCACCGACAAACGGAAACTTAGCCGCATCTTGTTCAAAAATTGCAGACTGCTGTTGCATAACATCACTGTCCTTGTAATTGGACCAATCATCATCAGCTTCGTAATCTAGGTTGAATGCTGTAGAATCTGTTTCAGGTTCCACAGGGATTTCATCATGATTCTGCATCTTGTCCGGCTAAAACTTAGATGAGTTCTTACAAATGTTTATCCAACACCAATACTGCAAGAATTATTCTCGTTTATGTGATTGCTTTCACTTTTGCCAGGACCCTGCATAAAGATAGAATAAGCAAGAGAATGGTTAGGTTGTATATCTGGAAGAATAATTATAAACTAATGATACCTATGAACAAAATGAAACAAATATGTTGCTTAAAGTAAACAGGTGAAGAACACTCATTCATGCATAAGATATCTGACTTGAAACATTACAAATCAAACAAGGCTTAACCTCTAATCACCACCGTCCAACCTTTATGATTATTTGTTTAACCAGACCATTAGTAATTTCTTCTAGAGTACTGAATTAGATAGCATGTAGAACATTCAATGATTAGGGCTATATGTGTGGTGTGTTATGTTGCATCCCTAACAAGCAACTAAAAGAAGACACTATTATTACACCAACCCACAATGTTGAGAGCTCATCTATGGTTGACTACATGACTTCACTCGTGTTCTTCCCCAAATGTGTTCTTGAACTAATCTTCAAGTATTAGCTCATCTTATTTATCTAATCCGTTAATTAAATACATCTAGGATGGTTCTTGATCTGTTTCACTAATGACTAATGGCTCCTCACTGTTTCAGTAGACTTCAGAATCACAAACCGAAGAGTGTGAAATTAACATCAGATGCATATGCATATGAATCATCATATAACTACACAGTTAATAAGGTTGAAATTGTGGTAAAAACAACTACGCAAAGTCCAAATCACATAATCAAAATGGAATGCGACGAAAGAACAAGATGCATTGGGATAAAAACAAAAGAAATCCCTAATTTTGACGGAAGAATCAAACGCATCAAGCCAATTTGAAAGGGAAGAAGAAATGTCATGAACAGAAACCCTAGATTCAGTTAAAATAAGAGAAAAAGGAACCTGTGGGATGCGATGATCTGTGGATTACGAAGATGAAATGATAAGAAGATGATTCATGAGTTGTGAGTTGAGTAGTTGATCGAAGAAGAGGGTGTGATTGACGTCCGTTTGACGCTTTTTTAAACTCCTTCGGTCCGTATCATGCCATCGGAGCTTGCAATGAGTTGCGAACAATATTTATTTTATTTTCTTTTAGAGTCATTAAGGTGATGTTTCTTAATCTTTTTAACTACTCGAACAAACAATATGTTATACGGATTGAAATAAATAAATTTATCATTAAATAAATTACAGTGTGTCGTCTCTTTTCTTAAGATCTCTACTCTGCTTTTATAATTTATTGATTTTATTTATTATTTCTTTACTTTCTTGATTTTGATTAATTTCTTCTATAGTTAGATTTTGTTGTTAACTATTTCTTTTGTAGTAATGTGCTTTGTTTACCAGTTTATGGTGTTTTGATCGGCGTTTTACGTCCTTTTTGTTTTACATTGGCGTTTGAGTTCGCTAGAGATCGGGTGAGTTTAAAGTTTTTTGGTTTATATATCTATTCGAATGATACATGTTTTTGATGTTTAGATCTTGCATGCATTTTCTGTAAACATAGGTCCTGGTTTGTTTTTGTTGTTTCAATTGACATTTCACGTCCCCTTTATTTTCAATTGGCTTTTTTATTGGTTTATGTTGTCGCTGCAATCGGTGTTGCGACGACAATGCCCCGCGTTTCGCGTTCACCGGCGAGGGTAGATTGATATTTTTTTGTTTGTTTACCATTTTTACTTCAATTTGTTTTGTCGTTTAGATAATTTCTCATTTTTACAGTTTATTATTATTTGTTCGAAATATGTTAGTTATTTTCTTTTTTGCGTTGCGCGCATGATGACCGGTCTGAAATAGTTTGAAACTGTATAACTTAGGGCTCAGAATCAGTGTTCAATTGCGGCTGCTAACCATAATCGGTAACCACGCTTAAGCGACCAAACCACTCTGGTATCTCATCACAGCCCTCAGAACACATTAGTAACAAACCGAAAAGAGAACAAAGAAACTAATGATGAATATTGAGCCAAAGCCAAGTCTAAGATGAGGTAGTCCTCATCATCATCGATGCATTCCATCGGTGAATTGCACATACCCAGCCGCATGTATAAGCCGGTTATACAATAAGCATCACAAACCACCATGAGTGGTAACCCATGATGGCAAGCCACACATCTGCAAACTAAGAACCAGACATACGGGATCGGACACCGGCATGGCCACAACATCAATCGGGGTACAACAGCAAATGGACAACAACGGTGGTCGCACCACAGTTGTTGAAAGGCCGCGCTAGAGATCTGAAAACCCTAAATGGATTTCAGAGGGAAACTAAAGTAAAGGGCAACAATAATTGTTGCACCACCATTGCCGCCATCGCTCAGACCAAGATCCCCGTTGCGTGGTCTACGAAACCACATAAGGATGGCCGACCGGAAATTGACCCTGCCGTCATCACCACCATCACAAACATGGTAAAAAAATTACCACAGACGCCATGGTTACCACCAACACAACTTACCCACCACCGGCGACGACCGTTCAACTCCTACCGGTAGAGAGACCCAAAGAGTATGTATTTCACCTGAAAACAATAGCAGATATTATTTCACCACAAAACAATAACAAATGAGTATGTATTTCACCTCAAAAAAATGTTAAAGTAAAAAGGGGGTTCATGAGACTCACCTGGAGGTTGATCACGTGGTTGGTTGTAAAGTTTGGATGCTACCGATTGGGAGGGTTCTGATGTGTGTAAAGTATGTCTATATTTTTTATATGAAAATTCACACAATTTGTTTTAATTTTAGAGAAACGATTATCACCTTTATATTAACTACACACAATAGGCAAGCGCACCTATCGTATAGTAGTATCGCTTGAGGTAAGAACCGAGTATCGATTTGTGGATACAATGGCTCCCAATACTAAATCATAATCACTATTTAACCGATCAATTGAGTTTAGATTTTTAAATATTAAATTAACTAAAAGGATTAGCAAGTTAAACTAATAAAGCGAGAAAATAAAAACGAAGATACACAATCAATTAACTATATCACTTGGACTTTGATTCCACTTAGCATAGAACTAACAACTAATACAAACTCGAGGTGACACCATTTTTACACATGATATATGGAATTAGCCTAAACCCCTGTCAAGGATATCTAGACATATAATCATTCGGAAAGCTAGAACGATAAACACACAATAGCCACCTAAAGTTATGCTATAAGGAACTAATGATAAAATTATGTCAATGTTAAAGATGAATTAGACTCCCATTAGGGTTACCTAATTCCATAAATTTTTGAAAAGCTAACACGATAAACACATGATAACCACCTCAACTTGCGTAAAATAGACAAAACTACAATTACTCTTCAACTCATAAACTTCATACCACGATTACAAAATAATTCATAACCAATGACAAGAGAGCTTCATGACATACACCATGGTTTTCTCAAACATAATCATAAGGATACACATTTGACCAATTTTACTAAACCTTCAACCTTCATAGTGTTGTACAAACCGGGTTTTTCTCCAAACCGGTTTGGGGTCCAAACCGAAACCGGTTTGGTCAAATAAAGTCAAAACCGGTTTGGCCCCAAACTGGTTCGGCTTACAAACCGATTTCTATGGAAGAAAACCCAAACCGATGGAACCGGTTTGGACCGGTTTGGAAACCGGTTCAGGCCCAAACCGGCTCGGGTTATTTTTTTTTAATTTTTTAATTTTTTTTTGGGTTATTCATAATATAATAATTTAAGATATGAAAGATATATAATCATATTTATATTAATAAATCAAAAGAAAATTTAAAGAAATTTTAAAATTTTTGTTAAAATATATAATTATATTTATATTAGTTTAAAAATATTTGTTATTAATGTTGTTATTACTATCATGGTGGTGGTGGTTTTTTTTATTAATATTATTTTTTTACTTGTTATGATTAACTGATTATTATTGTTATTAATATTGTTATTAATATAATAATATCATTATTTTATTTAATGTTAAATTATTATATAATGAAAGTGAGATATATAATGAAAGTGAGATATATAATATATAAACATATAAATAATTTAAACAACATAGAAGATTAAATTATAGTTTTGTAAAAACTAAACATTTAGCCTAGTCGACTGGTCGTTCTCCGTTCGTTCGTTGCATATTTGTACGTTTATTCTTCGCCACCGGAACCAGAGCTGTTACGAAGGTACTCATCTATGCTGTTTCATCATCGGTCATTCCGGGTGTCAATCCACTCTCTAACTCGTCCTCGTATAATTCTGCTTCGTATTCCAATTCTGCTTCAAGTGAGCATTTGTCTTGTACTCTTTCCGCGGCATCCAAAAAATCCTTCAAATAAATTGACATTTCAACCGCTTGTGGAGTGAGTCGAGTTCGTCTTATCGATATAATCCTGACACTAACAGAAAAAATAGATTCCGAAGCTCCGTGGAAGCTTGGACGGTTAGTAAATCTCGGGCCATGGTGGATAGGATGAGAAATTGATCTTCCTTACCTTTCTACCAAGCCAACAAGTCAAAATTTTTAAAATCTTGTGGACTCATGATGGATAAAAAGTTGGTTCCACCATACCTCCCGAGTTCACTACTCGGAGTGTTACCACGTTGACGTTTATTACATTCATCCCTTAAAGTATTATATAAAGCAAAGATTGGATCATTTGAACTTTTGGCATGTGCCGCATGCCTCAATGACTCATGGATATGTGATGTTTTACCATATTTTAATAAATAAACATCAAACATTTTTTCTAATTGTTGATTAAAAGTAGCTTTTAAAGTTTGACCATAAAATGGGTTTTCATCTTCTAAATCCAAATTAGAAGTAATTTTATTAATTAAAGTTTCAACCCCCGACAAATTTAAACAAAGGTTTAATGCAGCGGCACATGTAATAACCGGAGGCATTTCTTTAAAATATTTTTTAAGTTTTTCTTTCATTATGGGTATCGTATCCGAATAAGGTCTACACCTAAACGACATCTCATTTAATTTTGAAGTCATTAAATAAATTTGGTGAAGTACTAACGGACTCGTTGGATAATAAATTCCGGAAAGACAAGTAGTTGCATTTTTAAAAATTTGAAGCATTTTGCTTATTTCTTCAATAACGGATCAACCCGACAGATGGTAAGTATTTGCCTTTTCACGACTTACCAAACTATTATGAAAGGCTATTAAACTTTCTTTTTGTTCAATAGCTTTTTCAAACATGTTACAAGTGGAATTCCATCGTGTAGGTACGTCCCAATTCGGACCTAAACATTTGGAATTTGCGTCTTTACAAAACTTGCGATATCTAGTATAAATTTGTTTATTGCTAAAAATGTCACGTAATATTATTTTAAAACCATCTTTCACTGTTTCAATGGTTCTTAAACCGTCTTGAACGGCTAAGTTTATGATGTGCGCAACACATCGACTATGGAAAAACACACCGTCACACATTGGTCTATATATTAATTTTAAATAATCTATCGCAAGCGTGTTATTTGACGCATTATCAAAAGATATAGAAAATATTTTGTTTTCTAATTTATATGTTTTAATAACTTTATCAATAAGATAAAAAATGTTTTGGCCGGTGTAAGGATAATCAAACAATTCAAACGCAATTGTACGTTTCATCATTTGCCACGAATCGGGTTCAACCCAATGGGCGGTGACACAAATGTACGAGTCTGGTGAACCGTGAGAAGTCGACCAAACATCACTAGTTAAGTTAACACCGGTTTGTAAATTTTCAAAATAAGATGTTAATTCATTTTTTGCTTTTTTCCATATTTTTAAACAATCTCTTCGAAGAGTAGCACGAGTTACATTGGTGTAACGTGGTTGGAGAGTTCGTTGAATGAGTCAAGTCAAACGTTTGTTGTCGAAATGTTTGAATGGCAAGCTTTCTTGAATTACAACTGTGCCATTTGCTCCCGAACCGCATCAATGTTATAAGCCCAAACAATTCCTTCGTTAGTCATTGAAGCTTGATCTTGAGACGGTTGACCTTTCAACGCCTTGTAATATTTATGCTCAATATGGTTTCTCAAAGTTGTGTTTGCATCTTTTTTGAAAAACTTATGACAAAACTTGCAACGAGCTTTGTTCGGACCGCTAGCCATTTGACATTAATCGTAATTGCACCATACTTCGTGATTTCTATTAGTAGGAAGGATTGCTACCACCACGTTGCTAGAAGACGTATTACGACCAACGGATGATTGAACACTTGATGAAGCCATTTGAGAGATTTTTTTCTAGAACGAAAGTATTGAGCGTTTTTTGCAATTTTTGAGAGTAGAGAGCATTTTAAGTTGTTGTGATTCAACCAAAACATACACTACATATATATACTAACCAAATAGGGGTATAATGGTAAAAAATCAAGGGCACCAAATGGCTAAAAACGGCTAGATTTTGAAAACCGGTTTGATGCTACCGGGTTCAAACCGGTTTGAGAACCAGTTTAGGACCGGTTTGAAAACCAGTTTGAAACCGAACCGGGTTAACAACCGGTTTGAATGGGTAAAACCCAAACCGCTTAAGAACCGGCGGTTTGGGCCGGGTTGAGACCGGTTTGGGCCAAAAACCGACTTCGGTTTTTTTAAAGGAACCGGTTCCCGAACCGGTTGTTTTGAACACCCCTAAACCTTCATTCACCATTCCTAGTCAAATTTCACAAGATTACATACAAAAGATGCAACTATATGCATAAGTCTTGTAAAAACATGAGGTTTTCCAACATAACATGCTTACAACACCCACAAGGTTGAACATTTCATCAAACTAGAACAAACATACATAATCATTGAAGAATAATCAAGCTTCATCATAGCATCAACATAAACATCACCAAGAATCATGTACAAGTTGTTAAATCATGCTAAGTTTCATCTAATCCAAGTGATAATAAGTGTTTAACCCATGAGGCTTACAAAAATCACACCCAAACTCAAGAACATGAAAGAACTCATAGTAGATCTTGAAGAATTCAAACCAATTTTGAGTGGAAATGGAGTGGATGATGTTAGATCCTCCTTGAAAGTATGAAATCTTCAATCTTGGCCTTCAAATCTCTCAAAAACTCTTGAGATAGACCCAAAATCACCTAAAGGGGTGAGAGAGGCTAGGGTTTGAGTTAATTTGGAAGTTATGATTAAATGGGGGTGAAATTAGGTTAAAACCCCGAATCTGCTGTGTACATGGCCATGTGGGAGTAAGTGGGTAGCTAGTGTAGGCTGCAGTTTTTGACAGCATAATACTGCACACCGAATTGGCCATGTAGGGTGCCTACATGCCCGATTCAGGATATTTTCTTCACAAACTTCAGCTTTTCTTCAGTTTTTCATCAAAAATCATCAAATAACCATCGGGGACTACAACATTTAAATATAACACAAATAAGTGTATAAATAAATGAATTTGTAACAAAAATGCTTCAAATGAGAATAGATATGTATTGATAAAATGTATATTCATTCACATATCAAACATCCCCACACTTGAACTTTGCTTGTGCTCAAGCAAACTCTAATACAATAATTTAACAAAATAGCTCCCATTGACAGAAAAATTTGGTGAGAAGCAATCCATTGGTTAACTAAAGATCCACAATCATGATTAACAGTCAAGCAGAGCACAATTATAAGATAGAACCCAGTGTTTTAAACAATTTGTTCTTCTAAAAAGAAATCTAGCAATATTAAGATGAGCATCACATGCCTATGACATTTATTTATGCATGAGTGTAAACTCCACATAAAAATCACTCAACACTCGGTTATTTGTATGTATAAGTGTATAAGTAAATCACTCAATGCTAATCGATGAGACATACATAGTAATATGCTTGCATAGAGATCAAATCTCCACTAACTAACATGAGCAAATGCATGAATCAAAAGGACTTTGCCAGGTTGTAATGGGGCTTGGGTTATAAGGTATGGAATTTTGGTAAAAGTGGCTAAACGGTTAAAATCTGGATTCATTAGATTCTAAATGTATACAATCACAAATATTACATGGAAAAGAAAAGTGACAACTAATCAAAACATTAAATAAAAGAGCTAATACTATAATTTTTCTCTCTAAAGCATAAAATTGCTCACTTTTGATCATTCTTTCCTAATACGAAGCAACGAAATTAAAACAATATTATTTTCTTTTTTCTCTTTTTTTTCTTTTTTTTTTTTTTTTTTTGTTTTTTTTTCTTCATATTTTTCTCTTTTCTTCAAATAACTTAAACATTCTCCAACAATATAACTAGAAATTGCAACTTAAACAACTAATAAAAACCAGAATTTAACTTAAGGGTTTAAATATAAAAGGCAATTTTGGCTAAAAGGGTTTAATATGCGGGTACAAACACAAAAACAAGAAAGGCTCAACATGACAACTAGTGAAAATAAAAGGGTAGGGGTAATAAAATTAAAAGGGTTACAATAAATGGTTTATCATAATTCTTCTATCATTTTCATATAAAAACTCAATTTATGGTCTTGAAATGCATATTCTAGGCAAGTTCTCACATAGTTGCACATCTGGCACACTCAGAATCAACAAAAATGTAAGCAAGTAGTGTAATCATGTTATCATATGTGATAAGGGCACAAAACGCTTACGGAAATGGAGGGATAAAGGCATGGTTCAGACACATACATAAATATTATATTTTAAACTTGCAATGCTCACTAAATATTCCATAATATTATATTCGAATACACGAGGTTTCTCGTAATTCTATGATGCCCATGAACACAATCATGTTTGAGGATCTAAAACAAATATTCATGGATGCAATTTACTTTAATTTAAAAAAATTGTCAAAAATGAGAGCATGTTAAAAGGACAGGAAAAAGTTCACAAAAATAAAAGAAAACCCCAATATCCCCACACTTGAATTGTACATTGCCCTCAATGTACCAAAAATATACAATTGCATAGGGGGAAAGTGGAACGAAAGAAAACTCTCCTGATAAGATTTGATGAAAATAGCCAAGAACTTCTCCAAAGCCTCAAATTCATTCCAAGCAAGACATTTCCATCTAAGATTTACTATCATACTTCAAGGACAAAAGTATAAGTATGAACAAAAGATAATAATCAAGCAGGATAAAGCTTACGAAAGAAGCAAGTCACCATCACAAACAAACATCAAAAGTAAAGAGTGCAAGTTCAAGAGTTTGTACAACATAAGTCAAAAGAGTACAACTCATTAGCCAAACAAAAGAAATAAACGATAGGAGGGCAGCCGTTTAGTCTTCCCTGTCATCATCGCCATGCTGGTTTGGCTGAGGTGGAGTGTAAATTGGTACGCCCGGTGGGATCACTAGTGGCGGAGGTAATGCCCTACCTGCATCAAGGGCTGTCTTGGGATAATCATGAGCCATCCACTGAACGTAAGATCCACTGAATGTAAGACCACTGAATGTAAGACCATATGGTTTCCTGCATCAAATGTCAGTTTAGAAGTGGATAGGGCAAAGGTTGAAACAATTTCAAAATTACCACCGCCTAGTTCTGTAAAAGCAATAAGAAGTTTTATAGGTCATGCGAGATTTTATAGACGTTTTATTAAATATTTTTCAAAAATTACGAGGCCTATGACACAACTTCTTGAAAAGGATGCTCCTTTTGATTTCAATGAAGAATGCTTAAATGCATTCAACCTTTTAAGCATTCAATGAACGACCACCTTGTGGTACGCCCGGTGGGATCACCGGTGGCAGAGGTAATGCCCTACCTGCATCGGGTTTTGGTTTTTAACCGGTTTTTGGTTTTTGTTGAATTTGGTCAAATTTTTGTCATATATGGATTTGATATATTTATAATAATTCCTAAATTCTAGATTTTTCACTACTATTGCTTTTAAACCTGTTTTTTAACAATTTTCTTTATTTTAAAGAGAATATCTTTGGTATTTTTGTTTACCAATGAAATAAATTCTAAAAATTATGAAATTTTATTTCTAGGCTTTTGATGATATGGTGAGTCTACTGCAATTTTTTATGTACCCGAAATTGCAAGTTTCACCATTTTCATTACCTAGCTTGGTTTGTCTCGTTAAGTCCCAATTAAGTCTAGGTTTTTGAATTTCTAAGTGTTTTAATCTGATGTTTCCCTTCCCGAATATTTTATCATTATAAGTAACTCTAAATGACACCATAATTTGTGACATAAATCCCCAACTTATTTCATTTATTTTTCTAAAAAATACTTGTTTTTAAAATTTTGTATTATTCATAAAATGTGAAATTAATATGTTTAAGTTATGAAAATTTATTTATGACATGATATGGTCTCCTTAAACTTCCTGAAATATTTAAATCAAAATTTTGGACTTAGATGGTACACTTTTATATTTTCATGAAAACCGAGTTTTCGGGTGAATTAGTTTAACTAAAACCGTTTTTGTGATCAACGGGGGTTTTGAAAATGATTTTATATCTTTTACTTACTGACAAACAATGTGTGTTGAGGGTTCATAATTTGTTGGGGGTATCATGGGGTTTGTTGTGTCACTTTCGTGACGATACACGATGTTTCGCGTGTTTTCGGGTTTCAACGGTTTACCTTGATGCTTAGGTGATTGAAAGGAGTTTAAGGGCTAAATTGAGAACATGAAATGACAAGGGGAAATCTGTTCAAAAGAAGATATCAAGCCTTGTCTCGTCATGAAAGAAATGGAAGATAGGAACTAGAAGATGATCAAGTTTGTGTGTGAGTTGTGTGATTACCTTGGTTTAATGAAGGTGATGGTGATTATACTTGAGTCGACCAAGGATTCTAATGGCTAGAGTTTTGTTTTTCTTTGAGCATAAGAGGATGGAAAATTTGATGGAGGGAGCACTTGAAGAGTTTGCAAGAGTTGGAGAATGTGAGTAGTGGAGTTTGTGAAGTGAAGAGGGAGAGAGGAAAGAGGGAAGAGGGGGCGGCTTAAAATTAAAGGGAGAGAGGGAGAGGGGTAGAGCTTAGCTTCTTGGTCTTACCAAGATTATATTGAGATTAGGAAGACATGTTTCAATTACACAACCTCCATGCATCGGCTTAGCATGGATGTGATTTGACTTGACTTTTCTTTAACTACAAATTTTAAATTAAATTATATACATGTTAATTGTATGTATGCATCGTGTGTGTATATATATATATATATATATATATATATATATTTGTATATGTATGCGGCAGGTGTACGTATGCATGCGTGTGCCGTATGATTATATACGTCTATATATGCGTTTGTTTATGAGAGTGTTATATATTTTGTATACAAGGTTAACTATCTTCACTTTTATTATCATTATTTAGGTTGGTGGGTGCATGAGCATGACATGGTTTGATACATGTTTATGCCTTTTTATAATTTAATTATGTGATTTTAAAACTTATGGTATCATCCTTTATTGTTCGATTTAAATATCTAATATTATATATTTTACAAGGTGACGTTTATTATGTTTATTGATATTCTTAAGTTGATGTTACATGTTATAGTTTTGTTTAACTATTTTGTTCCAGTGAACCGAGGTTTATGGTTTTAGGATTTTTATTAATTGTTACAATTTTATGTGCTTAGTTAACTAGTCAAGGTTTATTTAGTAAATTCTGTCTTCTAAGGTATTGGGCCCGAAGCCCCATCTGGTCGTTTCAGTATATCCCATAATTGTATGCTGCCCACTGGCTCATATTGATTAAGCGGGTCAAAGCCCATTAAGTATTGTAGCCCAATGGCCTAATTAGGGTTTGAGGGGCCAGAGCCCATTTAGTTGTGTGTATTAATATGGGCCAAAGCCCAAAGCTGTTGGGCTCGATTAGTGAGCTCCCTAGACAAGGGTTTGGTGTCATTGTGTGGCCCATTAAGGTTTCTAAAAAAAATTTCTAGGCCCAAAAACTGGGGTTGTCACACTTAGGCCCACATCAATACACACACTTAAATGGGCTTTGGCCCATCAAACCCTAATTAGGCCATTGAGCCACGAATCAATGGGCTTTGACCAACCTAACCAATATGGGCCAACATATGATTATAAGGCATGATGAACCGATCAAATGGGTGTCGGGCCCGATAGCTTAGAAGGCTAAAGTACAAAATAAACCTCGATTAATAAATTAAGTAAATGAAACCCTAATGAATATTAAAACCTTAAAACCATTAACATCGGCCCATCCAAACTAAAACAACTAAACGAACCCATAACGCTCAATACAATTTAAGATCATCAACAAAAATTTAACAAACGTTACCTTGCAAATTATAAAATATTAGACATTTAAATAAAATAATAAATGATAATCTCATAAGTTTGAAAACACGCTAAAACTTTTATAAAAACATAACACTCTCTTACACCAACTAAATTAAATAATAAAAACAATAGTAATAGATAAATTTTTAAATAGAATTCCATAATAAATCAAATGGCACTCTATTACACCAACTAACTTAAATAATAAAAACAATAGTAATAGATCTTTTTAAATACAATTCCATAATATGTTAAATCAAATAATCATATGGTATCCTACTAAATCTCCTCATAAGACAAAACTTTTATAATACTTATTTAGTTTTATAAAACTCCTAAAATTATAATTCATCACACTTATATACAAGTGGAAATGCTCGCGCGTTGCAGCAGTACGGTTGTTGCGTGATTTTTTGATAATTCGATTTTAGTCGGTATCGGCTAAGTGCGTTATGACGTTAATTAAAAAATAAAAATATAATTATATAAAAAAATTGAATGAAAGAAAACAATTACGTATATTACAAAAGTCTTTAAGACAACTATATTATCCCAACAAAATTAGTGAAAACATGGGTGGTATTTGTGATCGGAAATCACTTATTACCTAGATTTTATGGGGGGGTTTCGTTTTATGAATGTAGCTTGGAGTTTTATGATTATCTGAGGCAACTTTCAATGGTAATTTACATAGACCGGAGAAAGTTAATGGATAAATTGTATCCACAAATTACTATTTTAATTGTTATTGAGCTCAACCGGCAAGGAAAAGAGGAAGATGGATTAGTATTCAATCGCAATGAATGAACGGCATTGAAAGTAAATAATGGTTTTGTTTGGCCACATGTATATGCTTTAGCATTTGTATTATAAGTATCATATGTTATATTTTATTCTAACGGCATAAATGGAATAAAATAGTTAAAATTTTCAAATTTAATCATGATTTTTCATATGGTTGTCTTAATTCATATGTAAAATTATCATTCTACCGAGAAATATTAAAATTATTAAACTTACAATATGCCCCTAAAAAATATTAGTATAATAGTTATTATAAATATGAAGATATATATAAGTTATATACTTAAATATTTAAATAAAATAATACTTAATTTAAATAGTATTTAGTTATAACGATATAATTAGTAATTAAAAATTTAAATATCAGTTTATAGTATCATAAATAAAAAAAAATTAATGAAGTGAATTAAATAATATGATATTATTAAATAATGTATTAGTAATATTTATTAAATATATGAAGCAACAAGGGCAACCTATGTCAAGGTATATAAAATTTAATGGATAAATTTACCATATTACCCTTAAAGTATCTTAAAATTTTTAATCAATTCTCTATTCTACCCCTTTTATATGTCTTGCACTGCTTTGTAGATGTTGTTTCAAAATTTGTATGATTGGCAAAATTACATATCTATCCAAAAAGATGTATTATATAATAGTATAGATATAAGGATTTAAATAAAATAATACTTAATTTAAATAGTATTTATTTATAAAAATATGATTAGTAACCATAAATTTAAATGTCAATTTATATTATTATAAATAAAATAAAATTTAATGAAGTGAACTAAATAATATCACATTATTAAATAATATATTAATAATGTGTATTAAATAATATAATAATTACAAGAAGTTAACTAAACGAGGGTAAAAGTGGAACTATTGTCTTACATTTTGAACGAAATTATCATCTTATCCTTCTAATATGTATTATATAGTATTATAGATATATACACCATTCTGCACACACATGCATGCATATATCGACTCACACACATATATGATATATATATATACATAATTAAATACTTATGCAATTATATATGCATCCGTCACACACACACACACATATATACATTCGTCACACACGCACATATGCTTATATACATACATATACATGCATAAGGCACAAACACACTACACACTAACACACACTCAAAGAGTTATAAAAACAATTATATAAAACATTCAAAATTGTCTTGTCTTGTCACCTCGCAATTCCACCAATGCCCTTAAAACCTATCTATGGTCTAGTAACTTGCAAGCCTAACTAAAATCTCACCAAAATCTTAGCCATATCTTGAGTAAACCAATATTTGAGAGTCCCAATCTCACTCTCTTCTCTCTACTTCGGCTGCAACCACCACCCACATCCCTACACACATCAAATTTTCATCCACTCAACTCTCTAAACTCTTCTACTTGAAACTACTATCAAACACTCTCTTGCACATTCAAGAATACTAAAGTACGAGAAGCCTTGGTCAACCCACAAGTGCAACATCATCAACCTCACAAAGCCAGGGTAATCATATAGCAAACAGTCTTGTGCATTATCAAGTTTCACCTTCCATATCTTCCAACACATAGGTCTGGTCCAACTTATTATGAACCCCTAAAACACTTTATTTTACAGTAACTAAATGATGCAAAAGCTTTCTTACAACTCTCCTTGGTCACAAACCCGGTTTTGATAAAACTAGTTCACCCGAAAAACCCGTTTTTCACAAAATATAAAAGTATATAATCTAAGCTCATAAAGTGTGATTTAAATATTTCTGGAAGTTAAACTTACTTATTTAAACCTAAGAATAAAAGTTCATAATTTATAGAATAACTATTGTATTTTATGAATAACGTAAAGTGTGAAAATTCAATAATTTTTGTGATAATTCTAGAAATCAAGTTGGGGTGTAAACTACCAAAATATGGGTTTAGTTACATATTATTAATCTTATAGGACAGATTGGAAATGGGAAAACCAAACTAAAGTGCTTAATGTAGAAAAACCAGGACTTAACTGACACTTAACGAGGCTAAACGATCAAGGTAATGAAAATGGTAAAACTATAAAATTTGGATTATATAAAAATTCCAGTAGACTTATTATATAAATAAAAACCTACAAATTAAATTTCATAAATTTTAGAATTTATTTCATTGATAAAAAAAAATACAAAAGTTATACACTTGAAAATAGGGAAAAATTAATAAGATGCGTCTAGGAGCAATATTAGTAAAAAATACAAAACCTATGAATGATAATAAGTACATCAAAGTCATATATGGCAAAAAGTTGACCAAAGATAACCCAAACCCAAAAAAACCCGTTAAAACCCGAACCATTAACGTTTAAACTCCAAAACCGACAAAAATAACTTGAAACATGAAACTCCAGTAACTCAAGGTCTAATAATAACAAAAGTAAGTTAAAAACCAAATATTAGAAAAACCGACCATGGCAGGGAAACCGCCGCTTCCTCCACCTCGACCATAGAGGGGAGGCCGAGCAGTAGTAGATCCCACCACCACCAGCACAGAGAAGAACAGTTGAAAAAGATGCACGTGATGAAACCACTACAGTCACCGTCGCCTTTGCCACCGCCAACCACCAGCATCACACTAAAAAAAATCAACACAAAACACAAGAAACCCCTTCCATATCAATAGAAATACACAGGTCAGGAGGCAAAGTGCAAACCCCAATAAGTTTTATGACCAGATCACAAACATAAAAGAAGCTACTGCTTCTTCACCTTCCTTTTTGAATATATAGGTGAATGTTTTGATATGTAACCTTGCGTAGTATGATTCTTTTACAAAAAAGGATATGCTTTTTATTAATTGACTTTTGTAGTTTATGCAACGGAAAGGATAAACAACAGATTTTGAAAAACATGTATATGTTGTAATTTTGATATACAAAACAACTATGACACTTAGCTTGTAATACAATCCTTTATATCAAGTTTTCTACATATAATATGAAATCACCCCTGTATATTAGGTCTAATACATTAACAAACAAAACTTTCGCCGCAGCAACGTGCGACATCAGTATCTAGTTATATATAAAACGTTACCATTTGATTATTAGAGAATATCCAAAAGTAGGGTAATTATTAAATGAGTAAATTACATGGATTGTCCCTAAGGTTTGCTCAAATTTCATATTTCGTCCCTGGGATTGAAAAATTACAAGTTTAGTCCTAAGATTTGGAAAAACATAAAGCTTTTCGTCCCTATGTCAAACGATTGTTAGTTTTTCTGTTAAATAACAGTAAATTTACTTTTTTACCCTCCTATTAGAAAAACAAAAAGGGGAAAAAGTATTAAAATATATGCGGGCCCCTTTTAATACCCTCTCCACCTCTTATTCTCTTTCAAATCAAGGTGACACCTTGTTCACCCAACTACCATCACCACCACTTCACTTCCATCAGCCAACGATGACCACCACCCTCTTAAAACCACCTCAGCTATCTTAAAACCACTACCACCATATTAAATTTACATTTCTGTATGACATTGCTAGAGATTGATGGAGTGGATGTGGGGTGTGGTCCAACATCACATTTGATTATGAGATCTCAAGGGAGGTTCTAGAACCAAGAGTTGTGCATCCTCCCACATGATCAAATATGCGTAGACATGAATCCCAGAACCACCGCAACCACATCGTCGATCTCCTTCCATCATTCGATCATCGACTCAAACCCCACGTCACACCTTAGTCGAGGCAGTTTGAGGTGGTGGTTGAGTGGAATCTCTGGATGTTGAGGGTGGGGGTGGTATCGGAGATGTTACCGGAAAACTTGAGGGTGGGGGCAGTGTAGGAGATCTTTCCGGAACTTGAGGATGGGGGTGGTGTCGGAGATCTTGCCAGAAAGGTAAGGGTGGGGGTGGGGTCGGAGATCTTGCTGGAAACTTTAAGGTGAGAGTGGTGTGGGTTGTTTGTGAAAGATGAACATGTTGACTTTATTATATTTGTTTGTTTTATTATAAAGATATAAGTGGGGCCCACAAAGTTTTTTTATTAAAAATTAACACAAGGTTATAATTGTCATTTATAAATATTTAACGGAAAAACTTAACTGACATTGACGGCAAGGACTAAATGTGTTATGTTTTTCCAAATCTTAGGACTAAACCTATAATTTTTCAATCCTTGGGAAGCAAGGTGAAATTTGAACAAACAACAAGGACGATCCGTGTAATTTACTCTTATTTAATGGTTAGAGAACATCTTTATGTTTAAAGGAAAATCATTATGCTCATTAAGATCAGATACTTATTATTCAATTGAAAAGAAAATTGTACCCGTCTTAATATCACTAAACATATGCATTCATTACTTTGTTGATTTCATTTAATATATTGTAAATGTTACAAACTACAGACTATGATTACATTGGGTGGAATGGAATAAATTGGTTCACTCACTCTTGTTTCTATATTTGCTTCTTTACATGTTAGCACGAAAGTGCTTTTAATGTTACTATCTCCATCCATTTCCCTCTTCTAATTTCTTAGCAATGTACATGACGACACATTTTACATCATTTGTTTGTTCCATTTACCAATGACACGAATCACTGCAAAGCTATTAAATTTCAAGGAAACTTCTTGTCATAGAGCTCTTGTGTTAGTCATGTGAAACAAAAGGAAAGAGTGCTCCATTAATAATACGTTACCACATAAGGGGAATGCAAACATCATGTGTACTCCTCTTGTAAAAATTGACGTTGAAAAAATCTCTTATGAAAAAATCACCACCTCCTTATTTTTTAACCAAGGTTCGAAGTCCATGGCGCTCTATAAGTCTTATTATAGGTTTTATCTCTCAAGGTAAATAATCGACCTCCATGGCTTGTTACATCTTATACGCAAAAACAAGCAATTAAAACTCAATTTTAAAGTTGTGATTTCCATTGAATGAACTAAAATTATGAAAATGTTGACTTACGTAGATCAACCATATAATATTTATTAGAGAAACGTAAACGGTTGCCTCTACCTTTAATCATATTGAAGTCGTTAATACTTCAAAGACTATAACCATCTATCTAAATTAATTATGTGAGCTAGATAGATGAGATTTTAGTAGTTATTGATGAGGTTTCGGCTAACTAATTAATACTAGTAGGTATAAGTCATACACTGAAAATAAGGAATTTAATTCCCCATCTGGTTGGATGGGTGGACTCAATCTTTGTGGGGGCCTAGGCAAAATGAAGTTTAGGGTCCTTTAGTGAATATCATGTTATAGAGTCTTAAACAAACTTAGAAAATTTGCAGCCATTTTTTTAGAATAATTATTGGAACCCTTTTCCGAATTTCAAGTCCAAAGCACAAATTTTATATATTCAAAATACACACACGCACACACACATATATATAATATTAAATTGTGGCTCTAAAAAAGTAAAGGCATAAAACGTTTGCTTCATCACATTTCCATTTCAAACACCCCTGGTGGTCGGGGTAAATGAGACATGACGGGATGTATATTTTTTATTTGGAAGCCTTTTGTTTCAAAGTGTGGGTGATTAGTTGTTAGAATATAGAAGGATAAGAATGATTGTTCAAAATTAAAGTTATTTTAATTTTCCTTTAACTCAAATAAAGACTAAAGTCATAGTCTTTCTCATCTACCACATCCCTAAAGATCCAGTATAAGATGGTCCTCCTCCTAAAAGCTTCCATAAAATGTCTCCACCCATGGGCCATGGTTGTAAAATTTTAAGTGGTTAGAATATACTACCTTAATCTTTTTTTGTGGTACATCAGATTTAAACCATACAAAATGAACATCATTGATGATGACATATTAGAAAAGACTCTCATCACATTGATGTCCTAACATGCTCATGTCATAGCCTTGGTTTTAAAGACCGACAAGGTCTAAAACCGATGTGCAAGGTGCGCGCCTTGGTTTAAAAGACGAGAAGCACACAATAGCGACAATGTCTAAAACCGAGGCGCAAGGTGTGGGCCTTGGTTTAAAGACGAGAAGCACATAATAGTGACTAGGTTTAAAACCGAGGCGCAAGGTGCGCGCCTTGGTTTTAAAGACAAGAAGCACACAAAAGCTACAAGATCTAAAACCGATATGCAAAGTGCATCGCTTCACTTACGTGAGATGCACATGTTTTAAGAAGTTGTAAATATAAAAGATTGACTTAAGTAGCACCAAACACCCGAGTAAGTAACTAATAATTATATAATATGAAGTCGAAAGAGAAAAGAAAATAAAAGAAACATTGTTCAAGTATTTCTAGAATACTAAGGAACTATCAATAGTAAAACTAGAAGCCCTCTTGATTATCTTCACTCAATATGTTTACTTCTTTCATCTCTTCATCTTTATCGTCTTCATCAATCAACTCATGTATTTTAGAAGTACGAGTGGTGGAATGAGCAACACCCTTTTGTTTAGATTGATGTAATGTATTTTCTCTAGTATAATAAATTGGTTCGAATGCCCCTAAAGCTTTCTCAACAATACACCATGTATACATTATCATCATCAAACACAATCTTCTTATGATCTCCATCATGATCCATTTATTACTTTCATTATTTCTTTAAAATTATACGATCAATTGTGTCCTTTCTTTAATGTCTATGTTACAATGCACGCTTAAACTTACCATACACCAAGTTATTTAATTATTTTTGAACCGTTAAACAATTACTTGCATGAGTTACACTCCAAAGTTAGATAAAAACATTCTAAGTATGGAACAATTTGCACACCAAGGAATTGAAGTAATATGTGAAGGAGACAAGTGTATCCTGAAAAGAATGTTTGAAAGAAAAGAGAAAGAACTTGTTGCTTTTGGAAACATGCTAGATGAAGAATTGGATAATAAATATTTAGAAAGGTATCATGAGCGACTTGGCGAATCTACATCTTATCTGTAATAGGAGGATGGATTGTTTTATTAAGGTGAGTAGGATGTTGGTCAACAATTTGCATACCTTGAAGACTTGGATGATGACCCGAGTTAAATTTATGAAGATGGTAGAAAGAAAGTATAGGATATCGAGTAAAAAAGGAAGCATATACATTGGTTAGTGACTTCATTTATCCTACTAATAATCTATATTGAAAAGTTGTGTCAGTTTACTTGAAATAAAAAAACCATGACCTTTTAAGAAACATACGATTGTCTTTAAAGTAGGATAGTAAAATGGTTCATTAAAGACTGCCTCAAAATCATGAAACATGACATATTGCCTCCTCGATTAGAGAATATGTTTGAAGTAGAATTATTGGATTTAGATATGCGTGTGCAAGTACGAGGTTATTATTAGACAATATTATTAGGGTTATTAGTATGAGCCCACTAGCCCATTTAGGTTTTAGGGTTTGCATTATAATCTCTATATATTATAATCTAACCTATCAATAATATTCATTTACTCTTTACCATTTAACATGGTATCAGAGCCTTAGGGTTCTTGATACCTTCTTCTCCACTAGACCACCGCAAATACATACAAACCCTAGCCGTCGCCATCGAGTTTAAACCCTAGACAGGGCGGGGTGCCGGTCCCGCCTTTATTTTATGTTTGTTTCTTCTTTATTTTCTAGTTTCAGTTGAATAAAGTTTCGTTATCGGTTGAATATTTAAACCTAATACCTATCTCCATTCTGTTGGTTTGTTCACATCTATTCTCTTGGTTCGTTTCTGAATTATGGCTTCTAACGTGCAACAACACTATATTTCCTTTATTTCCCTTCTTTGTTCTTTTTATTTTTTCGTTTATCAGTGTTTTAGCAGCATCAAGGACCACGGTCCATGGCCATCGATCTCAAACTATGGTTTGATTAAATTTTCTATTATTTTTAGATCTACGGATCCAAGAGATCGCCATCTGACCACGGTCACTGGTCTTGCTTTCTTTTTATATTTATATCTAGTTTTGCCATCTCTTGATCTACGGATCCAAGAGAGTGTCGCTCACTAGCCTCGAGACATCGCCAACGACTACGGTCGTCAGCTCTCAACTTATTATTCCAAGAATCAAGAACCATGAAGTATCAGCAAATTATGGATAGCACAATCAACCAAAATATGGATGACAACTTCAATCACAAATATTGTTTGTTGGCAATAGTTTGGATAGTCAAGTCGATCGAAGCATGTTTATCATATTATTATTGTTTTATGTTAATTTTGTTTCCCAGTCATAGCTTCAGGTTACTTCCGCTATGACTGCGGAGGAGTATTAGACAATACTATTAGGGTTATTAGTATGAGCCCACCGGCCCATTTAGGTTTTAGGGTTTGCATTATAATCTTTATATATTGTAATCCAACCTATTAATAATATTCATTCACCCTTTTACCATTTAACAATTATATCATGTGTTGCATGAAATATAACTGGATATAATCACAATTAAGCTAGGATTGGACTGGGATGTTTCAAAAAAGTTAAAACACATCTATGTGAAGTATCTTGATTTGTTGTAATGGTATTATGAAATGATGAAAATAAGGTTAAAGTAATTGAAGAAGAAAAAAAAGTTAATTATGATGAAATAAGTGCTAGTAATGAACCAAAAAGGAAGAGGAGAAAGGTTAATACCATATGACATTTTCCACAGGGCCCATTTTAAAGTGAAATAAAAAAAGGTTTTGATGATCAAGACTTAAAATGGTTTCCATGAACAAGTGAGGAAGAGCTAGAAAAGGATAAATATGTCATTCTGAATAAAAATAAAGACATAGAGAGGATAGCATATGGAACTAAAGAAGTATGGAAGATATATGAAGATTTATCAGGACTAGAACCAAAGGTAATGAAAGATGCTGAAGTGAATCGAAATGAATGGCGCGAGGAAAACGTAACGTATTTGAAGGAAATGAAGATTTCATTCTCTTAAAGGATGAAGATGATGAAGCTTAACAATAGTTGAAGGCATGAAATAATAAAGTAGGAGGGGAGTATCGAACTCCAATTTGTCTAATCCATACATACTTTGGCGGTTTTACGGTCGAACCGGTGGCCAACAACCGGTGATGGGACCAGAAAATGAGAAAAACAAGAAAAACAAGAAGTTTAGAGCTATATTATCACTGGATCTAGCTCACTATGTTCGCTGGCGGTGGTTAGCAATAGTAGATGTAAGAGGTAGTGAGATTGTGTTTGCAATTGGTGGTAGTTAGCAATGGTAGATGTGAACATCAATTACCTAGTGTTTGCTAATGGTAGTTACTGGTTAGCAATGTTAGATGTCACAAGTGACCCCTAGTTTCGTACAACTAAAAAAGGAAAAGAAGTATGATATGTACAACTCCACTCCAATTGAGTGGCTCAAGACAAAAAGCTACCTGCAATTTAAGCGTCTCGATTGAGTAAAAGTTTATTTAATTATTTTAATTAATTAATAATAACTAGTAATTAGACACGCGCGATGGAGCGTGCTTGTAAATTTTGTTACTCGTGTTACGGCTGTGATATTAATGTAATTAAGTATATAAAAGAAACATATAAATTTTCTATTGGACATGTAATTAGTATATAAAAGTAAATGTTTTAATGAAATAAAAATAATGTTAAAAATTTTAGTAAGAAAAGTCAGTTAAATAAAAAAAAATAAAGAAGTAAAAGTTTGTTTAACCAAAAGATAAAACTGTTTAGAACTAACGACTACCGAGAAGTAATAATCTTTAAATGTTTTAGTTAAAGAACAGAGAAAAAAAAAGGCACCAGTGAACGTGGTGGAAATGTGGACTGTGCTTGAAGAAAGGGAGGGCAAAAGAAGGGTGAATTTAAGTTTGTGGTATGTTTGCAAACTGGAAGGCTTTAGTGACCGATTTACAAAATCCTAAAAAATCAATGTACATACCGAAAGAAGGGGGAAAAGAAAGATGAAACTAAATTTGTGGTATGTTTACAAACTCAAAGGCTTTAGTGGCCAATTTACAAAATCCTAAAAAATAAATGTACGTACCCACATTCAGGTTTTATATTATATATAATATCATTTTACGTTCTATTATAATTATAATATATGTGTATATAATATTTACTAAATAATTTATTACGTAATCCGGTTGACCGGTTTAGTAGACTGGCCTTATCAACGGCTGGTTCGTTTTCCGGTCCGGTATTTTATACATTAAATCCATGTGAAGTTTAGTTTGGGTCAAGTTAATCATGTGTTTAGTTATGGGTTAATGAAGTCTTATATGTTTATTAGTGTATGGGTGATTAAGCCCAATAACTAAAGTTCTGGATTCCATGTTAAGTTATTGAGTCCAGCGGGATGACGGGTCAAAATATCGAACCCGAACATGACCCATATTGTTATTCGGGTCAAAACTTCCAACCCTAACCTAAACCTATATATAATCACATAACCCGAACCTGACCCTTTAACCCGTTTTTTCTGAAAAGGTAGAAATGAACAACGGAACAAACTGTTGGATTTGTGTTGTTTGTTCTTGAATACAAGTTTTTTCTATTAAAGTTTTTCTACAAATGAGTTTATTGTTCATCAAATTGTAGTTATGAAATCGTCCGCTTCATGTATTGGGGAAGACCCACTGTGCAACAAAACTCAGTTCCATTCAACTGTAAAATAATTATGTAAACAAGAATCCCTTTAGAGTATGTTACCAAATGTGCAAATCACCTTCATTTAATAGGTTGATGACTGGTGTTTGCAGGAGCAGTTGGATTATAGCTTGAAAAAGACCATTGCTTCCTTGCTTGCTTGACAAGTAAAGTAATTTTGCACTTTTGGAGGGCACCTGCATGCAGTTATGCCATTAGTAGCTTACTTAGATGACAACCTGATTAGAGCATTCACAACCTAATATTCATCTTTATCTATATAATTACACTAAAAATCACTATTTTTTCTCTCCGCTTTTCAACTTTATCATTACTTTTTCACTCTCCTACACTTATAACCACTTAAAATATATTAAAAACATTATAGGGTTTTGAACAGTGTTTCCCAAAAATAAAAATTGAACATTAAATTTCTCATATCCATCACTCACAACCACTTATAACCATACCATATAATATAGGACATACACTCACATAAATTTAGGGAACGGGTTGTGAATGCTCTTAATCCAATTATCCTAATACTCTGTTAAGCTTCATAAACATTCACATATTTATAACCCAACATTAACAAACATTGCAGTGTGCATGTGAATGAAAACCATTGAACAGTAAGAAACCAAAGGAAAGGAACCCCTTTTTGCTGACAATATGAAGGGATGGTGGTGATTCGTGAATGAAAGAGGACATAATGGCCATGTTTGGGATTGCTTATTTTGATTGAAAAGGATTTTTGACAAAAAGAACTTATTAACTTATGACTTTTCAGAAGGAGTTTTTAAAAAAGTGTTTGGATTAGCTTATAAACTTAAATGTCGTAAAATGACCAAAAGAGACATATTTTTAAAATGAGAGGAGTTGATAGGAGGTAGTAGAGGGGTATAATAGGAAATTAGACTAAAAGTCGTTTTCAAAAGTTAATAAGTAACTCCTTACTTACTTTTCAAAACCTCTTTTTTACCCCATATGAAAAGTCAGTTTGAAAAGTTCTTTTGAATTTGCCAAACACTTTTTTTAACTTATTAACTTTTGAAAAGTTAATAAGTCAAAAGTAGTTTAAAAATAAGCAATCCCAAACACCCACAATATATAGAGAAAGAAATAAATTTTTCAATTTTCAGTTATTTGATTGTTCTCTTTCAACCTCTGGTTTGCCAATGAAACAATACAAAGAGTGGTAAATTTGATAATTTTAATTTTTAATACCTGCTCCGATTAAGGGTGGACCTTGGGTCGACAGTCAGGTTGTTGTCACGTGACCATTGTCAAGTGACCTAGAGGTCATGTGTTTGAATCATGAAAACAGCCCATAAGGACATGTACAAGAAGCCCAAAGTGGCTCGACACTCCCAACCTCACCATGAAGATAGCAATCCACATTTTGTACATCCGACAAGTTCAAACTCAAAATCCTGCAAAAAGAAGACAATCACAGTTTACCTCTAGAAAGCAAGATAAATAATTGAGCTCCAAAGCCCCCTTAATACCATGAAGTAACAATTTTAACCAATTTGCTAAGGAATGGGTTTATTTGAGTTTTCATATGAAAAAGCAAAAAAATTAACTTTAAATAGAACGGGGCTAATATTTAGAGGTGACAATTTTAACCAATTTACTAACGAATGGGTTTTATCTTAAACAAGTCATATGAAAAAGCCAAAATATTACTTTAAATAGAACGGGTCAGATGGGTAGAAAGTCATCTGAACTCTATTTTCTAACTATCAACGATTTATAAAGAAAACACAAAATGGTCAAACCTGTTAACCCATTTGACTAGTTTCCCAACCAGTCCGACTCGCTCATGTTGCCATCTCTAAAAGTAATAAAAGAAATAGCCAAAATCAACCAATATAAGAACTGACAGCGGTTACAGAAGTGAACTTACAGTAATGGATGAGAAGGACTCCCACTAAGAATGCAAGCTTACACCAGTTATTAATGGTGGAGAAACAAATACTTAATATAAAAAATGGGACATAAATAAATGAAATAATATAGAGAGCTCAAAAAGGCAGGATTTTGAAATAGATTAACAGCTCACATAGGGTTGAACCAAATGTGACAAAAATGAGGAGTTGTACAAGGCATCAACACAGTTCTTCAGACCACGCAAGCGAATCGATTTTTCAGAACAGGTTGACTTTAACATGTATTATGTACATCTCCAACAATATAAATGAAGTTACAACCTTTTTTTTTTTTTTTTTTTTTTTTTTTTTTTTTTTTGATTTCTCCAAAAGGATTGCAGAAAATAGAAGTCACTTGGGAGTTCTTCATCCCTCTGTGTCAATGTTGTCATCACTTGTGGGAATTTGTCTTCTTTCTGGAATCATATTTAACGCGCCACTTGTGGAAGATGAGCCTAAAAAGCGACGGACAGCTGGACTGTCTGCTGATGTGGATGCAGAGATATTGTACGCGAAAACTCCCATCGGGTGGTCAAACTTGCAGCTTGGACCAAATTTGCATATACCATAACGAGAATAGAAAATGCACAAAGGCTCTCCCTATAATAGAAATGAAAAAGTTTTTTTTTAAAAGATCTGTCAGTTATTCTGTTGAGAAACAAACAATATATCCATTCATGACTGATGTAAAGGAAGGCAGATTGGGCTAAGAATGAAATATATGAAGTATTGAATACATGAGGAGAACTAACCGGACGTAAAGGAAGGCCCATTGGGCTAAGAGCACAATCAGGCACAGGAAGAACTCTTTCTCTGGGATGATGAAATCTACAAACTGCACCAAATTTACAGTCTCCGGTTTTCATGTAAAACTGACATTCGGGTTGACCGGGTCTTTCAGGAAACACATTTTCACTCGGTACAGCATAATATCCGCCACGATATGAAGGATAAGTTCCTTGAACTGTTTCATTAGCTCCATCATTTTGGCTTGAAGTGCCATAAATTTGACTGTTTCCAGCAGTTTGTTGTTGACTTTCTGAAGACGAAATTGAACCAAGTTGACCCTAAGGAAAAGCTTCAGGAAGTAAGATTATAAAGCATTTGCATACACTTGTCCTTTTTCTTGTTTATTTTATACATAATCAAATATAAAAAAAATGATTACCATGAATAATTTAGTTTTTAAGAACAAAATGATTTTAGGAGAGGCTATTAAGCATTTACTGCTTCTGACCCATAACCTCACCATTGCAAGTAGTTCAACACCTTTAAAGTGACTATTTATTATTTTTAGTAACAAATAATGAATTTTTTTGACCCATAACGCCACCATTTAGTGCTTTTGACCCATATTTATTATCCTGAATTCCAGAAGAAAACAAAATCTAACGGTTCATTCAGACCCGACCAGGACCGGACCCATTTGATCATTTTTCTTAAATGGTCCATATTGACCCGTTAGCCAACCCACCCATTTTTCCACCTCACAAGCAATTATAATCATAACAAACTACAAACTTTGGACAGATGGTTTCATCAGGCACCACTTTAAGCTTTAACTAACATCTATTCAAACTAAAGATTAATCTGGAACCGATCAACCCGAGTATGCAAAAAATAAATTAATTTTTATCATTAAGATAGAGTGATGTGTAATAAAACAACATATCTTTAAAGACAGCTTACACTGTATGCACTCCATCCTGGAACTGATACCACACCTTGTGGTAGAATCATTGGTACATAATTTGAAGGAGCTTGCCAGCGTGGACTAAGAAAAGGAGTTCTAGACAGAGACCAATTTGTTAATCCTCCTGGATATGACCGCTGACCTGGACTAGTCGGCGACTGGACTGTAGGATAAACAGCAGAACCACGATATGAAACCATCATATTAGACGGTTGAGGGTGATGGAATTTACACGTGCTTCCGAATTTGCATTGTCCTGTTCTCAGATAATAAGCACATTCAACCTCATTCTGCATCACAAAGTAGGGAGATCATGTGTCAGTATTAATCAGTGTCAATATTCCTAATGAAAGAATATAATCGATATAGCAAATTTACAATAAACGGTTAATGCCATAAAAAACTAATATACTTTCTTGTTTTGTTCAAAAAGCCTCTCATCCTAGTTTTGTTATATTAAAGCCACTAAACTTGTTTAAAATCCATATATAGTGAAATCAACAAAAAATGTCTACTACTAGCACACTTTTTACATATATAGAGGGTATGTAAATCTTCTTTTTGTGGACGCGGAAGTCATGTAGGCAATTTTGTTAACGTGAATGCCATGTAGACTGGTTTATTGACTTGGAACACTACATCATCAATTTTAAAACCCTTCATATACAAATTCATAATGATTAGAATATTATCCATGTCAGAACTTATGCATATTTGGAATATCACTTCATCAAACTTTGGCCCATTTAAAGGGGAAACTTTATACAATTACATGTATTGTAAACAAATTTTGGGACTTCAATATACCAAAACTAGGTTGAGGGACTATTTATGTAAATAATATAAAAATATGTTCATTTTTTATGGTATTAACTTGACAATAAAAGACGCAAATGCAAACCGTTCGAAGTGGATAACCCAAGACATTTAGTGAAACCCTTCCAGCAATCCCAGCCTTCTCCCGCGGATGATGAAACTTGCATGTTGCACCAAATTTGCAGGTACCCGTTTTCAAGTAGTACTGTCATATAATTAAGAAGATGCATAGTGATATACATTACCAATAACTACTTAATATATATATATATATATATATATATATATTAAATGCAGAAACATTCAGACAACAGTAATATTCATATTTGGACCATGGATACTTGCCTGGCATTCAGGTTGTCCTGGTCTTTCTGGATATTCTCCTCTCATTTTGGCAGTTGCAATAGCCTAGAACCATGAATCATAAAGATTAATAACAGCATTTCAGGACATTATTCGAATTAATAAGAAGCAAGCTTACATTAATGAACAACATCACAGCATTGCCAAAAAAAAAAAAAAAAAAAAAAAAAGATAAATAGATTATACAAGTATAGGCAAGATCCATAGTTCCAGTTACAGGAAACATAAGTCCTGTTTTCCAATTCGCTAACCATAGAGTATACTTATGCTAGGGCCGCTCAAGTGGACTCCGACATACACCAGATAGGCTCATTAGGTTTGGCCCAATCGTCCCTTATAAAAAGAACTTAACTCCTCCCTTGTAAAGATCTTGTTCTAGCCTATCACATGGTAAATTATGCATCTCTCTTTATACATACTTTAGCATATATCCATGATCTACACATATGCTTTATAATTACTTATACTAACTTGATCATCGTAGTGCATTTTGAGGCTTTGGCCTCACGACACTTCTAAAGAGTTGCTCATGATTGTTAACAACCTTCTTCCAAATCGAATGGTCTCCTTCTCTGCGGCTGCTGGTCAGGTCCCAAAATACCTCCTTGTATTTTGTAGCAACATTAACTTATTAACTTGTTTTCCTATATTAGAGAATTCGGCTTTCATCTCACAGTCAAACATAAAGAACTTCATAACTACATCTTACTTCTTTCACTCATCAATGACCAAAACTAATAACAACTACTGATCAAATTGGATGCCGGCTTACCAGTTTCCTGTTAGGAGGATGATTGAGACGACATGTTGATCCAAACCTACAAAGGCCGGTTCTTATGTAATAAGAACAGTCTGGCTCCCCTTCGCGTACAGGATAAGGTCCTGCTTCCATCACTTTTGTTGATCACAACTTCAGTTTTCGCAGTACATCTGAAACATCATCAAGTGTGCTATTCAATATGAATTTATTAAAGTATGAATTGTTCTTTGCCTTCATGTAAAACTTCACTCATGCAATAACATATTCTAGAACCATTAAATTGTCATAAAAGTGAATACATGTGTTGCTTCCTAATTGTGCTAAAAAATGTAGTGATTCTCTTCATATTTCATAACCCAATGAGAAGTATTAAATATTTAGAAACCGCTTGATACACCTATAAATATAAAGCTTCCTTCATAAAATAACATAAGAATGCAAGCTGAGAGCTGCCACCTCACCCTACTTCACCCCAGTGAAAACAACTAAATGATTGAACTCCCATCATCATATCATAAAATATACACACACTCTTTGCAGAATACATAAGTAAAATTTATTTGTTTATTACTATCCAATTAAAGACAACTTCAAGCAATCACATAAAGCCATCTGAATCAATAACTACAAAACGAATCTGATCATGAAATCAAGATCACACCGGCATTTGATCACCTCAATTCCAACCAGAATCCAAATTAACCACACAGCAATCTGATTCATAACTCATTCTGTCATAAATATAAATATATATATATATATGTATATATTCATATTAGAAACACATAAAGGATCTAGAGGCAGAGAGAAGAAGAAACACCTCAGTGAAAGGACCGCCGGCGAAAGAGCGTCTCCGGCAGAAAATCACATATATCAGTGGTTATCTCCGTCGCCGGCGTCAAATAGAAATATAGAATGTGTGTGTGTTGTGTGTATGTGTGTATGAGTGTGTGAGAGAGAAAGAGATTATGGTTGGTTCTCTGGTGTTCACAAAACAAAAGAAAAGAAGAGTTGAGGAGAAGAGAGAGAATGAAAACCAACCAACCAATTTTCCCCCAACGAAACCAAACACCAACACTCACACATACCACACTACTCATCTCTATGCTTTTTTTTTTATATATTTTTTTTGAACGGTTAATCAGATAACTTACGGGTACCTAACTTATTCAATCATCTACATTACTTAAGTATGAAACCTTAGTCCGAATCTGAGATCATCCTCAGGGCCGGCTCTATGATGTAAGTTATGATACATTAAGCTTGGTGACTATTAAAAATAAGGGCCCCCGTTTATAAAAAAAATATTATAATGGATTTTGGTATTTTATGGCTCAATGAAATTTTGAAGCGGGAATAACACTTGAAAGTTGAGTCACGATGAAAATTTTGATGATTTGATAGGTTATTAAAGAAACAGAGTTGCACAATTCACAAAGCAAACGATCATTCCTAAGTTCATTCTTCTCCGATTGATTTGATCGATTTCGTCTAGCCCTTTTTAATTTAAAGAAATCAACTATCAAGTACTTAAATTAGTATACCAAATTTTCTTTGATTTATTGCTTTTGTTCAAATAAATTTGATTAGGTTGCTTTTGTTTAGATTGTATTTTTTTAAAAGGGCCTCACTTTTTTTAGTTTGATTGGGCCTCAAAAAACGTTGAGCCGGCCCTGAATTCATTCTTAGAAAGAAAACCCACTAATTCAAACTAATCTCGCTATCTTTTTTCTTCACGTAAAACTTGAAGACAAAACATTCAACTATTTTATTGAAGTCTTTGAGTATCAAATGTTTAATTTTTATGTTTTATTTTTGTTTTTGGTTTTGTTTTTTTTTATCACACGCGCGGGGGTTGTACGTGATTTGCTGGGAGAAAAACGTGGGTGCACGCGCGCATTAGTGGTTTGTTTTTGTGTTAACACGTGCAAGGGCTTCTTGTGTTACATTAAAAAGCAATTGGTTTCTTACACATGTAAAGTTGTAGTTGTTTAATCGGAAATTGATCCCGACGTAAAGTAGCTTCACCTCAAGTTTAATCATGAATTGTTGGAAATCGAGATTTAGCGGTCTTGCGTAGGGGTGTAAACGAGCCGAGCCGAGCCCGAGCTCGCTTAGGCTCGAGCTCGAGCTCGGCTCGTTTTGGTTTTAGGAAGCTCGAGCTCGAGCTCGGCTCGTTTATAGTTTTATTTATAAAGCTCGAGCTCGGCTCGTCTGGAAATTTTCAAGCTCGAGCTCGGCTCGGGCTCGGCTCGTTTATTGTTAAATTATTAAATTTTTATTTTTTTATAATTACTTTTATAATTATTTATAATCATACTTTGTATATATAACATAATATATATTATTTAACTATTTTTTATCATGATAATATATTTAATAATATAATTTACGTAAATATGTATTTATATATATTTAATATGCAAATAAAAAACTATATAAACAAAAAGCTCGTTTAGGCTCGCGAGCCAGCTCGAGCTCGATTTCTGAAGATCGGGCTCGAGCTCGTTTAGTAAACGAGCAATAATCTGAGCTCGAGCTCGGGCTCGAGCTCGTTTAAGCTCGGCTCGATTCGAGCTTTTTTCGAGCCGATCCCGAGTAGCTTGCGAGCCGGCTTGGCTTGTTTACACCCCTAGTCTTGCGACCTTTAGTATATAACCTTTTTAATTTTAATAACTTCAACTATTCGATTGATCAATATTTAATATTAATTTCAAATAATAATTTAACTAATATTAATTTTAACTTTTAATTTTATTACTTACAATAGTTTCATACTAATTGTTCATTAACTTCGCTGGTATTTAATGACGTGACACATGATTTTGCTTGTGACGTGTCATGTGATCTAACGTATTACATAATTAAAATAAAAAATATAAATATATCAGTCAAGTTTTGCGTATTTTTGTCTTCAAACTACTCAAGCAACGATAAAAGTGTTACTTTGAATAACTTTAAAAAATAATATTTTATAAAAAATTGAGTAATATATTTATATTTCTAATTATAACTATGTTATATGTCACGTTACAAGCCACGACATATGATACGTTATAAAAAAACTAACGGAGTTAACGAACAATTAGATTGGGACTGTTATTAGTAACAAAATTAAAAGTTAGGATTAATACCGGTCGTATTATTAGTTAGGATTAATATTAGTCAATATTCAATAGTTTGAATTATTTAAATTCAATTTTTTCTTTATTTTAATACTTTTGTAAAAATTGAATATTATAATTACATAAAGAATAACTTTTTAAAAGAACTCTTGGAGCATTCACAACCCTTTCCCTAAATTTATGTGAGTGTATTTCTTATATTATATGGCATAATTATAAGTGGTTGTGAATGAAGGATATGAGAAATTTACTGTTCAATCTGTATTTTTCGAAAACATTGTTCAAAACCCTATAATGTTTTAAATATATTTTAAGTGGTTATGAGTGAAGCAGAAAGAAAAAGTAATGATAAAGTTGAAAAGGAGAGAAAAAAAATAATGATTTTTAGTGTAATTATATGGGTAAAGATTGGGTTATAAATGCAGCAAAGAGAATATATTATTGTTAATCTGTGTATCCGGTAATACACTTTTCAACCCCTATTATATTTTTAATATTTTTGAAAATATTTGTAAGCAGAGGAGAGATAAAATATAATGATAAATATATAAATAAAGGTATAAAAATATATTTAATTAAAAAGAGTAACAATTTTAATATAATTATAAAGATATGTCTAAGAAATAGAATGTGAATACTCTTAATCAACACCTATTCTCTTAAACAAAAAAAACACAACTTATCACCAAAATTTCACTTTTAACCCGAAAATAACCTATTGATATATGTATTATGTTGATATATCAAACTAAGTAAATAATGACTAAGGGGTTGTTTGATTTGTTTATAACCCGATCAAAATGTCTGACCCACTGATCCGGTCAGACATTTTGGCCGATTAGTGTGTTTGATTTGCACTATTTCGCGTCTGACCCGGTCTGAATCCATTGACCCATGCATATTTTTTCACGTACCCGATCAGTTTTGGAACAAGCTCTTACCTGGTCAGCACCTTCTCACCAAGTAAGTGAAATCAAACAGCCCCTAACTAATTAATATATATTAAACAAATCGAGTTTGTAAAATCATTCACGAACTAACTCGAACTTTAAAGATAAATTTTAAAGTAATTAAATGAAGAATCCTTTGCAAACGTGTTGTTGTAATAAATTAGAAAAGGGCTCTTAATGGCGAAGAGGTATGTGTAATTTGGGGTCTTTTAATTATTTTCATATATCTTGTAACTTGGTATGATTAAGTCGAGAAGGACACTAAGGTGCGGTTTGTTTTTTCAAAGGTAAAATTTTTGCAGTATGCGGACCACAACTTTAAACATCTCTGGAAAAATATGTGCATCAAACCTCTGTAGTCTGCAAGAAAAATAGTATTTGTTTTTTAACGTCTATAAATTATTAAAATAGACTTGTCGTGGTGTACGAACGGTAGTGGTGGTGCACGACGGCGCTTGATAGTGGTGGTGATGGTGGCGGACGGTGGGTGGTGGTGTAAACGGCGAACGGTGGACGGTGGCGGAAGGCGGTGGTGGTCGTGGACGGTTGAGAACGGCGAACGGTGGACGGTGGCGGAAGGTGGTGGTGGTGGTGGTGGTGGAAAGTGGGTGTTGGTAGGTGGTGGTGTTTAACATTTCGCACACCTTAGAAGTGGTTGTGTCAAGTTTGCACCAAAAAGAGCTCGCGAAGACGTGTTTTAATGAAACATCTTCGCAAAAACAAATTATCTGCAGATGACAATGTATGCGCGTGGTATGCGCTGCATAGACAGAAGAGCTTGCATAGAATTTTTCTAGAAAAACAAACACCACCTAATGTTGTTATGAATTATGTTTTTTTATATTTTTATTGACAATGCTTATTGCTTTTTGGTTATACCTAGCAGTGGTTCTAGCTTGTATTTGACTCGATTACTGTCCTTCTAGTTTGTATTGACATTAGTATGGTTGAAAGTGGTAGTGTTATGTTTGTCCTTTTGTTTAGTTTTGCTTTTAATGCTGCAAAATTGTATGTTTAGCTCACTTTGGTAATTTGGGCTTCAAATTAATATTCAGATTTGCTTCACTATGCCTGCAATTTCACAACCAGAAAGTTATACATTTATTAATGGCATTTAGGCAAAATGAAACATGTGTATTGGCTTCAATTACAAGATTAGAGCATTCAAAATAACACTATAGAACAAACTTTGCTTCATTAATCATAACACATTAGATGGCATTGGCACATTAGAACAAACACCATTGGTGCAAATTGGTAGTTTTATGGGTGCAAATTGGTAGAGCTACTAGAGCCATTCCAGGTGTACAAAATAAATTGCACCCGCCCATTGGTAGTCCCATTGCATTAAAAAACATTACAATTTTTTTATATAGATATTAAATCGATACATGAACAATTGAACATTTCGCTAGTGTGATTTTGGATCACATATAATCAAATCACTATTGAATCATTGTGGTGGTATCATAATAAAAAATAATCAATAAGATGAACACAACCATAGTCACATATTCACATGATACTTAGAAATTGCTTATTACAAGAATAGAAAGTTGGATTTGCTAGGGTTAGGATTACATCATTTATTTCCTAACTTTCTACTTATAGACATGATATCACGGGTACTATGACTAATATGACTTGACACATTCTATTATATAAGAGAAAATACAAGTCAAAAGTACAAATAAAAAAGTATTTGCATTGAGCTTTGTTCACTCACATTAATCGAGAAGTTGCAACCGCTTTGGCATTTTGTTCATCCGCATCACACAACACTTTATGAAAAATGTCTGATGCGGATGACTAACTTGTCATTCGTATTGTTTTATCTTCATCCGCATCACCATCAAGTATTCATGCGCATTGAGCATTATCCGGATTAAATAACACTTTATCCGCGTTGATAGTATACAAGCCATCCACATTGACTTCTTCACTTAGTCAAAGTTTATAAAAATAAAACAACATAACCTTCATCAATTGAATTAGCAAGCATGATTCTTTCAAGGTCTAACAATACTCCTTTTAAGTGCTGCTTGTGTTGTTTAAGTGTTGCTAGACAATTGTGTTGTGAAGATTTTGGTTGGAATTCAAATACTAGATACAAAATTGATTTCATCATCTTCACAGAGAACTTAGCTTTATTTTCTTTGTTTCTGTCAATGATCTTTTGCTGAAGCATAAGTTTGATTGATTTCTTTGATCCAATCTTCAATGAGAATGGATCCCAAACCTCTATAGTTGGCCTTCTTGATTTATGAAAAAGTAAAGTTCCGGCTAAATCAACTTCCAATCTTGAAGTTCTTTAATCACATGAGGATCTTTGTCTTGATGTTGTTTCTATCTTTGTTCATGTATTCTCTCTCTAACTTAAACAGTTTAATACACTTCAGAAAGAACATCAGATCATCTTCACATAACTTGTTTTTGACTTCTCTAAATATTCTTATATGCATAAATTGAATATAAGACTCATCAACGAGTTTCAACTCATAAGCACTGATCAAGCTTATTTCTTAACCCACCTTTTCTTCCTATCTTCTTTCAATAACCAACTCATAAGTCAATTCATCATACTTCACAGAGGAAATTAGGCAGTCTTTCTTATTTGCAACAATATGGTTTCATTTAGAAACCCTTTTATCTTTAAGCATAAATCTTTAATCGAGAGAGTCTTCTTTTCTCCTTATCTTCTTAGAAGATTCACTTTTAGAGCTTTCAAGTTGTTGTTTCTCTTGAAACTCCTAAGAGTATTCACAAAAAATGTACCCATTTGTCATGTATGAGTAAATAGTCAACTCTAAGTCAACCAATTTCTTCAGATCATGAGTTTCTAGTCTATTAACAATGTCATGTAAGAAGTAAAGAAATAGACCGGAACAGAAACTCTTTTAATCATAAAAGCATCCCATCGGTCATCATACGTTTAGGCTATGATTTTAACATCAACCTTGCTTTTTGGAGTAGACACAACAACAATCATTTATTTGGTATGCATGCATTCTCGGATTACTCTTTATGAATGAACTTTAACCAGTCCAGATTCTTTAACAATAAGGGCTTAAACTGATCTATTTTCCTTTGATAGAAGCTTCATCTTTTGAGTAGAGATAGTAGCTTTTACAAATATTTCTTTTTCTTTCTTTGTAGCTTCTCTTAGGTTCTTTCTTTCAACTTCAATATGTTGTAACATAGCAGCTCTAAGTGGGCTAGCCCTCATAGGACCCAACCTTCTTCTATTGAAACCAATCTTAGACAAATACACTTTCATTTCCTTGTTAGTCATTGAATTAGGATCATAAAATGAATGAGATGATGATTCTTGAGCAGTATATGATGTTGATGGTTTGAACTTGCCTTTATCTTTCTTCTTTGCTTCTAAAGTTTTCTCATACTCTGTGTCAATGCTTGGTCTATACAACACATCATTCTTTCAACCTCTTAACTTAACTTCCCATAAGTCTACTTAAATGCTTCATCAAGATCATATTTTTTTGAAAATCAAGAACATTGCTTTGATTTTGAAGCTCTTGATCTTTTACAACCATTTCCTCAATGCTTAATTCTAGCCTTAATGGATTTAGTTAAAGTTTAGGTTCATCATAAAATTCAATAGGAAAATTTTAACCTCCTGCTATTTTACCTTCTTCAAATTCAAGAGCTGTTGGTAGTATAGCTAACTACTGAATCACTTGTTTATGTTCTTCTAAGAATGGAGCAATAGTAGCTAAATCTCTCAAATCAATCTTGGTCTTTTTCTTTGGGCTTTCTTCTTCTACAATTGGTTTCTTGCCTTTGATTGTTGAATTAATGAAGTCAACTGAAGTCAAATACAGGTGTCCAGGTTTTGGGTCATTTGTGTCATTTACAAAGAGTTCAGGGTATTAAGTGATAGTTTAGATGATTGTTAATTTTCGGTTAACAATTTGGGAATATAAGTCTTTGTATTTCAGTGTAGAAGAGATAGACGAATTCGTATATTCGTTTCATGTTCTTGTAATCTGGTTCATCAATTCCATTGAAGAAGTTTGTGTTATAGATTGAATTTCTTGTAATTTCAATTCTTTGTGTTCAATTTTATAACAAGTGGTATCAGAGCCCTGGTTCGGCTCGCGATTGAAGAATTGAGTTGAATCTCCGGATAATCAGGAAGACGATGGTATCCACGAAGTTAGAAATAGAGAAATTCGATGGGAGAAATGACTTCAGTTTATGGAGGGGAAAGATGAAGGCACTCTTAGTTCATCAAGGTCTGGCAGATGCACTTGCCGGAGGTGAGGCCAAAGTTCCGGCAGGAGTGACGGATAAAGAACGAAGGGAAATCACTGATAAGTGGCAGGAAATAGGGGTCAAAGCCCATAGCGTGATCATCCTGAGTCTTGGCGATCGTGTGCTTCATGAGGTAACGAAGGAGACTTCGGCTGCCGGTATATGGACGAAACTTGAATCGCTGTACATGACGAAGAGCTTAGCAAATTGATTGTACCTGAAAAAGAGACTTTACACTTTTCAAATGTGTTCAGGTAAATCTATTGAAGATCACACTGATGACTTCAATAAGCTAATATTGGATCTAGAAAATATTGAGATCGTATTGGATGAAGAAGATCAAGCTATAATATTCTTGACCTCCTTACCATCTCAGTATGAACATTTTGTTGGCACACTACTATATGGAAGAGATTCTCTGTCCATGGAGGAAGTTCGTCCAAAGAATTGAAGAAGAGGTCGGACTCCAAAGAAGAAGGTGGAGAAGGTCTCTTTGTAAGAGGAAGACCTGAGATGAGAGATCAAAAGAGTCAGAAACACAGGACTCAGTTCAGATCCAAGTCCAAGTTCATGAGAAAGTGTTTTGTATGCCAATCTGAGAAGCATTTGAAAAAGGATTGCCCCGAGTGGAAAAGGAGAAGGGGCGAAGGGAGTAGTTCCAAGGGTTCTAATAATTGTACCCAGTCAGATGAAACCTCTGATGGCTATGATAGTGCAGATGTGTTAATGGTTAGTAGCTCTAATCAAATGAAAGGTTGGGTGCTTGATTCCGGATGCTCATTTCACATGACTCCGTTAAAGGAGGTATTCTCGAATCTAGTGCTGAACAAGTCCGGTACAGTCAAGTTAGGAGATGACAGGGCTTGTGAAATCCTAGGGATGGGGTCTGTGACTTTTAAACTGTAGAATGGTACTGAGTTAAATCTAAGGGATGTAAGGTATGTTCCTAAGTTGAAAAGAAGTCTGTTGTTAATGGGCACTTTTGAAAGGTCTGGGTACCAAGTCTGCCTCAAGAATGGTAAAGCTAAAGTGATTAATGGGTCTTTGGTGTTGTTATCCGGAACAAGGAAAGAAAACAACATATACACTCTTGATGGTGAAGTTGTGGAAGAAAATGTGTCAATGATGACTACTGCAAGTGAGACTGCAGTTCTGTGGCACAAAAGACTTGGGCATATTAGTCAACAAGGGTTAGTTGAACTCAAGAATCAAGGTGTGTTGCCAGGTTTAACCAGTTGTAACATTGGCTTCTGTGAGCATTGTATTCTAGGCAAAGCTCATAGAGTGAAATTTAATAAAGGAACTCTAAGACCAAAGGGGTGCTGGATTATGTGCACTCAGATCTGTGGGGGCCTGCAAAACAAGTTTCACTAGGAGGAGCCTGCTATTTCTTGTCTATAATTGATGACTATTCCAGAAGAGTGTGGGTTTATCCATTAAAGAAAAAGTATGAGGCCTTCAACAAGTTTAAAGAATGGAAAGTCTTGGTAGAGAAGCAAGTTGATAGAAGAGTCAAGAAGTTGAGAACTGATAATGGGCTTGAGTTTTATGGAGGAGAATTTACAAAGTATTGTAAAGATCATGGAATTGCAAGGCATCTCACAGTCCCTGGAACACCACAGCAGAATGGCTTGGTAGAACGCATGAATAGAACTTTGTTAGACAAGGTCAGGTGCATGCTAACAAGTTCTGGTCTACCAAAGTCATTTTGGGCAGAAGCAGTGTCAACTGCTGCTTATTTGATCAATAGGTCACCAAGTGCAGCCATACAAAAGTTGACCCCTATGGAAGTATGGTCAGGAGAGAAATTGAATTACAACAATTTGAAGGTATTTGGTTCTTTGGCATTTGCTTATACTAACCAGGGGAAGTTGGAACCTAGAGCACAGAAGTGTATTTTTCTTGGTTTTACTAAAGGGGTTAAGGGGTATAGATTGTGGAGACTTGAGAACCCCAAAGTCATAGTGAGCAGAGATGTTACCGTTAATGAAGGGGTAGTATATAAGGATGTAGTAAGAGATTTTAATCTAGGTGACAACTCTGATGCTATTAAGGTTGATACTATCAATCAGGATGTTCAGATTGAGGTGGAGTCTCCTGTTCATGGAAGCTTAGGGTCAGACAAAGCAAGTGATGATGGAAGAGTGGATACTCAAGTACCTCAATATAGCATTGGTAGAGACAGGCCTAGAAGAAATGTTCAACCTCCTTTGAGGTTCAGAGAAGGAGAGGATATTTCTGCTGTGGCATTTATGGCTGCAGAGTTTGAGGCTGTACAAGAACCTCTGACATTTGAAGAGGCTGTTGCTTCTAGTGAGAATATGGAAGATGAAATGGTGTCATTACATAAGAATGAGACATGGGAGTTGGTTGAAAAGCCCACTGATCAGAAGCTGATTGCTTGCAAATGGCTGTATAAACTAAAGGAGGGAATAACCCCTGGTGACAAGCCTAGATTCAAGGCTAGGCTGGTAGCAAAAGGGTACACACAAAGAGCTGGTGTTGATTACACAGAAATATTCTCTCCGGTGGTTAAGCATTCTTCAATAAAAGTGATGTTGTCTTTAGTAGCTCATGGTGATCTGGAACTTGAACAATTAGATGTAAAGATAGCTTTCTTACATGGGTACTTAGATGAGAAAATCTATATGACTCAACCTAAAGGGTTTGAAGAAAAGGGTAGTGAACACAAGGTGTGCTTATTGAAGAAGTCTCTTTATGGGTTGAAACAGTCTCCTAGACAGTGGTATAGGAGATTTGATGAGTATATCACTACTCATGGATTCAGGAGAAGTTCATATGACAGTTGTGTTTACTTGCAAGAGGGGAGCAGTAGCTCTAATGTTTTTCTGTTACTTTATGTGGATGACATGCTTATAGCATGCAAAGATAAGTCTAAAATTGAGGCTACAAAACAGCTGTTGATGGCTGAGTTTGATATGAAACAACTAGGAGAGGCCAGGAAGATTATTGGTATGGAAATTACCAGGGACAGGAAATGTAAGCAGCTAAAGATCTCTCAGAGTTCATATCTACTGAAGGTATTGAAAAATTTTGAAATGGATGGCTGTAAATCAGTGAGTACTCCATTGACACCACACTTTAAGCTCTCAAATCATGATAGTCCTAATACTAAGGCTGAGTGTGCTTACATGGAAAGAGTTCCATATGCAAAGGCAGTTGGAAGTCTAATGTATCTCATGGTGTGTAGCACGCCTGATATTGGTTATGGAGTTAGTGTGGTGAGTAGGTTTCTGGCTAACCAAGGTAAGAATCATTGGTTGGCAGTTAAATGGTTGTTAAGGTATCTTAATGGCACCAGGGATGTTGGTTTAGTGTATGGTGTCAGTAATGGAAATGAGCAGGAGCTAGTTGGATTTGTTGATTCAGACTATGCAAAAGATCTAGATAGGGGCAGGTCAATTACAGGATATGCTTTTAAATTCCTAGGCAATTTGGTTAGTTGGAAAGCTAGGCTGCAGCCAGTGGTAGCTTTATCAACTACAGAATCTGAATATATTGCCCTTACTGAGGCAGTCAAGGAAGCATTATGGTTGAGGAGGTTTGTTTCTGATCTAGGGGTGAACATCGATGTTGTTGTGTTCTGTGATAATCAGGGGGCAGTTCAGTTAACCAGAAACAGTTTATTTCATGAAAGGACTAAACATATTAGAGTCAAATATCATTTTATTAGAGAAGTGGTTTGTTCTAAGGAAGTGAGTGTGGAACAGGTTGGTACTGAGCATAATCCTGCTGATGTTTTCACTAAGACTTTACTTGGACAGAAGTTTCAATTTTGTCTTGATTCATTGGGAGTGGGTTAAGTTGATACTTAAGTTGACTTCAAGGTGGAGATTGTTGAATTAATGAAGTCAACTAAAGTCAAATACAGGTGTCCAGGTTTTGGGTCATTTGTGTCATTTACAACGAGTTCAGGGTATTAAGTGATAGTTTAGATGATTGTTAATTTTCGGTTAACAATTTGGGAATATAAGTCTTTGTATTTCAGTATAGAAGAGATAGACTAATTCGTATATTCGTTTCATGTTCTTGTAATCTGGTTCATCAATTCCATTGAAGAAGTTTGTGTGATAGATTGAATTTCTTGTAATTTCAATTCTTTGTGTTCAATTTTATAACAGTTAACTACCATTAACTTTCTTCTTCTTGAATAAATGAATTGAGTAGATGAAGAAGCCTTAAATGTCTTTCTTTTTATTAAGCTTTCTTGTTCTTTTTCACGTGTTGTTTCAGCTTCAATCACATTTACAGAACTGAACACGAGTGACACCTTTTGATCTTTTTGTTTCCTTTTGAGTACCATAGAAAGTTTGTTAATTACACACTTTTGTTCAGCTATTATGAGAGTTGCATAAATTATTCTCAACTCTTTAGGCTGTTTAATGACAATAGGAGTTGAAGTAGTGAAGATATGTTCCTTGATCGGTGTATCTCTCAATACATCAAGAATATCTTCATCAATAATGGATTTCTTTAGTAGAGTAATGATCCAGTTCTTTAATCAAAATACTCATTTATTCATCAAAAGGCTTTATAGAATCAATCTCAACCATCTGTATGTCTTTTGGCTCTACCACATATAATCCTATGTAGACTCAGATATGATTTGCCTTTCAGAAGTCTTAGAATTATTTTGTCTGTTGTAATCATCATCCTCATCAATATGATCACCACTTTCTTGATCATTTCTTTTTCTTTTCATATCTTGATTATCTCTTCTTTCTTGAGATATTCATACTTGACTTTCAAATCTCTAAGTTGATTTTCTAGGTATTCAATCCAAAGAGGTTGAATCAAGTTTTGACATTCATATGTTCTGAAACTTGATCATTAATTTCATTAATCTTTTCATCCTTTTCATCAATGAACTTGTATTGTACATCCATGGCTTTATTCAAAGAATGAATCTCACTAGTAATTGTGAAGTCTAGAATTAAAAATAAATTCTCTTTTCTTTGTAACTCTTTCTCTTTCTTTTTTAATTGCAAGTCTTTTCTTTCAATAATCCTTTTAAGTCTTCTTAATCTTATGTTCAATTAAAAAACTTGCTTATTTTGTTCTTCACTTTTAGAAGCTATAGCGGATAGTTTAATTTCAGGTGCAACTAATGCTTTGGATGAAGTTTTAGTTTCTTTTGATGGTTAATATTTAAGAGTTTCATCTTGGTATAATTTCTTGAACAAATTTATCTTTCTTATGAGATGACAATTCAAATTCTCCAACTGATGTGTAATTAGTAGATATACTAATTCTTTCTTCTTGATGAATAGCAATAGAGAGAGAGAGAGAGAGAAAGAGAGAAAGAGAGAAAGAAAGAAAGAAAGAAAGAAAGAAAGGAGGAAACTCAATACTTTGTGTAGGTATTTGGGGTGGAGAATAAGAGGATGTGGAGGCACATTATGAAGATCACTACCAAGTTCACCAGGTGTAGTGGATGTTCCATATGAACTAGACTGTCATGAACAACTTCTTTTTTATTGGTACTTCTTGTTATTCAACTTATGGTTAAATTGGCTCACTAAGATTCAATTATTGAGGAATCTAATGAGCTACGTCTTTCGGTTGATCTTTTTGTTCTTGATGTTTATCTACTTTTTGTTGCATCCAAGGAAGTGTACCAAAGGATGTAACGGTGTAGATATTCCTTGCTTCAGAAGGTATCATCACAAGAGTTCGAAAACTGCATTTCCCGAGTTCCTAGGTTTCGTGATCCAATACATAATTTTGTGTATAATCATCACTTACGATATAGGAAAATGAGTTGTCAATTTCAGACATTCTGCATGCTAGTTTATTAGTAAGGTATCTACCTATCTTTTCTTAATAGGCATTATTTCTAATATGGTTAAAGCCTCTGCTACTATAACAAGTATCTAATTCGCTAAAACCTATTCTAATGCCAACTTGTCAAACTCTAACACCCCAAAAGCGCGACTGATTTATACACATGCTTTCATTTGATTGTTCGTAATTTCAATATAATTTACATAGCAGAACACAAAATTTGATAACTTTCAAAAATTTAACAACTCCTTTGGTTGTTTAAACATTTCATATATTCATAAAGGTTGAAAACCCTTTGTATACACATAAGCATCCGACAAACAATGTTTTTAACAAAATTTCTACCAAGATGTAGATATTATAAAAATGTTCAAAACAAGCTATTAGGTATAATGCATGCCTAGGAATCATAGTCCTTCCGACACCTCTCCTTCGTTAATTTTTTTATGATTACCTATAAAAGTGTATAAACTAATATACCAGCGAAAATGCCGGTGAATACATTTAGTAGACAAAATAGTTAGGCATGAATATAATTAAATAGTTTAGTCATAAATGTCCCACTATCTACACATTTGACAATTTATTCCAATTGTGGTGTTCATCCTCCATTAGACCGACCCTGTAATTTTTCAAACATAGAGACCCAAAGTTAAAACATGCTTAAGCACAAGGACCATTCACGTAATTAACTTACATATATATATATATATATATATATGTGTGTGTGTGTGTGTGTGTGTGTGTGTGTGTGTGTGTAAAAACAATATTTGCAAAATTTTGTTGTATGTAGGTAAAATTACACGTTTTGTGTTGAATTACAGTTTAACAGCATGTTTCATGTCGAATTAGCGTAAAATAACACATGTTCTGCGTAATTAGGGTTAAACAAATAATTTGGGCTTTTTCATTGTAAAGTTACACGTTGTGTGTTGAATTAGAGTAAAACAACACATTATGTATAAGGGTAAACAACACATATTGTGTTGAATTAAGGTGAAACTAACATGTTACATTTTAATTAGGTTAAAGCATCAAGTTCTATGCTAAATTAGATTAAAACATCTTTTTTGTTGAATTAGTATAAAACAACACATTTTTTGCTGAATTTGTATAAAATAACACGTCTTGTGCTAAATAATGCCCAAACAACAAATTTTGTACTGTTTATGTTAAAAAAAACATTATGTTGTAAGTTAGAGTCAACATATTTTGTGTTGAATAAGGGTACAACATCATGTTGTGTGCTTAGTTATGCTAAATCAGCACATGAAATTGTGAACATTATTTGTTTGATCTAAAATTAAGCACGTTACTGTACTATAATAAAATTCAACCATTTTTGTGTTGTAACAATAAAAAATAAATTCAGCACATTAATTCCAATACATTCAAAAAAGAATATAAATTTAACGTAATGTTGTGTGCAATAAAACATTGCACCTTGTTTTGCTGTATTAAAATCCAACACATTTAGAAAAAAAGTATATTTAATCCGATACGTATAAAAAGAAAAAAAAAAAAAAAGAAATAACCAGCACACACAAAAAGAAAAAAAATCCAGCACAACCATTTAAGGAAAACAAAATTTTAATATATTCAGCACATTAAAGAACGAAAATCTAACACAATCATAAAAATAAAATTCCAACCTTATTATGTTGTATCAATACAATTTGCATTAAATTTGACAATGATTATGAAATGCACCGAACTTTAAAATAACAAGGCCTGAGGATTGAAGTCTGAATTTAGACACTTGGCTTATGAAATCTGGTCTAAATAAATTCTACACCAAAAGATTGTAAAATGTTTAAAATCATACAACTAATTATCAAAAAATATTAAAGATCACAATCATTGTCAAATTCAGTGAATTTTTTGCACCTACCAATGATAATCAACGTATCACTGTAAACTTTAAAATCACAAATAGGAAGAACCCTAACAAAAGGTAAATTCATGAGGATTAACTTAAGGAACATTGTACGAAATGCTCGTCATATATATCTTTCAACGGATAACTAATCTTAAAAAACAATTGGCTTTTGAGAAACCTAAAGCAGATTTAGAGTTTCAAATTAACCATATTTGTGACTCTCAAGTAACATCACTGATTAGACCACATAAAATTTAAAACAAAATTCATATACAAAAATAGAGATGTAGTAAAACTTACCAAGAATTAAAAATTTAGTAACCTTCCATGATGAAAAATATCTAAGATGGAAACTAAAGGTGTTTGTTACTTTATGAAAAAGATAGGTAGTGCATACGTGATGAGATTGAGAGATATAAATGTAATTGAGGTGTACCAATAATCTCTTGGCCTAGTGGTTAAGGGAGAGGTGGGAGGCTTTGCCTCTCTTGGAGGTCCAAGGTTCAAACCTTGGCATTGGCGAATATTACTAACTTGGTGATACTAACTACTAACCACTAACTAGCCGTTCAAAAAAAAAAATTGAGGTGTGCTAGATCATTAGCAAATAGAAGAAAAAAGAAACAAAAGTATGAATTCAAGGACCAAATGCCCATAACCCTAATTTTAGGGAGTGCCACTTGTCATTTCCTTATTCCTTCTCAGACTTTTTAGGGAAACATCACTTTTTATTTGAACCTATGCCTTTATATTTATTTATGTATGCATACATGCATGTGTATATATATATATATATATATATATATATATATATATATATATATATATATATATATATATATATTTATGCATGTATGCATGAATGTATGCATGCATGTATGCAGATATGTATGTATGTGTAGCCCATAACCCTAATTTTGGAGAGTGCCACTTGTCATCTTCTTATTTCTTCTCAGACTTCTTAGGAAAATATCATTTCTTATTTGAACCTATGCCTTTATATGTATTTATGCATGCATACATGCATGTATACATGTATGCATGTATGATTGCATGTATGTATGTGTATGTATGTATGCATGCATGTATGCATGCTTGTATGTATCAGAGAATATTACTATACAAAGTGCGTTTGCCATGCAATGTGTACAAAGTTCTTATGTGATTATTCATCCTTAATGTGTGATGAATATTCCACCCCTAATTTCATCCTTCTAACATGATAATTCCTACCCCTTACGTGATAATTCCATCATTATGTGATAATTATCATGCAAGTGCAAATTCTTGTTGCGTGATAATTCCATTCCCACATTATACACTTCTTAAGAAAACATCACTTTGTATTCTAAACTTCTTCTCTAGTGAAGGGATCAAGAGAAAACCATCAATTTAGGAAAAAAAAACCATGAAAACCATCTCTAGTCAATAACAAAAATTATAAATAATTTTTTTTAATTGCCCAAAAAGTATTTGAGTAAATTATGGTCTTAGTTTTTTTTGGGAAATCATATAATTTTTAAATTTTAATCCCTTATATCATGGTGATACGTATATTAAGTTACATATACATACCGATATTTTTACACACACACAAGAGATGGTTCATGAGAAAACAAAAATGTATGCAAAAATTATATACGAATATATATTTATTTATATATACTTGTGGGGTGCGAGTATAATGCGATAGGGAACACAAGCCGAGCTCAGCTAAGCTTAGGGTTTAAGAATTTAGAAATTGAGGTCAATCTCTAGCCGAACTTATTTCGAGCGAGCTTCGAAGCTTTATTAAATTTCAAATTTTTACACAAAAACAAATAATTTTCTATTAACACACAAAATTTAATTATTTACACAACTTAGGCAAAAAGGACATCAAGGACATGCATGCTTCAATTTAGTAAGGTGACTTTTATTTTTATAGTTTTTTACTTTATGAATCTCGCCTTCAAAACCACTATTTGAGCCAAACTAAAAAGTCAAAATTAAAAACCCTTTGGTTTAGCTTTATTAAATTATAAAATGTGTTTTAACACTTGCAATTACCTAAAGTCTCAAATTTCATTTAAATTATTTTTTTATTCTTATTATATGTATTATTTAAAATATAGTATAAATATATGTAATGTAATTGTTTGATATTATGTTACGATCAAACAAATTTACATTCATTACTTTATTTTTATCCATATAATTACACTAAAAATCACTACATTTTCTCTCTACTTTTCATTTAAATAATACTTTTTATACCCTTATCATTACTTTTTTCTCTCTCCTCCACTCACAACCACTTTCAAAAATATTAAAAAAATTATAAGGATTGAACAGTGATTTTTCAAATATATCAATCCACAATAACATTTTCTCTCTCCTTCATTCACAATCACTCAAAATCATTCCATATAATATACCAAACACACTCACATAATTTTAGAGATTTCACTGTGAATGCTCTTACAATTGTAACTACAACAAGATATTAGAAAGTTATAAATAATTATAAACATGCTCTTCTTTTTATAAATACTTACAGACATGTTCATGAACCATATCTGTAATTAATCAATTTCATCTCATCTAGACTTAGACGTTTTCTTTTCTCCAAGAAAAAGATTTGTAAAAATCTACAGTTGACCAAGAAAATATACGCTTGAATACTCATTAGGAAAAAGCATTAGAACACGACCTATATGGAATTAAATTTTCATTTGAAATATAATAATAGAAAACCTTAAATGGCAATACATTTAGTGGTATAATTAGTGTATCCAATGCATAGTGACATGATTGTAGCATGATGAGGCCTTTATATATCCTCAAAAGTTTTACATTTGATCAAATAAAACAAAGAATACCTTCAATGATGCCTAGAAAGAGCAAAGGTCGCCAAAAGATCCAAATGGCGCGAATGGAGAAAGAAAGCAACTTGTTGGTTACGTTCTCTAAACGTCGTTCGGGCTTGTTTAAGAAAGCAAGCGAGCTTTGCATCTTATGCGGGGTGGAGATAGCGATCATTGTATTCTCGCCAGGTAAAAAGGTATTTTCCTTTGGCCATCCATCTGTAGAGACAGTGGTGGATCGTTTTCTGAAGCAAAATCCACCACAATATTATTCAAGCGCATCTCAACTTATGGAGGCGCATCGCAATGCCAATATACATGAACTCAATAGGCAACTCACCTATGAGATTAGTCAACTTGAGATTGAGAAACTCAAAAGTGAAGAGCTTACAAAGATTAGAAAAGAAGGCATGGAGAATCATTGGTGGGAAGCTCCAATAGAGAGTCTAGGATTAGAAGAGCTTGAGCGGTTGAAGGTAGCGATGGGGTTTCTACACAAGGACATTGAGGAACAGAAGAAGAGGATCGAGGCCGCTAGCTCGCTACAAATTGTCCCTGTTTGTGGTCCTAGTGGTATTGGTGGTGAGTATGTTGCGAGGGCTTCGGGGCTCCAGTTAACAATGACTCCACATGGATTTGTGCTAGGATATGGACATTTTGGTCGTTAAGTAAGGTTAGTTAAACTCTTTTCACTTGCTATTCACACTCATATGTGTTTGCATGTAGATCTTAAGTATATGTTCATTTGATCAGGTATCTATTTCTAGACAACCAAAAGGATTGGAGTAATTTGAGAAGGTTTTGAGTACATGGAGTGGTTGATTATACTATTGCAAGGGAGAAAGTGTTCATCATTTTTTCAAAAGTTATTATTATTTTGTTGATCAAAAGTTCTAAGAAACAATATATATAAACTTCTTATTAATGGTTCATAATATTAATGTTTATGGTTGCAATAATTCTTTAAACGTAACCAGGTCCTTGTCCGCTCCCAATGCGTTGCACCTAGACCCCCACCAAACGGGCATTGTTGCTTTGGTATCCCAATTGATTAAGGGCTTCACCTCTAAAAACCAATGAGGTTTTAACACCGAAAATCATAAGAAACTCGAAGAATCGTACATTTCGTACCTCCTGACTAGCTAGTTTGATGTATATTATGATTTACATTAGCAAACAAGTCTATCAATTGCACTAATCTATCTAACATAAACTATTGATCCTATATCAATATCCTATACGATGAGTACAACTTAGTTGTACACCGTAATAGATGAGTACAACTTAGTTGTACACCGTAATAAAAACACCGAGGAGCATACACTACAAGAAAAGGGTCTATAGTGAAGTCAAAAACTAATTGGCATTAGCTTGTCTAACGACGTCTTTTTGGGGAAAACTTTTTTAGAAATTAGAGTTTTTTTCTCCTGTTATGACAACATCTCGTTAGCATAAGAATAGACACCATTTGAAAATAAACGCATCATTTGGGTAAATATAACCAATAACATGTCATGGGTAAAGACTTAATTAGATTCTCTTTTATTTTTCTTGTATTTAGACCTTATAAATTAAATAAAGTGTAAGCTATACTGATGATATGTCCATGGTATAGGGGATTTTAATTTTCATGTATTCTAGAAAAAAAAAAAAGAAAGAAACAATAATGTTATTGCTTAGTTTATGTTAACATAGGCTTCGGCTATGATGAGGGAATGATGTAACAAATGACGAAGGAACTACTTGCGCAGATGGGCAACAATCTCAATATTCGAATCGTTGCCAAGGAGATCGAAATGAAAGTGATGATGATTAGATAGTTTAGTTTAATTTATATATAATTAAAATGTATATGAACAATTTTATACACATCTTTAATATGTTGTTATATAATAGTATTTTGTATTAGAATCAAACTAAACTTGCATGAAATTTTATATTTTTGTCATTTATAATTAGCAGTAAGAAAACTTGAAAAACTTAAAAAAATTATAATTAAAAAAACCTACATCAATGACTTGTCATCTCAATAAATGAAAAATTAAATAAAAGAAGATTAAATTAAACACACCCTATCTCGACATGTTGACACATACAAAATTTTTAAATTAGCATTTTTTTTCTAGTTTTTAAATAAATTAGCTACGACTCTACAGAAACGAAAAATCATCAGGAGCAACCTATAGCGGCAACATCTAAGTTGATGACCTTTTTGACCTATTGCAGCTAATCAGAGGTGACTATACCGATGACAAATAGGCCATAGGTTAATTTTCTTATGGTTAAGCTTTGTTAACACTTTCTCATGAATGATGGAAGTGAAACAATATTTGACCTCCCACCCGAACTTTGTATTGTGTTTATTCTTAGAAATATTTTATGATGTATTATACAATTAATGTATTTTATAGATTTGATGAATTGTCCTATTCACAAATTGTTTGTATATTGGCCTAAGCATCCATCAAGATAAACCTCTAGACCCTATTACTCATGTATAACTTGTAGCATGAGTTAGAGTATCTTGGTTGCATAAGCCTTTGCATGATTCATACCCTATAACCGGTTTGTTGTACTAGAATGGCAAGGTAATAAGATGGTTTCCCAAGTCTTTCTCTATAAGTGTTTTTCGATCTATTTGGTTTTTAAATTTCAGATTTTCATTTTTTACTCACAGTCCCTCATGATTATATGATCAACATGCACACCAATGATCAACAACATAGTTTGATATATATATCTTGTAAGCAACATGTTGTAAACACCTTTAAGTTCAAGTTGTGTGAGAGTTCCATTCAACTATGTATTCTAGGCTCGTGTGGTTTGTTTCAAACTGTGCAACGCTTTCATAAGCTTATACATTTTTTTTAAGTGGTGGTGATAAATCCTACTGATTGCTCAAATAAATAACTCTTTTAGTTCTCCATGCTAGATGTATTTCTTACCTACTGATGGAACCAAACTTTAAAAAGCCGAGGGAAAAAAGGGTGAATTTCATATATACTAGTATAAACTTTCAAAATATCATATATATCCATAGAAAATTAAAAATATCATATATACCCTACAAAACTTTTAGAATATCATATATGCACTTACTAAAATTTTCAAATATCATATATGCCCAAATCAAATTAAAAATATCATATATGCCGCTAAAAACTTTTTAAATACATATATACCCTTATAAAACTTTAAAAATTACAAATATCATATATATTCAAACTAAATTTAAAATATTATATATACTCTTCTCTATAACTAAAATATCATATCGTCTCATATTAATTTATTTTGTTGAAAAGGAATTAGAATATGGCCGTTCAAATATTTTTTTAAACTTTAAAATTTAATATTTAGTAATTTTTCATATTTTTTTCTCAAAAAGATACATATTTATAAAGTCAGTTTGGAATCAAAGTTTATTATTTAAATCTCAATTAATTAATTTATATAAATTATACTTAAGTAGGTGAGGTTTTACATCTCAAAATGTTTACATTTCTTCAATTTAAGTTTAAATTGTAATAAATTATGATAATCTAATAAAATTTCAATATCAACCACAAGATATAATTACAAAAATAAGTGTTTTATAGCAAGTATGTTCATTATAGTTTTTAACTAGGTTATTGATCTGTGCTATTATATTTCAAAATCTAAAACAATAATTAAAAAAGAAACTATAATTATCATATGAATAAAAAACACAATAAATACAATAGAAACAATGATAACAATTAATAATAACACAAAAAGTAGTAAACTAGTTTTTTTATGTATTAATTATATTTTAAATTTTTTAATAATATTATAAAAAGATTATATTCGATATTCTAATGTTAGTATAGGACTACAAGTCTATATGATGTTAGCAAGATTTCTGATGGTGTGTGTGTGTGTGTGTGTATATGTATATAATTTAGTTAGTGTATATATGATATTGTAAAAGAATTCTACGGGTACATATGACATTTAAAAATTTTTCTAAGGGTATATATGATATATTATATTAGTTTGGGTATATATGATATATGAAAAGTTTTGTAGGGTATATATGATATTTAGTAAGTTTTCTAGTGGCATATATGATATATTAATTTTTTTTCTGAATATATATGATATTTTAAAAGTTCATAAGGGTATATATGAAATTCAAAGGGTTGAGATGGTTTTTAATTTATGCAGATCTAGTATTGTAGATTCTAGTATTGTACAATCTACACAAGTAACACAAGAATATTTATTTAAATTTTTCTTTAACTTTATGATTACTTTTTTAATTGACATAAAAAGAACTTATATAATTTTTTTTTTTTAAAAACCAATGGGAAATAGAGTCAAAAGTTTATTTTTCCAAAACAATGGAGTGGGTCAAACGATGGAGTGGGTCGTAAAAAAGATTGGAGTCATTCGCAATCTGCATATTATATGTTATACTTGTAACAACAAAAGAATTGCGTCGTTTGACCCTCCTTCAGGTAATATGTTTTTAACAAAATAATGGTGGCAATCATAGCAAATATTGGTGTCATTTGGCATATGCGTATTATACATTCTACTTGAAACCAAAAAAGATTGACTTTGTTGGAGGCTGTGTTTTAGGTTTAGGTAGTTTCCGCTGGTTGTATTGGGAAAGACAAGTGGGTGAGTCAGTTGGGTTTTATGAAAAGTAAAAGTTGAAGGGGTTAGAACTAGAATCTTGAAAAACTCTACCCATCTAAAATCTTAAAACTAAAAAGCCAAATTGATGTGGGGATGATGATGATAGTGCTGAATGATAATGATGTTGATCGTGGATGATGGTGGTGCTTGTGGACAACATGGTGAAGGTTTAATAAGAATGGAAATTTAATTATAAATATCCTATATATTAATAAAAGAAGGTAACGAATATCATTCACCATTGGAGTTTCTTTAATTGGTCATAAAACTTTCTTTTTAGTTTTACATTAACCACATTGCGAAAGAGCCTAAATACATCAATGACCGTATCGGATCTTGAGAGACGATAGAGAAAGATGCATCACCACCGACCGTTGGAAGACATGACTGTCGATGCCTAGAGTTGTCGTTGCATAGTTTCTTTGATGCCGGCGACGGGCTTCAGCGGTGTTGCGGGGAGTTTCCGTGGGCTGATCTGCTATTTTAACACCTACACCATCATTGTTTTGAGTTTTCTTCTTCTAATTTTCAGATTGGTTATACTTAGAGGTGGCAAAAGAAGTCCAAGGATGTGATTTTGGGTCATAATGGGCGTTTTAAAAATAAAGATGGGTTAGAATGGATTAAATAAAAATCATATGTGAGTTAAGATGGGTTAAAAGTTTTTTTGACAAAAAAGAAACATAGGTCAAAATAGGTTTTAAAAATTAGATCTACAAGTCACAATAAGTCAAGGTTTCTTTCACTCAAATTGATTGCCTCCATCGCACAAGGCACCACCGCATCACGACCGGTCCACCACACCTACAGCCTCCCACCTCCGTCGAGTTTCATCGCGCACCACCACCGAACCACCACCGCATCACCACAGGTCCATTGCATCATCACCAGTCCACCGCACCCTACAGCCTCCCACCTCCATCAAGTTTCATCGCACACCACCACCGCACCATCACCACACCTATAGTTGCGCTCCGCATCAGTCTCAACTTCCGTTGAGTTTCATCGCTCACCACCACCACGCCTACAGCCGGGCCTTCGCTTCACCATCGCACCATCATCGTCGATTTATTGAAGGTACCGACTCTTTATAGATGAAGTCGTATATGTATTTGTTTGAGCTTGTATATGCATATGTCTATATATGTTGTTGGATTTTAAAAAACTAGTAAAATAGTATCGATTTTTTTAAAAATGATCCATCGTTCTCTGAACCCATACTGATCCAAACCCATACTAACCCAAACCCATCCTGAGCTTTTTTTTAAATGACCTATACTAACTCAAACCCATCCTAACCCAAATCCATTTTAACCTAATAACCAACTCAATTCAACCCGTCCATTTTCCCATCTTTAGTACTTATACTATTTAGGATTATTGTTTTTGAAGTAAATTTCAAATCTAAACCCACTATTCGCGACCTAACTTGCGTATAATGATATTATTCAAACATAAATAATAATGATTGTAATTTATCTTAAAAAGTTAACGCAGTAAAAAATGAGTTAACATTTTATCGGAATCTTATTGTTATTGTTTTCTTTTTCTAAGTGAGGTAATAGCATTCCACATCATGATTTCTGATTTCTCGTAACCTATAAAACCCTGCTCTAAGCAGTATTCAATTCCTCAAATGAGGATTTACTAGCTATGCGTCTAATTGATCGTGCACTAATCGCATTGTCTTGTTTCCATTCACCATTCCCATTTCAAAACATCATCATAAGGACAACACTCCTTCAATTTCACCGATTACATTCAAATCGTGATCATTTTGACATCAAGCAACCAATCTCATCTAAACCAACCAACAAATTCTCAGTGGGTATCGCTCACGCTACAGCAATTAAGAATGGTTCTATTCATCACTCACATGTGAGCAATTATCTGATGAGTTTGTACATAAGGTCCAGTAATTTAACATTTGCCCACCAGCTGTTCGACGAAATGTCTGTGAGAGATGTGCGCACTTGGACTATTATTATTTCTGGGCTTTCTCGAGTGGGATCATACAATCTAGCGTTAAGTTTGTTTACCCAGATGCTAGAAGAAAGCATTACTCCAAATCAATTCACATTTTCGAGTGTTTTGAAGTGTTGTGCAGGTGCAAATGAGCTTAATATGGGTAAGATGATTCTTGGTTGGATATTGAGAAATGGGGTTTGTTTAGATGTGACTTTGGAGAATGCTGTTCTTGATTTCTATGTGAAATGTGAGGCTTTTGATGATGCTACAAAGTTCTTTGAGATGATGAGTGTTAGAGATACTGTGTCATGGAACATAATGATCAGCGCGTTCTTGAAGAATGGAGATTTGGAGAAAGCCGTGGGGTTGTTTTGGCGATTGCCGTTTAAAGATGCAGCAAGTTGGAACACGATTATTGATGGGCATCTGCAAAAGGGGCATGAACAAATCGCGATGCAGCTTCTGTACCAGATGGTGAAAATGGGTCCAGCTTTTACAGATGTTACGTTCTCTATAGCATTGTTATTGGCATCTTCTTTGAATCATATCGAATTAGGAAAGCAGATTCATGGTCGGTTGCTGAGGGTTGGAATACATGATGCCTTTATCAAGAATTCACTTATTGACATGTACTGCAAATGTGGTGAAATGGAGAAAGCAATGATCATTTTTAGAACTTCATATCGATCTGTACATGGTGAATCGCTAGCCGACTCTGTGTCTGTCAGTTCCATTGTTAGTGGATATATTCAAGATAATAGGATAGAAGATGCTCTGAAAGCTTTTAGCTTTATGTTAAGTGAGCATGGTGAAGTTGACAAATTTACCCTTACAACTGTAGTTTCTGCTTGTGCTGATGCTGGACTGTTGAACCTTGGTCAACTTATACATACATATATATTGAAAAGTGGACATGAACCTGATGTATTTGTAAGTTCATCAATGATTGACATGTATGCCAAATGTGGAAGGTTACAATTCGCTTGGTTAATTTTCAAAGAATCAAAGAGACAAAACGTTGTGCTGTGGACTGCTATAATATCTTGTTATGCATCGCACGGTGAAGGGAGGGAAACAATTCGGGTTTTCAAGATGATGGTAAACGAGGGGATTAAACCAAATGAAGTGACTTTTGTAGCGATTTTAACTGCATGCAGTCATGCAGGCTTGATCGATGAAGGATGCAGTTACTTTACATTAATGAAAGATGTTTATAACATAAAGCCTCAAGTCGAACATTACACTTGTATGGTGGATCTTTTGGGCCGAGCGGGTCGGTTGAATGAGATAAAGGTTTTCATCTCTGAGAATAATATTTCACATCTGAGTGCTGTTTGGAAAGCATTTCTATCCTCTTGTCATCAGCACAATAATGTTGAGATGGCAAAATGGGTTTGTGAAAGGTTATATGAACTTGAACCGTCAGCAGCTGGACCTTATGTTTTGATGTCGAAAACCTTTGCATCTGATTGTAGATGGGAAGAGGCTGCTAAGTTGAAGGGTTTGATGAAAGAAAGGGGGATCATAAAGCAACCTGGTCAATCTTGGATCCAATAAAATCTAAAAGCTCCCATTTTGTTAAAAGTTTGCTTGAAACTATCAGTTTGATTAATACTGTGACCCCTTATTGGGATTTATTCACGTCTGGACCTGAATACAGCGGACGACCCGTTATTGTTAGGACCTGCAAATGAAAGGATAACCTTTTAACAGGATTGCCTAATGTCCGGGCCATCTCATATCCGAATCTGCTGACATCTGACCAATATGTTCAAGGATAATATTTAGAAGATCGTTTGGGGCTGCATATAGTTGTTTTCCAATCACAAGCCAAAAAGCAGTACAATTCTCTGCTCTTGAGTCGATTTTATCCCCCTCACAAAATCCTGAATGGTCATTGTCACCAACCACTTTCAACTGTTTGTCGCCTCTTCAGTTAATCATCGTCGATTAAAAGTGACCACCAAATACCAATGTGGCATGATCAAGCAACCGAAGGATGGATGAAAGTATTCAAGGGCACATAATAAACCAAAAAAAGAAAAAAAAAACCAAGCTTGCTTCAGGAAGGAATTATACCAGTAACTATTGGAATTCAAATTTATTCTCTTTATTTTAGGATATGCTCCCAGTTGTTATTGACCAAATCTTTTTGCTCCTTTGGATCATATTTCCAGCTTTTGATTTATTCCTTAACTTGTATTTTTTATTCTCATTTGTATTTATTTTGGCTGCCCTTTATGTCGATCAATAGGAAAATATATGAATTACTTTGACCATCATTGTTTTGATGGTATCAAAGCGGTTCAAACGTGAGACACAAATCTAATCGGCGACCATCACCGTGGCTGGTAATAAAAACAAATGAAAGTGTGAAGAATGTAAGCCTACTCGATGTAAACTCTCCCTATCTTAATCAAATGCATGACAACAACAAAAATCTCCAGTGCTTGGTAATGTTTTTCCTTGATTTGTGTCATGCAGAAGCTTCACACGAGGAGCTTGATTGCTGCTGGTAGATGCAAGAAAGGTCTATACAGGATGGGGTTGTTTGACGAAGAAAAAAGAGCCATGATGACTACTAGAAATATTTGGCATAAAAGGTTGGGACATGCATCAAAAGATAAGCTTCTTGCAATCGATTTTCTTAAATTGTTTCTTTAACTGTGTGACTCTAGCTCTAAGGCCAAACATACCAGGCTTCCTTTTTCAAGTAGTTACATATAGACAAATGCTTGTTTTGATTTGTTGCATTGTGATATTTGGGAAAAGCATCGTACTCCGTCTTTCACAAATTATTTTGACTATTGTAGACGATTATAGTAGGGCCACATGGGTGTTTCTCCTAAAATTCAAGCGTGAGGCAAGTAAATGCTTAAAGGTTTTTTTTTTTTTTGGTGGGGGGGGGGGGTGTTCACGTCTAGTGATATAGTGAATGAGGGATTTTACTCGAAACCACTTGCACCTACACACCACAACAAAATGGTGTTGCCGAGCGGAAACACCAACACTTAGATTTGAAGCTAACCTTCCTAAGAAGTTTTGGGGTGAATGCATCTTGACGACCACCCACATTATCAATCGATTGCCATTCAAGGCTATAAATGACAAGATCCCTTTTGAATTGCTTTTCAATCGAAAACCTGATTATGATAATATGCGTGTCTTTGGTTGTTTGACATATTATCGAAACACCGAAACCAAAGGGGATAAATTTGAAGAAAGCCAGAAAGGGGGAGACCTAGAGTTTTTGTAGGTTACCCTCAAGTGACAAAAGGTTTTAAAATTCTTGATATCAAGACCGGCAAAATTATTATCTCTAGAGATAATAAATTTTATGAAGAAATTTCCCTTTAAAAAATGAAAGTTCAACTTATGAGGAAGTGGATGCCCTTAATCCACTGAATAAACCAATTTGTGATAAGATGGAATGCCTTGGAAAGTCCATAGTTGGTGAACCCAATGTTGATGAGCCCATCAAATATGAAGAACTCACTAAAAATGGTGAGCTAAATCTGCTCAATATCGAATTTGTGGCCCAAGAAACTATGGAAATAGATTATCTGGCCAGGAACCAAATCATGAAAACACTAGCCCAGCTGTCAAGGATAATGAAGCCTAGTTTGAAATGCTTGAGCCTAGCAGAATCAAAAAAACCAAATCACAACGAGCCCACTTAAACGAGTTTCACGTAAAGCTTCCCCCATTGGTTGAACATGCAAAACCCTCTCCAAGTCAAGTGTCCTCGACGATACGTCCCATATCTAATTTTATTTCATATGAAAATTTTCTAACTCTCACAAAGTGTATTTAGCGGCCATTAATTCTAATTATGAGCCAAAAAAATTTCATCAGGTTATTCAGGATGAGAGGTAGAAGGAGGCTATGAAAAAGGAAATGTGAGCCCGTGAAGAGAACGGCGTGTGGACGTTAGCTGATCTTCGAAATGGGAAACATGCCTTTGATTCAAAATGGGTTTATAAGATAAAATACAAACCAAATGGAGAAGTGGAATGACAAGGCTCGTCTCGTTGCAAAGGGGTTCATAAAAATGGAGGGGGTTGATTATCATGACACGTTCACCCCGGTCGCAAAGTTAGTAACGGTTAGAACGCTTCTAGCCGTTGCTGTAAAAATATTGGGCTATTAACCAACTCGATGTTAATAATGTTTTTTTACATGGAAACCTAGACGAAGAAGTTTACATGAAGCTTCTACAAGGGTTTGCTAAAAAGAATGACACAAGAATTTGCAAGTTGAATCAATCTCTTTATGGCCTAAAACAGGCATCTCGCGATTGGTACCAAAAGTTCACTTCCTCTCTTCTCGAACTTTGCTTTAAGCAATGCAAGGCAGATTATTCCCTCTTTATTTTCAAAAGGGATAAGTGTTTTGTGGCAGCCCTCATCTATGTAGATTATATGGGAAAGATACAACACACTAAACATGAGCTTGATAAACGGTTTAGCATCAAAGATTTGGGTACTCTCAAGTACTTCCTTGGTATAGAAGTTGCTAGTACACCAGAAGGTCTCGTCCTAAACCAAAGAAAGTATAATCTAGGTATACTTAAAGATTGCCAAGCCTATTTCCTTTTGAGCAGAATCTAAAATTGGGTGAAGGAAGTGAAGAACCCAAGGTGAATGCTAATCAATACCGCCGTTTGATAGGAAGGCTTCTCTACCTTCAAGCCACTAGACCCGACGTTGCTTATTTAGTAAATGTGCTTAGTCAATTTGTGGCTGACCCAAGACAAAGCCATATGGATGCAGCACACCGGGTGTAAATCTGCAACCAGCTTCCTAGTATTATAAGCATTTAAGTATATCTACATGTTTATTCTACTGTACGTATGTGGCATAAGAAGGCTTATTGACATGAGCGGCTCAACCATTTTGGATGCCTAAAAAGGAACTAAAAACAATTAAGGCCCTTTCCGTATCATATTGTTATCCAACTTTTCTTTTATCTTGACGAGACTAACAATAATAAACTAAAATATTAATAGTTGAGGGAGTTGAATTACATTAATTTAACTTTGTATGGTTTTGTGTATGCATGTGTGTGTATATGTTCAGATTAAGTGCAGTTGATCAATTGGTCAAACGAATCTGATTTTCAGGTCAAATTTATTCCTGCTTTTAAAAAGAGATCAAGAATTCAAAGAATATGTTTTAGTTTTCAAGATGAAGGTAATTTATTAGACCTTAGTGCACTCGATGCGTGCCATAGTGTTGTGAGCAAACATTCACAATAATAAGAAGCAAAGTGATCAGGATCTTAGGACTTTGATAATCTAACAATAAAATTGTCCTTCAAGAAGACATCTAAATAAGTTTAACAAATAATATTTTTCAAAAAGGAACAAATTAAATTAGAAAAATAAATAAATATACGATAAACTTTAGAGCTTTGATGGGTAGAACCTAAAGTTTTGTCCCACATTTGCCATCGTCAAGATCCATACTTCACGTGTTACTTCTAAATTGACAAGGTTTTGCGGAATGTGCATCGTGTTGCCATTGCTAGGTGATGTGGATGATAGGGGTGGTGGAGATCACATAGTCTGTTTTTTACATATAACATCTCACCATTAGTAAAACGATTATAGTCTTTTAATCTCATAGTTTTTTTGCTCATCTTTTTATTCTCATCTTTAATAAAAATATGTCAAGTGATGGTTTTACTTCTAGTCCGATTGTTGACGATTAATTATTTTTAAGCTAGCAACATAGAGCTGAAAATTTTTCAAGATCCTAATTTTAATGGTGGTCTGCTAAGAATAATTCACGGCGATGAGAAGTTTTAGATGTATATTCGATCACAACCTGTTGGGGGAAAACGTGATGTGGTTTATTCGTTTGGTTGGTTTTGGTGGTATCATTAAGTGTTACAATTGTAAGATTGACAATGCATTGATATCCACTCTCGTGGAAAGATGGCATCAAGAAACACACACATTTAATTTGTAGTTCGGAGAAATAACAGTAACTCTACAAGATGTACAAGTCTTGTGGGGTTTGCCCATTTATGCTAACGCAAGAGTGGTGATCTCCCTCTTATCGCCATTGGCAATGGTTATGACTAGCACTATTTTAAACTTTTAGCTAGTGTGACATGACATGGCCCAACTCGTCACCATTAGAAGTGATAGCAGTCAAGGACATTGCCAATACAAAATGTCACATCCCAACCGAAGGCGAAATCATTGGGGCGGACAAAATATGAATCGATTGTTCATAGCACATGCAATTAAATATGTTGAAATAATATTAAATGTTATTTTCATTGAATAAAACTAAACAAATAATAAAATACAATCAAAATAAACACAACTAAACATAATAAAATTTATCTTTAATATTGACTAAGTCCAATCTTTAAATAAGCAAAATAGAAGTTCTTTAAAAAGAAATCCTGAAATCATGTGAAAAAATAACGAGTCAACTAACGAATTAGCCGGTGAGTAAACACAGGTTTGAATATCTATACTACTATATAATACATATTAGAAGGATAAGATGGTAATTTCATTTAAAGTGTAAGACACTTATACAACATTTTAAGCATAGAGTACAAGTACTTATGCATAATTTCACTTTTGCCCCCATTTAATTAACTTCTTCTAATTATTATATTATTTAATACACATTATTAATACATTATTTAATAATATGATATTATTTAATTCACTCATTTAGTTTTATTTTATTTATAATAATTTTAAATTTATAATTACTAATCATACTTTTAAAAATAAAGTTTTATTTAATTTATAATAATATAAATTGTTATTTAAATTTATAATTACTAATCATATTTTTTTAACTAAATACCATTTAAATTAACTATTATTTTATTTAAATACTTATATATATATATATATATATATATACTACTTTATAATAAATTTCTCTGGATAGAGATGTAATTTTGCCAAGCATACAAGTTTTGAATCAACATGTACAAAAGATTGCAAGACATTTAAAAGGTGTAGAATAGAAAATTGATTTAAGATTTTAAGATTTTATGGGCAATATGGTAAATTTATCAATTAAATTTTATATACCTTGACATCCCTTATCTCTTTTATGTATTTAATAAACATTATTAATACATTATTTAATAATATGATATTATTTAATTCACTTCATTAAATTTTATTTTATTTATGATACTATAAATTGATATTTAAATTTATATTTACTAATTATATTTTTATAACTAAATACTAAAAATTATTTAAATTAAGTATTATTTTATTTAAATATTGAAGTATATAACTTATATATATATATATATCTTCATGTTTATAATAATTATAATACTAATATTTTTCTAAGGACATATTGTGAGTTTAATAATTTTAATATTTATCTATATCTTTTATAATAAAAGTGAAAAAAAGATTGAATGATAATTTTACATATGAATTAAGACACTCATATGAAAAGTCATGCTTAAATTTCAAAAAATTAACCATTTTATTTCATTTATACCCTTATATAAAGTATAATATGTGATGCTTATAATACAAATGCTAAAACATATACAAGTGGCCAAACAAAACCGCTATTTACTTCCAATTTCGTTCATTCACTGCGATTGAGCACTAATCCCTCTTCCCTTTTACGTTGCTGGTTGTTAAAAGCTCAATAACAATCAAGATGGTAATTTGTTGTGATAATGTCTTTATTAACTTTCTCCGGTCTATGCAAATCACCACCGAAAGCTGCAACCGATGATCATAAAACTCTAACTTACATTCATAAAACGAAACCCTCCTAAAATTTAGGTAACAAGTGATTTTGGACCACAAATACTACCCATGCTTTTACTAATCTTGTTGGGATAATATACTTGTCTTAAAAACCTTTGTAATATACGTAATTATTTTATTTCATTCAATTTTTTCAATAATTATATTATGATTTTTTAATTTACATCATAACGCACTGAGCCGATACTAACTAAAATCGAATTCCCAAAAAATCACACAACAGTCGTACCGCCGCAACGCGCGGGCATTTCCACTAGTGTATATATATATATATATATATATATATATAATATATATTCAAATGATTAAAAACTAATTCAATTCACATAACAATGTCAAAACTTATAAATACAATAGTGTAACAAAAAAGACAAACCAAATGATTAAATAGACTCGGTCCGCAGACGAAACCTTATGATTGATTAATTGAATACGGTAACAATCACCACGCGTCTAAACAAGTGGAGTGGTTTTGTCAAACCAATAGATCTATTATTATTTACCATGACTAGAATGAATACATGATTGTGTTATCAGTTAGTTTATTTAACTATGCACACATAATTGCAAGTAATAACATAGCATATATTGAATTGAATTTTGAAACAGAATAACAATAATTGAATATAAATCACATGATTTTTTCAAAATATAAAACATATAAAAATAGGCTACAAATACTCACATTGATAATTTATTAAAATTGTGATAGAGTATAACTAGAGCAGACGTCAAAATTCTCATAGGTCAACCTATGGATTAGTGCCTTAAGGTTAGAATGATAATATGTTTTATGAGCTAAATTTTGATTAGTGTTTCAATTTGGGATTTGGGTTTAAATAAAATAAGGTATTTAACTTGATTAAAAATGATAAAATTGATTAAGTAACTTAAAAAATAATAATTAATTAGATTTAAAATAATGTGACTAATTATATATATCTACATTTATCAACTGGATGTATAGTGAATTACAACTATTGAAGCAAGTTGCACAAGAGGTTAATGCATATACAACTTCTTACTTCTTTTCTTGCGTAAGGTACAAGCCATTTTATGCATGATATTTCTTACACATCAGTCCTCAAGTGTGGCTTTCTGCATGGTTTTCTACTTTTCTATACACCCATTTGTTTTTCGAAACGAATCAAACACATCAGGTGCGAATGAAATCAATCGAACACTAACAAAACCCAGATTGAACAAATAGAATATGATGATCCTGAAAGCGAAGAAGATGTTGAACAAATCAAAAAATTTGTAGGCGAAAGGATTATCACTCAACTCCATAAACAAAAATTAAACCCAGTTGTAATCAATCTATCACCTATAATCAAAACCATTCGACGATTAGGGATCTATCATCTCTTTCTGCAATACAAACACAAATAGAGAAATTGATGGAGATGATGACGAACAACTTTATGATAATCGTTCATCGTAATTAAAACGAAGAATATAGCAATTAGCAAATGAAGATAATGAAGAATTGAAGATGCATGAGAGAACAAAAAGAAGTGGTCAATATGTAAAAGTTTGAAAATGAAATTGAGTTTAATGATTTTGAAGTCCGTAGATATTTTTTCCATATTTAAATTTACCCCTTAAAACATTTAATTATTTCATTATTCACCCTTTACAATATTGTTATTAATATATTATTATATTATTTAGTATTAGTTTTGTAACCTTTACTGCACAAATATATTTTGTATTTGTGGTACAATTAACAAAAATAATGTGTTTGTATATATTATGTAATTTTACGTATCAACATATATTTTTATAAAGAGTAAACAAACCCTTAAAATTTGAATTGTTACTTATACACTTAAATACGAGGGATAGTTACATAAATAACAAAAAAAAAAGTTTCAGTTGTTATTTACGTATTAAAACATATACATAAAAATATTAATTTTATTAAAAATATAACCATCCATTATTTTTAGATGTTGACAATGATATAATCTTGCCTTATGCTAAATTTTTATAAGGTTCACAAAGTCTTTTTTATCAATGTGACACCTTTGGGTTCTCTGAGATGCATCCATATTGCACAATATTTACATTGTTCCTTTTAAAGATAAATTTCTTGATCCCAATGAAGAAAGGCACTTTAGAGGTGTTGATGTTTTGCAATTAGTTTGAATTTATACCCGTTTGAAGGAAAGTTCTTTTATTACACCTCCAAGATATTTAAATTTCTCACTTATATGTTAATTAGGTATTGCATCACCTTTTTGTACAAAACTTGTGTTTTTGCAGATGTTATATATGCTAAATCTTTGTTTATCAATAGCATCGATTATTAACATATTAAAAAGTTATCGTTGTATGTTGTAGGAGACATTTTCATGTAATCAAGTTCTAGAATAATTGAAGTATGATGAATACAATTACATTATTTATAACTCAAGTGATGCCTATTAATAACTATTATCTGTATCTTGAAGCAATTCTATATGTCTTTTTTTTCTATAAGTGAAGTATAAATTTACAGAACTTGAAACGATATTGAACGTTTATATTCTCTCACCAAACTAACCAGTTGACCAATTCAATTTACCAAAACAACCATTGACCAATTAAAAAACGAAAAAGAACATTTGACTTTAACCCTCGCCCGTGGCGAGAAAATCTCATAAACCCTCGCCCACGTGGTTTATTTTCCCCTCGCCCACGTGAAAATACGAATTAAAAAAAAAATTTGGTCAGCGAGGGGTGCAACTCCCTAGGCGAGGGATTGGACCTCCCCCTCGCCGAGTCAGTGAGGGCCCGTCACCCTAGGTGAGGGATGGGACCTTCTCCTTGCCCACATCACCTGCCATGTCAGCGAAGGGTTCTATAATCTAGGCTAGGGATCAACTTTCGAGGCGAGGGGTTCAATAATCTAGGCGAGGAGTTACGGTTTCTAGGCGAGGAGTTACGGTTTCTAGGCGAGGGATGTGACATCCCCCTCGCAGGGTCAAATCGATCCGTCTTTGCACGCGAATTCAGGCGAGGGAATAGTCAAATGGCGAGGGATTGGTCAAATGGCGAGGGATTGGACCTCCTCCTCGCCTACTCAACGAGGGTACGTTTACCGAGACGAGGAGTATATATTTAGGCTCGATGGGGGGGGCATGGGGGACCATTTGAGACTCCGAATTTTTTTAAAAATTCTTAGAGTTTGTTTAGCAAATCTTTCTAAAATTGTTTAAAAATTTGTTTGGAAAAATCTTGTTGATGGAGCACGAGGTTAGTTTTTGTTTATTTATTTTGACTTTTACTGTTATTTTTATTTTTTATTCCTTTTATTATATTGAACTTGTTTATTATTTTTATGCAGGGTTTTTATGCATCCAATAGTATTACTATTAGATGTAATGTAAAAGTTGGAAAAAAATTTATATTAAATTAAAAAACAATCCTGATCAACTTGTTATGTTTAATAGCATATGTTTTGCAAAATGGCTATTATGTGAATCCATTACTAATGATGCATCACTTATTCATTTAATATTACAAACGCAAGTTCATACCGACAATCCGAAGAACGGTATCAACTTTTCAATTAATCGACAAAATCTCCAATTTGGGTGTAAGGAATTTTGTATTATTACCGGGTTTAAATTTGGTGATATGACGCGTCAAATTATTCTTACGAAAACAAATTTTCTCGATATGGTTTTTCATAGAAATGGAATAATTAAACCTACGTTAGATGATTTAAGAGAAGTTTTTAATAACAGGTTACACATGTTAGATGATAAAACCGTAATAAAAGTTTGTTTATTATTACTTATTCAATAAGGTTTTATGGGATTAGAAGGAAAACAATTTTAAACAGTCAACTTTTAGATTTAGTAAATGATTTAGTGGCATGGAATAATTTTTCGTGGGGTATATATATTTGAAATCATACTTACCCTCATATGTATAATGCTCTTTATAAAAATGAAAGAGAAAAACGAAAGAAAAAGCTAAGATACAACATTAAAGGATTTGTTTGGGCATTTAAGGTAAATTTTGAATCTAATAATTCTAATTATATTAATTATTTATTATTATATATTCAACCAATCTATTTTATATTTTATAGATTTGGATTTACGAAAATTTTCCAATAATGAATACTTTTGGAAAACGTCGTGGGTATGTGCCAAGAGGCATTTACTGGCCACGTATGAGTTTAATTACGTGGTAACAAGCGTTATCTATTATAAACAATTCAAAAGAGGTAAGTTATTAGTTTTAAATAAATTACATGAATAAATGTTTATTAGTACTAAATGTAATTTTTCAAATAATTTCAGGGTCAGTATCTACCATCAAATATTATTTGAACCCATTTTGAGTAGTACCAACAATACTACAGAATAAGTTGTCTTCACCGGGGTGAAACTCCCGTTAAGGAGGAAGAAATAAAATTTGAACATAACGACCCTGATGGCAATAACGTACCCGCAATTTGATAATTGCTTTGGTACGCAAAAACACAATAATGAAGAATCATAAGAAATACAAAAGCAAAATAATGTTCATTGCTGTGACCCAAAAAGTATAGAAGAAATTGTTCACATATTACTTGTAATTATTTCTTTCTTCAATTATAATTAACCTTAATACATATATTATACCGAATTCACTGATTTAATGTTTTTATTTTAAAAGATAACTATTTCAAAAAAGAAAAAACAGAAACTTATACCGCGAAAATGTGTTTGATGGCAATACAGAAGCAGAAGCAGAAGAAGTTAGTATAATGAATTCTTATGTTTTAGTTTAATACAAATCAATTCTTATGTTTTAGTTTAATAATTATTTTATAATGGTAATATTTAAACCCTAAAATTTTTTAAATTCTTATGTTTTAGTTTAATACAAATCAATTTGTAAATACTCCACCTCAGACGTTTCCATCTCCTATTCTTGCTGATCCTAGTACGGAGAAGGTATTACCAAATTTAATTTATTTTTAATTATTATAATTATTATGTAACTTATATTTAATTAGTATATCTTCAATTTTTGCCGTAAACACATAATATATCTTCAATATTTGTTCTATCAATATAGAGTATGCAAGCTATAATCATAGCTTGCCGACTTCATTGGGCCAAGCAAGAAAAGAGTTGTAGTACACAGCTTAGCCACTTTAATGCGAAAGTTCTTACTGTCCGTTCTAAATTCTCTTATCTCGTGATCAGTATTATGTAGATAAAAGAAATAAGAACAAGACAGTAGAATCTTTTTGATCAGTATTATGTAGATAAAGTGATATCGTAATTGCGAATTGTAAAAAGGTTTTGGAGGAGGACGTATGTGAAAGATGTAATGCATTTTTGATAAATTTAGAATGATGAGTTTGGAATGATAGATAATGATAGAATGAATATAAGTTTGGTGGTTTCATATTTGGTGCACTACCCTATTTATACCGGTAGAATGCAAGTAATAACAAGATTTTATCATTTAAATAATATTCTTAAAATAAAACGTTAATACAAATAGGTATTAATAAAAATCAAAATTAATTTATCATTAAGGTTCATTCAAATCAAAATCCCATATTTGTGATGGTTGGCTAGTTGCGTCAAAGACGTATTCACGAAAATCTTCTAGGTTGACATATGTTGTTGGTTGATATGGATTACTGCTTTCATCTGCCCTTGATTTTGATGAAACCTGTGATGGCAGTGGGGCTCTGCATTGGTCATGGTTATGACCCTGTGTACAACATCTACTACATACAACTTCTTTTACTAGCTCCCCACGTGACGGTATACGTTTATTTTCTCGCGGTCTGCCAGCTTGTCTTTTATTAATCAACGGTGGCTGCACAGGCACAAAATCAGAAGATATCTCCCACTCAGATTGTGCTGGTAAAGGATTTATTGACTCCTCATATGTATCCTTATATAAATCTTTAGTAAACCAGTTTAAAGTCGAGTGACTACAATCTGTTATATTTAGAAACCTTGAAACCGCAATCGCATGACCACAAGGTAAACCAGAGAGTTCCTATTGTCTACAACTACATGTTCTGCTCCACAAATTAGCCAACCCTTTTTTGCCTCCGTCTACAACCCCAAATGTGTGATCATCGATTCCGGTCACTGTCCATGTTACACTTTTTGCAATTCTTCTTGTTATTTTATTTTCTGCCCATTTTGTAAGACTATGCGACAGATCACCTACAATATTTAATATGTTAATATTTTTAACAAAAAACATAAAATATTATATGGTACTTTTATCTAAAAATATTACCTGCAATCTGTCTACGATTAAAATACCATTTTTGTAGATATTCTCAAAAAAATTGAACAAGCCCAATAATTGGTAGTTTTCTAGCATGTCGTGACAATGCATTGATAAACTCAGCGCTATTATACGTCATAATATTATAACGACTTCCTGAACAGTGTGCTCTTGCCCATTTTTCAAACCCGACATTGACTAAAGCACGCGTGGAAGTACAGCGGTGAGTCTATAAAATCTCTATTCAAAATCAGAAACTCTATAAGCTTTACAGGTCTGCCATAATAATGACTCATAATTTTTTCCTTTCATTGACTTTAAGCGTAAATTTACCATCAAATGATGACAACACAACCCGTGATATGCATGTGGAAACACAGTTTTGATTGTCATATCAATTGACGTAGCTCTATCAGATATAATGGCTAATTTTGGATGATCACCAATACAATTTTTAAGTTTTGATAAAAAACCATTTCCATGACTCTCCGCTCTTTGTTTTACCAACACCGTATGCAACTGGTAAAATCTGATTGTTTCCATCCATACCTACCGCCAAAAACATGGTGTCTAGAAACTTTCCCTTTAAATGTGCTCTATCAATCACAATTAAAGACCGTAAAAATTGCACAAAACTTCGAATCTAAATAAATATATAATGTTAGTATTATTAAAATATTATTAAAAACCATACTCAAATATTTACTTACCGCTGCACCGATCGCGACAAATAACATTTCAAAACATCCCATTTCATCTACAGCAATGTCAGTGATCGTACCCGGGTTTGCTTTCTTCAAGTTGTAGCAGTAAATAGGAAGATGTGAAAACGATTCTTCTTGAGATCATTTTAAAAGTTCAAGCGCGTAAGCCTTCCCACGCCAAGCTTGAGCGTACGATATGCTAATTTTAAATCTTTCTTTAATATCATTCATAATTTCTTTACCCCGGTAAATTCGACTGCTATCTTTTAATTGGTCTTTAATGATATGACCCAAAACTTTTTTGTTTGCTTGATGAATATTAAGATAAGTTTGTGTTCTTGGACAAGTATGTACTGATTTAAAATATCTAACCTGAAATATACTTGTATTTTTAAAACAATGCGCACGGATACATCAATCGCAATCATCGTTAAGACATGACGCCTCAAATCTACTTTTTGATGATTTAACTTTATACTCAAAACATTCGGTATGACACATCATACCCAATTTCAGTTGTAATTCTTGTTTGTTGTTAAAACAATCACCTTTAGAAATCATTGACAACTCAGAGCTGGTATTTTTGAGTGGATTATTTGTAGGATCCGCTAATGACTCCGGTTGTGAAAAAAATATATATTCATGGACTTTATACTCGAAATGGTACGGAGGCGGATGCTATTTTTCATAAAAATCCTTATTTTTTTCGTTTTCATAATCAAATTTTTGCTTAGCATTACTATAACTCTCGTCATCCACAGGAATATCGTTTAAATCATAAATAAACTTTTCGGTGTCGTTTGTAAAATTGAATTTTTTTTTCGTGGACAGCAGAGCTACTAGCAACACCGGATTCTTCACTGACGAATAAAGTAAAAATTTCATGTTGACCATTAAGAACAACATTTATAAAATATAGTAAATCTTTATCATCAGATATATCAATAAAAAATGAGTATAGGTAGACATTTTATACGATAACCATATATAGCTTTGAATTCTCAGTTTTGAAGAAATAACATCCTTTAATTCATCAAACGTTATATTAGTATATAAACTAAGAACATGTCTAACACATTTACCTTTTAATGGTAGATATTCTTCAACACCGTTTACAAAATGTCATTTACCACCACTGCATAGTATGATATTCGCTGACATTTTATAAAGTTTCAAAGATTTTTATGAAAAAATTTGAGAAGAATATAAGATATTTGTTAAGGGTAAACATGGTGTTATATAGGGCAAAAATAAATTAATTTAAAATTTTAATTATTTAAAAAACAATAAATAATTATAAAACTCCAATTTATTGGATTAAAAATTAATTAATTTTTTTTTTAATTTTTGCCGGGGGGGGGGGGGGGGGGTATTTTCGTAAATATTGGTGAGGGATTCTCATAATCCCTCGCTGAGTCAGCGAGAGATGCCCCCCAACATGACACGTGGGCGAGGGAGATGACACGTGGACGATGGATTATGCTTTTTCCTCTCCGGCATGTTTTTCCGGGCGAGGGAATATGGCTGATACTCGCCACGTGGGCGAGGGTGGGACACGTGGCGGGATACGATTGGGTTGTTTTATTTGATAAACTTGATTTTGACCGGTTATTTTGGTAATTCGATTTGGTCAATTGATATTTTGGTAATTTTCTCATTTTTTTTCTTCTGTTAGTCAATTTTGGTTCATTTAACTCATTTTGCAAATGTTACAATTCCCTTTTTGCAGTCCATATTAATACTCACTATTGTTTTAAATGTTTGGTGGTTTTGAAAGAGCCACTATTATTTCACATCTTTGAAAGCTATCCAATTTCCTTTTTGCAATCCACCGTTTACATTTTTAACACACACCATATCCATGTTGCTATTTCAAGACATACCACTGCAAATTGCGACATCGCCGCGAAGCGCGGGGTGTCATACTAGTTATATACATTGATTAAATAAAATTAGAATAAATTGATTAGAAAATTGAGATTGAATACTATATGATTAATGAAATAGAACTATTAGAAATTATTTAAGTATTTGATTTATAGTAATTGAATGTATAAGATTTGAATATCATAGCGTGAAAAAGAAATAATTAATTTAATAACTAACTATTGATAATTTGGTCAAATATAATTAATGGAAAAATTAATTATTTGAATGACTTATAAAATATTTATTTAAAATATTTTGAATGATTTATATTTTATTTAGAGTAATTTTATAAAATAAAAAAATTATAAACAAATTTTATAATATTTAATGAAAATTAAAATATGAAAATATTAACCTTTAGAATTTTTAGAAATTCTTTAATAATTATTGGAGTGTCTTTGGTTAACAAAATAATTTTTATTTTAACAAAATAATAGATCAATAATTTTCTGTAATCTAAAAATTATTAAAAAATGAGTTTTAAAAATATTTGGGGGTGTTCTGGGTCGAACCCGGGTCCCCTTTGTGGAAGCACATGAGTTTAACCGGTGGGCTGTAAGCCCAAATCTAGTTAGTTGTCTGATTGAATTTTTAAAAGCAGTAAATACAAAAAATTTCAAATTGTGATGAACCCTAGATTAGGATTTGGTCCAATTCGTCATCAATTCGATGTTGGAAACAAGATTGATCATGGGGCTTTTACTTCCCACATGAAATAGAGTATGTGGATATGTGGAGTTACCTCATAAAGAGTCGAATCGATGATGAACAACAGAAAGACACTTGCGACTGATGGGGGGAATTGATTCACGAAGGTAATGATGATTATAATCAAATTTGTGGTACTAGAAGCTTCTAATGGTGTAGATGATCGAAAGCCCTCTATCAATTTCAAATAAAATCAAGTGGAATATGTCCGAATGATGATGGCAATCGACAATTATGTGTGTATGTATTTCGGATGTAATTGGGAACGTATACAGTTTGGGAACATCTATATGATAACTAAACCTCGTTTATATAAGCAAAATTTAAGTAGTTTCGAGTTAAGCGAGTTCAATGTTTTGAATGCGGGTTTCGTTATGAATTTGGTCAAAGATAACAATCAAATGATTCGAATCCGAGTGGTCTTGGGTTTGAAACTGATGCGCAAGAGTTAAGGGGCCGAAAATGAATTGGGAAAACAGGGGGAAATGGTTTGGGTTTTAGAATTACAAACCTTTTATACAGTTAGGTCCATGTAGTTTCGACAGTTATTATTTCATGTAAAAACCTTTTATTTCAAGTGTTAAGAATTACAAATTTATCCCTAAACTTAATAAAACCATATTTAATAATATAACTTATTTACAAAACTTTATAAATATTATAAGATTTATAAATCTTGTAATAATCTTTCTAATTTAATTATTTATTTTAATTAAATGATTAAAATCTTATAATTATTAATGAAAACCTATAAGTTTATAAAATTTTATTTTATAAATTATAAATTTATATTAAATTGTTATAAATTGAATAAATAATATTAGTATTGCATTTGAAACAATAAATGACTAAATAATAAATTTGATTTTTTTAAAATTGACTCAAACGGATTCGGGTTCGGATTTTCAAAATGAGGAGGATGTTACACAAATGGTGATCTCTTGTTGGCAAGTAACACCACACTGACAAATGTAAGTAAACATTTTTCTAATGAAAAACATATTTGTGAAATAAATTCATCATAAGTCTCTCATGTGTTGGCTTGCTTAAATTTTTTATATACTTATTATTAACTTATTTAACATAATAATAATTTTAATATTTTAGGTCAACAGTAACAATTTTAGAATGAAGTTGTACACATTTTCATTTGCATATTCAACGTTCTAAGTATCATACCCATTATCAAATTAACTCAAAGTGAGGTGAACTCAAAAGGGGAACCGTTAATTTCACCGCTAGCTGCACCATAATCTACATCAACCAACCATGTGGATGAAAATTTACCGACAAACGTACGTGACGAAGACACAAGATATTACCAGGCCAAAGAGCGATCAAGTTTTAGCCACTTATGGGTTTGGAGCATTGTCAAGGACCGCTAAAGCCCCACAATGACAAGAGAGGATAGTAGTATCAAGTGACTTCGATGCATGTTGTCACCGTGATCACAATATGGAAGATTTGGATGACTTCCTTGATACGCCCTTGGGACCGACATGTAGGACTGGGATGGACAAAACAAAAACATTAAGAAGTTCATTAACAAGTTCACTAGAAAAACTAAACACATTTTTCATTGATTAGAATAATTTTAACACATCCTACATAAAACCAAACAATTATGATGAGCGAAAAATAAGATAAGATTTTTTTTATGAAATAGGTGGTGTTCGAAAACCACCATGGTTTTTAGGTGGTTCATAGTGTTGTGATGGAATTTACGTCATACGTTAACCCATTTAAAACCATCAGTTTTGATCGTCATCAGGTTCTTCAATGGAGTTCACATATGACTTAAATACCATTACAATACTAAAAAGACATCTAAAAACCATTGCTAGTTTTCGATACCACCTATTTCAAAAAAAATAAAATTAATAGAAGATATATAAGAGGAGGATTTTTTTATAATATAGATGGTGTTCGAAAACCACCACGGTTTTTAGGTGGTTCATGGTGTTGTGATGGAATTTACGTCATATGTGAACCTATTCAAACCTTCAGTTTTGATCGTCATCAGGTTCTTCAATGGAGTTCACATATGATTTAAATTCCATTACAATGCTAAAAAGACATCTAAAAACCATTGGTAGTTTTCGATACCACCTATTTCAAAAAAATTAAATTAATAGAAGACATATAAGAGGAGGATTTTAATAAAGAAGATGCTTTCTAATCATTCAAAAGATAATTTTGCAAAAAAAAGAAAAGAAAAAAAAAAGAAATATGATTATTAGTTATGTGTTTTTCTTGGTAACGTTTGATTAGGTTTTTTAATGTATTTAATTTTAAATATGCAATTTTTAGCTATTAGAATGTTGGAAGACATAGAACATATTGAAATGGTATGAATAATCCTTCACACAATCACACCCTGAGACCATCTATTGTTTTTTTAATTCAACCCAATTTTTCATAAAATTCTATTTATTTCTTTTTCATCTAAACAACCCAACTTAACTTAACTTTTTACATATATTTACAAACCAATCCAACCAAGCAACCCAACTTTTTATTAAATAAATATGTATATGATTACATGAAAAATATTTAAAATATATATATGTAAATAGAAAATAAAAAAATAAAAAGTTTCTTTTACTTTCATCAACATATTTAATAAACCAAAATACGATCCTAATTATTAAAGATATATGAGTTTTTAAAACAACTCCGTTTTTTATAAAATTTATTTCGAGATGTTCGTAAAAATAACTAAATAAGATAGTGTGTTTAAGTTTTTTTTAATTTTTTGTTTTAAATTTAAACACACTATCAGTTATCATAAAAAATTAAATGAGGAGGTAGAATCAATTTTAATAGAAGAAAAAGGAAAAAAAATTAAAAAAAGTCAATGTCCAAGTGACATGTGACATGTGACATGCATAGTAGTTGCAAACTAGGTTGCTCTTGTAATCTGGTTGTGGGAATTCTATAAAAAAATTTAAAACCATGTAGCAATTCATCTAAAGATGATATTTAAGTGGTCTAAGAGCATTCACAACTCATTCTTTAAATTTATTTGAGTGTATTTTTTATATTATATGATATGTTTATAAGTGGTTGTAAGTGAAGGATATGAGAAATTTACTGTTAAATCTGTATTTTTTTGAAACACTTGTCGAAACCCCATAATGTTTTTAATATATTTTAATCGATTGTGAGTAAAGCAAAGAGAAAAAACAATAATAGAGTTGAAAAATATATAAAAAAAAATAATTTTTAATGTAATTATATGGATAATAATGAGGAATTGTTTGTGAATGCTTTAATAGCACTATAAAAACCACTCCATTTGAGTTGAATCAATACATTTGGAAATACATTTATAAGATTAGCGTGAGCAGTAACAGCCTTTGATTAGTCCAGGCGGCAACTAGCAATTAGTCCAAATGGCAACTAGCATTAACAATTGGTAACACATGGCTGTAGAGTTTACCTTTGATTTGTTTTTTACTTTATAGAAATAATTTTTATCTTAAAATTAAACCACACACAAATAGACAAGTGTACCTATTGTATATGTAACATAGTTTAGGCAAGAACCAAGTATCGATCCAAAGACACGGTAGCTACTAATAGTAAACCTTTTTTATTATTTAGCCGGAAATGATAAATGATTTGGTATTTTTATATTTTAAACTAAAATAAATAGATAAATATGGATAGAAAGCAAGAAAGAAAATCAAGCAAATGGAATATTCATTTAGACTTTGAATCCACGTAGCCAAACAATGATAACATACATAAATTCATGATGAGATCATTCTATACACGTGTAACACGGAAATAGACTAGACTCCCGTCAAGACTACCTAATCATATGACTCTTTGGAAAGTTAAAACGATTTTAACATAGTAACCACCTAAAGTCATTCTATGAAGAACCAATGATATAATTATATTGAATATAAATGTGGACTAAACTCCTGTCAAGGTTATTTAGTCCCATAATTCTTTGGAAAGCTAATACGATAAACACATACCAACCACCTCGAATCACGTAATGTAAACACAATAGTGAAGTCCTCTAACTTGTAAATATCATACCACGAATATATGAACTACAAATTTACGCTAGTAAACTATAATCACACATACACAATGATATGAGGAATTCACAACAAATGTAATGGCATTTCCAAGCATATACACAAAGATGCAGATTTGAATAACAATCATACATGTTCCAATCCTCATCTACCATTCCTAGTTAAATGCCATAAATACACATACATACATATACATATTCATGAATAAATACCTTAACACATACGGTTTTCCAACATGATATGGTCAAGATACCCATGAGATTTAACATATAATCAAGTCAAACAAACACACATAATCATTGAAGAAGATTCAAGACCATGTTAAAGTCATCAACATAATCATCATCAAAAATCACATGTATATCATCAAAGTTAGCTAGGATTCATCTAATCTAAGTGAATCAAGAGTTTTAGCTCATGCTAACTACAAAAACACCCAAAAAACTAGAATAATAAAAAAGATACATGGTTAGATGAAGAGATTATCAAACCAAATCAAGCTAGATGGGTTGTATGTTGTTAGATTCTTCCTTGGAGTGCTTGATCTTCAATCTTGTCTTTTTTTCCTTCAATAGATGCTCAAAATGGTTTTGGGGGCTGGAGAGAGCTAGGGTTTTTAACCCCCAAAGTTGTATCTTTGAAATGAGGCTCAATTTAGGTTTAAAAAGTAAGATCTGCGCCGAACATGGCCATGTCGTAAAGTAACATGGCCATGTCGCGCATCAGACATGTAAAGCTTGAGTTGAACCTGATATGACCATGCTAGAATGCGACATGGCTATGTCAGTAGCCAAATTTCACTTATTTCTTGAGTTTTTTATCAAATTCATCAAGTCACCATCCAAACCTACAAAATTCATATAACACCCGATTAGATGACGTTCCAAATGAATTTGTAACAAAAAACATTCAAAAAGGGGGACAAAATGCATTATTAATGTGTAATATTTTAAGCATATCAATATATATAATATATAATATATAATATATAATATATAATATATAATATATAATATATAATATATAATATATAATATATAATATATAATATATATAATACATATAATATATATATATATGTATATAATATGTTTGTGTCCCTGAGGTTATTATAAATAACCATTTCAGTCTAATGGCATTTTGGTCATTTTATTAGAAACTAACTGAAAAATCTAACTCTGTTAGTTTATTAGACTGAAAGAGTTATAGAATATAAACCATATGGCTTGATTTGTTAGAAAATTCGTCTTTGGACTCAAATGGTTAAAATTATCAAATCACAGAGATCAAAATAGTAATTTACTCTTTACTTTATTTATTTTTCCTGGACTGAACTTTCTATTAAATATATGTTTACTCAAAAATGATAAAAGAAGGATACTGCTGATGGTTATGCGTATATTTTCTTAGTTGGAGTACCCTGGTTCTAACTAGGGGTGCAAACGAGCCGAGCCACTCTAGATCGGATCGATAAAAAGCTCGAAACAAGCCGAGCTTTATCGACCCCGAGCTGAGCTCGAGATTGGAAAAAAGCTCATTTAATTATCGAGCCCGAGCCCGAGCCCGAGCTTCACGTATCGAGCTCGAGCCGGCTCGCGAGCCTAAACGAGCTTTTAATTTATATATTTTTATTTAATTTATTTAATATATTATATAAATAATATCTATTATATATAAAGTTATGATAAAAAACAGTTAAATAATATGAATAATGTTCTATATAAATTATATAATTATAAATATAAATATCAAAATTAAATATAAAAATATTAAAAATAATATTTAAATAAATAAACGAGCCGAGCCCGAGCCGAGCTAGAGCTTGAAAAAGTATTGTCGTGCCGAGCTCGAGCTTTAAAACTAAAGCTCGAAACGAGCCGAGCTTTAAAAAAATTTTCTCTTACAAATTTTAATATTACCTTGGAAAATTTTTCGGATTTTACAGTTCTGATGAGTTTTTTAATAACAACGATTCGAAATGATTTTTTTCGTAAGATGAATACTAATATACGAATTGCCAAAACATAGCCTTTAAAAGATTAAAATTTTATTTTTGGTTTATTTTAATTTAGTCTTCCTTTCATATCTTTTTATATACAATGTTTTATGTACTTCCAAATGTCGCCGCAACATTAATTTTATTTGATATGGAATAGTGTTTCCACCGCAATGCGCGGGATCGGTACTAGTTGATACAAATTTCAAACAAGAAATATGAAGCCACTCAACTTTGTTCTACACATGCACACTTTGCATATATATTATTATTTACGATTTTGTTGAAATATGGAAAAAAAACCAACACAAGGCTCTGTTCTTTTTTAAACTCTAAAACTTGTTTTACCAAAAAACTTTAAAAGTTCTTTTATTTATAAACGTGTAATAATAAAGAACTAATTTACACATGTTTAAACATTTGTAAACATATACTTATAATTCTTATAAAATTAAAAAGAAACAGTTATTTTTTAACGATAACAATTTTTAACACATCTCCCTATATGTGTGCGTAAATGTATGTTGCATAAACATGTGTAAAAGATTTTTTCAAAAACAAAGTTTTCAAGATAATTCTTTAAAAGAATGTTAAAAAGAAAATAAAGTTTTCAAAATAAATATTTCCCATGAATGCATTAAAGGCGATAAATTAAGATTGCCTACAAAAACTTTTGGGAATTGCCTTCGTTGTGTCAAATTGAATAAAATTGTCCTGATTCTTTAATCTAAGTACATGACCATCTCCAATTTGACAAGTAGCAATACAATGAAATTGATAACCAATGATCATGGATTGCTGGTGAAAGACTCTTTGGTGGTTGTGGTAGACTCCACTTTACAAATTAGCTTACTTTTTTCGCAAGAATACAATACATGAAACCTCCACCGAAATCTAATTGAAAAAGCACATACTTTAATTTATTGTACCTTTCATTTCAAGAGTTCTGATTATTTCGTTACATGTTAATATTTTAATTTTTTAACAAATACATTTTAACCATATAAACTTTCAAGTTTGGACAATTCTCTTTATGGCGATTGGTAAATAAGGGTGTACCTGATACTTGACTTAACTCTTGCTTTACGCATAGGTCGGGGGTTGGATCATGAAACAAGATATAATGTAAGCGGTCTTATCCTATATTTTGTGTAAGATGTTGTTTCCTATGCTTCGCGATAGGTAGATTATCTTTGTTCAATTTCTTCGCGATATGATTCTGTCATATATATTAACTTAACTTAAAAGATACACACAAATATACATGTATATGTTTGTATGCATACTATACTTGAGATTAGGAGGGGCCTCTAATTAATAAATCCCTCTACCAAACTCAAAACATTGAAATCAAATATGGACTCCAAAAGGTGATTGAGTTGTCATGACAAGTAGAATCATGATATCTTCCTTACAAAGCATCTTCAACCATTTACTTCTATAACTAACTCAACCCTGTCCTTACATTTTCTATTGCAATCAACATCTTAGGCAACCACCACCACTTCTTCATTCGCCTGTCTCGATGATGAAAGATCGAATGGAACGTCTCGTAGCCTTCCCCTTTGTCACCGGTTGTGTCTCTGCAGCTAGTGTCGCGGTTTGTGTTCAACATGGTAGAAGATCGAAAGAAGATATCGAACCTTCTTGTATGGGTCTCTATTTTATTAATTATAACAAATTTAGTTATCAATACTTGTTTAAATGGTCTCTTTAACTTTTTATATTTTTTATGTGTTAATTTATAGTGTGTAGATCATTTGATATTCCAAAGGATCAAAAATATGAAGAAGGTGCACCAACATCAAGTGACAACATGATGAAAAGCTCCTTTAGGTTCACATCACTTACAAAGCCTAATGTCTCCATTGGTTTTCAAAGGCTCACCAAGGGTATCAAAAGTTTGTCTCAATCACTTGGTATGCTAATTAAACTCCCCTTCACTACCAAAATATATATATATATATATATATATATATATATATATATATATATAATATAATATAATAATTATAATAATAATAATAATAATAATAATAATAATAATAATAATAATAATATTTAGTGACACAATTAACTTATATCATATTGTTTGTTCTAGTGTTCAAAGATGAGATGGATGAAGTGCAAATGGAAATGGAAATCGGCCTCCCGACCGATGTAAAGCACGTGGCGCATGTCGGATTTGATGGATCTGTGACCTCGGAACCTAACCGCGATGGCAATCTCAGCGCCTCGGATTTTCTTGGTTTTTGCCCCGTTTCATTCGCCGAGCTTGAGGAGAGGCTTGCTATGTGCGCACCATTGGACGCTACACAAGCAACAAACAAAACCGAAGCGAGTATGGCGTGAAAATTTTGGATCATATCTATGGTAAAAGCCAGAATTGTGCTTTGTGTGTTTGTCTAATAACCTACGTACATTTATTATTAATTGTTCTTTAGATACAAAAAGAAAAGGAAACTACATATATATTGATATAAATCGGCTCGAGTATTATTTATGTAATGATCCATGGTAAATGCATGTTTTTGTTATCGATTTTTCATATGAATAATGATGAATAGGTCATAGGTGATTACATATATAGGTGTTGGGATCGTAACAAATTATCCTAAAGACATAACCATAATAAAGAGATAAGATTTGTCATAAAATAGCAAACTATAAATGAAATGTCTATATCTAATATCCTGCAAGCTGAATCGTGATATCGATGTGCTACTTCGGTTAGACATTGGCATTTTGGTTAGATGATAACCAAATAAAATGCAAATCATCTCTAGGTGCTTGGTGCGCTTATAAAAGAAAAAAATTAATGCTAGAAATGTGGTTGTAATTGTACTAATATAAAGAAGGAATTATGTTTGATTAACTAAATTGACAAATATGAACAATGGTTGCGTTTGTAATGTTCGTTACTGTATTTTATTTTTATGCTCTTTTGTTTACGATCGTTCATCTAACATCCACCTCTCGTACCACCAATACTGTCCGTTTTACTTATTTGGTTTTCTTTGCCCAATTGAAAACTTTCCATGGATGACACCCATCACTGAATTGTTGTCAACTGAGTAGAACTGTGTAGTTCCCCTCTCATCTACAACCATTGCGCCCTAAACACGTTAGTGATATTAGAGACAGATTATTACTTAATTATGAGCTAGGAATCTCTACTGTGCACGGTCGATGTGTGATTTGCATAAGGTGTTATAGTTCGTGTTTGCTTGTTTATCTTCGTTCATCTAAGGTTTTTTATATTTTTCTATACTATTTACTTTATTACCTAAGTACTGGTATAAAAACCTTAGTTATCACATCGTTTCCAACATAGTTTATGTATGTGTTGCTTCTCCCTTTCTTTCTCCGTCACATCAATGACTCTCTCATGCATGATGAACTTTCTAGTTTCATGCCTTCGTCACAAGTTCCACGTCGACGGTCCGATAATAATATTTATGATTATTATGTCTAACTAGGTTAGAATCCCGTGTAATACACGGGTTGTTAAAATTTATAGTTATACTATTCGCAATAAATATTTTCTTATTACATATTTTTGAAATATTATACAATTTTTAACTATATATATTTTAAAATATAAAATACTCAACAAAAATAATTATAGAAATCAATTAATAAGAGAGAGACAAAAATAAATAAAAAACATTTAAAGAAAATTTATATAATTAATAGGAGAGAGAGGCGGGAAAAAATATTAAAAAGACATGGGAGAGTGACACGTGTCATTTAATATTTTTATTTATTAGTGTAGATTTGTGCGTCTGATTAGGAAGGATTATGTTTATGATTATTTTATCAAGCACTTAAGTTTATTTATATTTATTTAAGATTTAATAACACAAATGATTTTTATAGTAAGGTTGTTTTCCAAGTTTAGTCTCTAATGATCATTTATTAAAAGTTAACTCATTAAGTATGTCAAATTGTAATAAAATTTTCCCCAACTTGGATGTAGGTTAACTTTTTGGTCATATTAATGTAAAATGACTATTATACCCCTCATCTTTAAAAAAAATAAAATAAAATTGTAGCACCACAAAAACATACCACCATCGTCTTCTCCTATAAACCTCAATCATCTTTTACGTTCGTCTTTGATCAAGTTTAAGAAGCTAAACAAAAATAAAAAAATAAGCGACTTTTGGAAATCCTTGACACCCCAAAATCCATCGTCTCTGAAATCATATGAGAAGAAACATGGAGAAATCCACGATGTTATTAATGGCACCCAAAAACCCACTTATTCCATAATCAAGATCGAACGAAAGATGAAGGAATGTACGAGCTTGGTCACCAACAACAAATCCATCACCCAAAAATTAATCAGGTGAATTAGTTTTATTAAGGTCAATTGTTAGAATCATGGATACAAGTCGGAATTAGTTTGAAACTTAGAGTAGAAGTGTTCTAATTTTATCATGTTTGTTTTTCTATTTTATGAAGGACAATTATTAGATTAAATCATTGGTTGTTTCCTACTTTTTAGGTAGTTTAAGTTACGTGGGTTTAGGCTTACCACTTGTTTTAGGGTTTGTTTACAAAGTGTTTCATCGCTTATTGTATTACGGTCCTGGTTTATGAAAAAATGAATCAAAGAATTTTTTAATCAAATGTTGTTGTGTACTGTTCTTTATTTGTTTATCTCCACGATCAAAGGCCTAAAATCTAACATTTCGTATCATATTCGAGATAATTTGAAGGGTCATTGATTTATTTTTTATTGAAATTATATAATAACAACATTTAATCCTTGAACGACTTATATGAGTAACAAAGAAGACTACCCGGAGGTGAAGTGTGTAGGAAAAAATATCAAAACATAAGGCAGAAGCTTTGTTTTTACTCGGTGGTAGTAGTCTCCACGAATAGGTTGGCTCGAAAGAGGATTTGGGTTGTCGAAACAAGAAAGGAATGCCACATGTACCAACAAAACAAAGGGGAATGATGACCTATCAATGTCTCACTTTGACCACAGTGAATCATCCCATGTGGGCTACCAAAGTTAAATTGATTATGGATGTGTAGCATATCAGAAAAAGTCAAACTAAGGTGGTTAGGGGTTGTGGTAGATCTTGAAAAATCAAAGCAGGCCCTTACTTTCTTGTTTCAAGCCACACCTTGGCATTGTAAATTGTGAGTTAAACCAACGTGAAACAAGTATAAAATAGATTGAAAATAAGGTATCTAGGAGTAGATCAGGTGAGAACGAGGCAAGCAATAATGAATAGGGAACTTAGAAGGATTACATGTGAATGAGGGTGATTTAGTTGATGACTTTGCAACTAAATTTATCACATTTGCTTGAAACTCTAGGACTTTTAGGCATGAAAATGAAGAAAAGGATTTGATGAGAAGGCTATTTGATACAGTGTCCATTTTTTTATTCAAATAACGGCTTCAATAGAACAATGTTTCAAGTTGAATTCAATGCTATATGTTTCAAGTTGGAAAATTAAAATCAAATGAGTAGCGTATCAAAGGATCCGACAAAAAAAAAGGTTTAAAGGAGATTGATGTTTTTTATAAAAAAAAATGGAAAACAAGACGGTTGTGAACATCATGGCAGTAGAAGTTCAAATCAGGATGGCTTTGGATGTGGCCGAGAAAGAGGCCACGAGCCTAGGAAAGGCCACGATGGTGAACAGTTCCCCAACAGGATGAAATCCATTTTAGATGTTACAAATACGAAGAACTTAGACATTTTCGTAATTAGTGTCCAAAGTGAGAAAAAATATATTGCTAACTTGATTCAAGGTGATGATGATGAATTGCATTGTTGTGAAATAACGAAGTGAAATATAAACAATTTTAGGGGTGAATGTAGGTCTAATCAGATTATTCACAGGTCAAAAGCCCATTTCCGAACCCTTGCTACCTTGACACCTAACTAACCTTACTTGTTCAACATGCTTTTCTTGGCATTCACCCTGAAACATAAAAGGTCATGCCCTAACTTTCCAACATTAAAGCCCTAGTAAAGAAACTGGTTTTCTAGTTACGACAACACCCTACTAAAAGGACTCATGTCCTAATCATGACAACACCTATGTAAAAGGACTTGTGTCTTTATCATGACTACACCTCAGTTTACAAACTCATGTTCAGTTACAACACTACCCGGTAAAGAGATTCATGTCATCAATCAAGCCAATACCCTATTAAAATGACTCATGCCCCAATCCCTATAATGCCATGGTTAAAGAACTCATGACCCTATCATGTAAGGCAAATTTATGTCAAGAGAACGCATATTCTACTTTTGATATATTGTAAGCGCAAAGTCCCAAGGAATAAGCCTAGTACACAAGAAGGCAAACCCATACAAAACTAGTACTAAGACAGGTCTCGATCGATGAATTAACGATACGACAATCACCCCCTTGAATGGGCAAGCAATGCACCACTCACCGAAACTACACGAGGCACATAAACGAAATTAACTATACCAATAATAAGCATGAATAAAATCTACATACCATTACACCATAAAGGGCTAATCACCTTGCACGAAGAGATTATGAACAAATAGATGATTGCATGCTTTCATAAATAGTATACATACAATTCAAAGGGTAAAAATATGTGTTCATGCAAGTCAGTGCTATAGATAGAATCTAACAAATTATGTGGCATTCAATACTCTCTCATTTATTCCTTTATTCTCAAATATTCATATTTATTCTCATTAAAGGTTGGTCACGAATAATCTTCCTTCTATTTGTGACAAGACTAACTAAAGAAATAAATACCCACCATTAAAGGCTTCAAGAAGATGCTCCATGAACAAGAAGAAGATAGCCTCATCTTAGATTCATCATGGAATCAACTATTCCTTCTCAAATCATTGTATTGACTACAACCACTTGAAAAGCTACGTTAAAAGCCCCAATGAGTTTAGCTTCATGAACAGTCTAACAATCAAGTTAGCAGGGTATTCATGATCATATCACAATATAGCTCAATGTCAAGAGATAGTGAAGGGGGTGTGTGGAAAGAACTTCAAATGTTATATGGAGCCTTCTTATGAAGGCTTGTGGCCCTGACCCTAATGGGTTTGATGTATTAGGCCTTGATCCAATTAGATGGATACAACTATATACCCCTCATCTTTAAAAAAACAAAAATAAAATTGTAGCACCACAAAAACCTACCACCATCGTCTTCTCCTATAAACCTCAATCACCTTTTACGTTCGTCTTTGATCAGGTTTAATAAGCTAAACAAAAATAAAAAAATAAGCAACTTTTGGAAATCCTTGACACCTGCAAATCCATTGTCTCCGAAATCATATGAGAAGAAACATGAAGAAATCCTTGATATTATTAATGGCACCCAAAAACCCACTTGTTCCAAAATCAAGATCGAACAAAAGATGAAGAAATGTACGAGGTTGGTCACTAACAACAAACCCATCACCCGAAAATCCATCAGGTGAAATAGTTTTATTAAGGACAGTTATTAGATTCATGGATACAAGTCAGAATTAGTTTGAAACTTACATTAGAAGTAGTCTAATTTTATCACATTTGTTTTTCTATTTTATTAAGGTCAATTATTAGATTAAAGCACTGTTTGTTTTCTACTTTTTAGGTAGTTTATGTTACGTGGGTTTAGGCTACTTAACCACCAGTTTTAGGGTTTGTTTACAAAGTGTTTCATTGCTTATTGTATTACGATCTTGGTTTATGAAAAATAAGAACAAAGGATTTTTTAATCAAATGTTGTTGTGTATCGTTCTCTATTTGTTTAACTCCATGATCAAAGGCCTAAAGTCTAACATTCCGTATCATAGTTGAGATCAATTTAAAGAGTCAATGATTTATTTTATATTGAAATTATATAATAGTAGCATTTAATCCTTGAACGGCCTATTCGAGTAACAAGGAAGACTACCCGGAGGTGAAGAAGTGTGTAGGAAAAAAATTAGAACATGTGGGATTTGGATTCGACTCTTTTAGCAGGTAAAGGAAATCAAAAAAGGCAGTAGCTTTGTTTTTACTCGGTGATAGTAGTCTCATCGAATAGGTTGGCTTGAAAGAGGATTGGGGTTGTTGAAACAAGAAAGGAATGTAGCATGTACCAACAAATAAAAGGGGAATGATGACCTGTCAATGTGCCTCTTTGATCATAGTGAATTATCCCATGTGGGCTACCAAAGTTAAGTTAATTATGAATGCGTAGCGTATTGAACAAAGTCAAACCAAGGTGGTTAGGGGTTGTGGTAGATCCAGAAAAATCAAAGAAAGCCTTTACTTTCTTGTTTCAAGCCACACCTGAAGACATGGTGTTATAAATGGTGAGTATTAAATGAATTGAAAATAAGATATCTAAGAGTTAATAGGTAAGAACGAGGCAAGCAATAATGAATAGGGAACTTAGAAGGCTTACATGTGAATGAGGGTGATTTAGTTGATGACTTTGTAACTAAATTAATCGGATTAGCTTGAAAGGCTAGGAGTCTTAGACATGAGATTGAAGAAAAGGATTTGATGAGAAGGCTATTTGATTCAGTGTTCTAAGTCTTTTTTTTTTTCAAATCATGGCTTTAATAGAACAATGTTTCAGGTTGAATTCAACGCCATATGTTTCAAGTTGGAAAATAAAAATCATATGAGGAGTGTATCAAAGGATCATACAAAGAATAAAAAGTTTAAAGGAGATTGATGTTTGTTATGAAAGAAGTGAAAAACAACATAATTGTGAACATCAAGGTGTTAGAAGTTCAAATCGGGATGGCTTTGGATGTGTCCAAGGAAGAAGCCACGAGCCCAAAGAGGCCACGATGGTAAACAGTTCCAACGGGATAAAATCCATTGCCTTTGAAAATATTTTATTTTTTAATTTAAAAGTTTGTATGACATAATCTAATATATGAGATAAATTTTCTCTAGTGTGTAGATATCCAAACAATTTGAGCATAATCGTATCTTTCACCATTTTCCACGTATCAAGTTCTACCCAATAAGCGTAACTCAAATGTATGATTCCAACAAATCGTGAGAGCCGACAAAACATCGGTGATGAAGTTCAAACAAGTTTTGCAAATAAAAAAATGATATAAAATTTGGTTTTGCTTCTTTTCATATTTTTTAACAATCATGTCTTAAGCTAGTATAACTTAAAAGATTATAACAAGGTTATACAATTTCTTGAATAAACTTCGTCAAGCAATGGTTGTCTAAGTGGTCAAACGACAAACTTTCTTGAATTGTGAAAATTGTATTATTACAAATTACATCCATGTCGTACATAAATATTTCACTATCACCACCCATTTGTGTTGATCATTTTCTAGATTTGATTTCTTCCCCTTGTAATATTTATCAAGGTGTTTCCTCATAGTTGAGTTCAAGTCTTTCCCTAACAAAATGTTACAAAAGTTGGAACGAGTCTTCTGAGACCTGTCACTCATATCACACAAATCCCATTTGCACCAAACCTCTAGGTTCCTATTATTTTGCAGCATTTTAACAACGGTTAGCTTGGTGTTTAAAGATAATATTTTGGCGTTCGGTTTGCTTTTAAGTGGTGTAATGAACCAAATCATTCAACACCTATTAATACTAATTTAAGAGGCAAAATGATCAAATAAATTTACAAAAGGGCAAAATAACCGGTCATAAACGACAAAATAGTCTTTAGGTTATGACTCTTATTTAAAAAGTGGGTCAATCTGTTTTAACCGAGTATTACCCAAGTAGGATCGGGTCGAGATGACTAAGACTAGAACTGGGTCGCGCGCGGGGACAAGGAACTAGGTTGGAACCACCATTTTCTTTTTGGTTTAGGTTTTAGGTCAAACTGAAAGCAGGTACGAACCATTGCTGGTGGGTAGACAGGGATGATTCCGCAACTGGTTTTTCCCCCCTAGATACACATACAGTAACAATGTTTTATTTCACAGATCATTCTCATTCTCCTAAGCTATAAGTGTCTATTCTCCTAAACCATGATGTTATTGTCTACAATAGTCTCAAACTACATTAAGGTGTCTACAATAGTCTCAAACTACATCCCGGTCTCAACCTCTAGGCCAAGATACATTACATGTTTGAAGGGTTCCAATCCCAAAATTGAATATATTTTATTGGAACAACAATTTTTACCCTTATACACCTTTGAATTTGACACTTTCAAGAATTTAATGAACCACACAACTACCATAACCAATAAACTACAATTTCATTGCTATATAAAGATTAGTTTGAAAGCCGATTTCCATTATATGTTTTTTTTACTAGTTTTTAAGCAACCCTATTTTGATCATGGGACTATGGGCCCATGACAAGAACTTTCCTTGAATTCCAAATAAGAAGAAAAAGGTAAACACAAGTATCCTATCCAACAAAGAAGAAGTTGAATTCTATTCAATCTCTTTTAAAATAAACAAACCAATAATAATAATATAAATAATAATGAAAACACATAAAGATTCATCAACAATTTCTTCTTTCTTGTGAAATCGGCTGCTGCTGCTGCCAACATGCATTCATCATCACCAATTTTTCTCTAGGGCTAAACACTTTGAATGATTCTTCTAATGATCATCAACGACGGTGAACACCAGCAACTGCATAACGCCGCCGGAGACGGCGGCGGCGACGTCGCCGGCGACGGCGACGGTGATCCTGCGGTTGAACTAACCTACCATCCTCCGATCAATTTCGCCACCGTCGAAGATCGAATCTACAGATCTGGGTTTCCTCAGTCTACTGATTTCCCGTTTCTTGATACCCTGAGGCTTCGATCTGTCATGTGGGTATTCGTTCAGTTCTTGATTCTTGTTGTTGCTAATTGATTTCGATTGATGGTTAATTGAAGTTTGTGTGATTTTGTAGATGTTTGTGCGTCGAATCGTACCCGAAGGAGAATTTGGAGCATTTGAATTCTCGTAATATTCGTCTGTTTCAGTTTGGAATTGATGGCACCAAGGTGATTGTATCTATCCAATCTTCACATTCAGTTTGGGGATCCCTTTGATTTTAATGTGAATTTGGTTGTTGGTGTTTGTAATCATTCAATTATCTGAGAATTTGAATCATAGAGGAATCATATTTGGGGATAAGTGGTGATGATTCTGAATGTTTAATATGCAAATTCTTGAACTAGTTGTTTATGTGTATATTTATTCCAGAATATGCAATTTCCACTATAGAATTCATTTGAATTGCAATCTAGACTAATGGATTTGGTGAAGTAGTTTTTTTTGCTTAATTGGAGTAGTTTTCTAGCTGAATAATTTAGTGGCAATCATCTGTTTTTTTTTTTTTTTTTTTAATTATAATTTGGCTATTATTGATTTGGAAATAAACTGGAAGAAATACAAAGTTATATAATTCTTTTTCTTCATGTTTTCTTCATTGTTTACTTTCATTTTATGCTCTTTTATGCATGTTTATGAGGATATCAGGTTATGTTATGTGGTTCTTGACAGACACAACTTATTATATGCTAATAATCCAATCACAGAAAGATACAATGTTTGACTTGTTCTACAACTTAATAGAACCGTTTGACTATGGATTAAATGTTTGACTAATGGGCCAAAAAGTAATCTTGATTTCAAAACTTTGAAGAAAATGAAATTCCCAGTTTTTATTAGGATAATCCAAAGAGTAAGTGTAAGATGATTTTGTTCCTGATCATGTTTGAATTGATTCACAAATGCAGGATGCCAACATTCCCAAGAGTGTCATCACAGATGCATTGAAAGTTTTAATTGGTAATGAATCATCAAGATTGAATCTTTATTGTGAAGGGGAATTTTTATCCCCTTTCTTTTTGAAGACGCTAATCTTTTAGTTAAACCTTGATTCTTTTGCAGATGTGAGAAACCATCCTGTCTTAATACATTGCAAACGAGGAAAGGTATGCCGTAAATTGTCTATAATTAGGAACCAAATGAACCACCTTTTAGCGTCAACAGTATAATATTAGTAGTAAGAAAATAGATTATCAAAGGGAATTTGACAACATAAGTAGCAAAAGTACCACCCAAATACTACCTTCTGCAACATGCTATCACTTTTCAAGCACAAATTCAAACACCCACCGCATTATTCGATTTTAGGAGTTTAATATTATGTTTATCAGTATTAACATCTCACATGTGCTTCATGATTGCAGCATCGAACAGGGTGTCTGGTTGGATGCCTAAGAAAGTTGCAAAACTGGTGTTTGTCTTCGGTTTTGGAAGAATACAAGGTTTACGCAGGTGAAAAATCAAGAGAAACGGATTTAAATTTTTTGGAGAAGTATGATGTTTCTTACCTAAGGCAACATCTTCATAGCATCATCTATCAGTATCATGGATATGGTTCTAAGAAAAGACGTTTGCTCTACAAAGAAGATGTTCAACAGAAACCACCCATAAAGTCAGTTTAGGTCTAGTCATCATTCGGAAACAGATCTGTCATTCTTGCATCCATTCTTTATCGACACACAAAGATTTTATTTTTTGTTTCATAGGATGTTTTTAGTGGTAGTTCAAACATAAAGATCTCAAGAGCATTGATATTTGTTTTTACTTGATTTTATTGAGAGAATTCATCTAGTCTTCTTAGTTCTTGAATGAGATAAACATGTATACATTCACTTTTGTTAGCTCTTTTGTTGGGCAGTTAGGAAAGCTTTTGTAAAACAAATTGTAAAAGAAGACCTTTAAATACACTCGTTCTCCTTGGTTTGCTGCTCTCGCTGTGATATCATTGCTGCGGCCATTATCCAGCCCTAGCATATTGCTAAATCATTGATATAGATCGTTGTCCTCGATACCAACTTTAAATTCAGTGCACCTTTTTAGGATCATACACAAATACAATGCATTTGTATGCTGTTTGTTGGACATGTATGTTTAACAATCTGTTACTTGCACCTAACTCCATCATGTATCAATATAGACGGTGGCATGCTGATTACCAATGATGTACTAGATTTCTCTTTGAAAAGAAGATATGATACAAGATCGTTTTCATATCGTATTCAACTATTTATGACCCCGTCAAAGATTCATAGTGATCAATCAAACAAAGTTTGAGAACGACCAATCGACCATGTATTTTTATCAAAATGAATCAACAAAAGACTTAGAGCCCGTTTGGTTTACAAAATACTTGTAAAGAAATTAAAATTGTAAAGAATTTGAAATATGAGGGAATTAGAATGAATTTTGAGGGAATTAGAATGAATAATGTGTTCCGTTTGTAAAGTTAGGAATGAAATTGGAATCTATAAAAAAGAGTAGCTATATTACATAGATTGAATAGAAATTAATAAATAGTGAATTGTCATTTTCCTCCGTATAGTTTGATTATATTTGACAATTTTGTTAAAAAAAGTTATTGTTTCGCATCGTAATCCCCAAGGTATTTAAAATTTGATATTTTCATCCAAAAACGTTAACTTCGTTAATTAAAAATGTTAAACATCCATCTAAAATAGGTACTTACGTAATTTTGCATTTAAAAACCAAACCCTAGTTTATGTTTATGTATTTCTACTATAATTTAAGTCAAGTAATATTGTTTCATTCACGAAACTTACATCGGACATTTCATCTTTCATCATCAAACTTTTCGTCAACGGCTTAATTATAAGATTGTCGACTTGATCGGTGGGGAAGATGATGGAGTTGTTTTCTGTTGGTAACGCATGAAAACATCATAGAATATGTTTAAACACATTCAAAAACTTCACTAGCTTAAACCACATAGAGACTCTCATCAGTTGATTTTCATATTTATAATTTTTTAAACATTCGTAATTATATAACAGTTTTTGTTACTACAACTAAAAATACATACTTATTTGTAATAATAAAGTTATAAGTGAAATTATTCATGATTTCATTTTAAAATAGTTGAAATGAGCAATTTGAATAACACTAGGTAATTTAATAAAATAAAGTCTTATTAATATAATCAATAAAAATATGACAGTGAATACTTACTTTTTTATAGTAAATAGTATCAAAAAATAAGTTTATAACATACATGCGCATTTGAATATATAAAAACGTTATTTTTATAGAGTAAACGTTAAACTATAACAAGACTTATATGCTACTCGGTTTTTTATTTTGAGCAAGTCATTTTTTTTTTTGTTTTAGTTGTTTTAATATTTAGTTATTTATTTCTTTTAACCAGACTCACATTTTTAGTTCCATCTAATTGTAACTATCTATTTTCAATTTTAATATTATTGTTTTATTACTTAAATTATTTTTTTATACTTGATTTTAATTATATCTTATCTTAAAATATAATTTTACAGTTCTTAAATTTTAATTACTAACTATTTAATTTATTATTGAGTGAATTTACATTTTCCATCCTTTGTTTCAATCACATTTGACATTCCATAAAAAGAATATTTTTATACATCTGACTCTTCAAGGTTTTAAAAAGTTGCCACGTTCATCTAAAAACGTTAACTCCGTTAATTTAATAAAATATGTTGTGTTGTTTTATAATAAAACAACATGTTCTCCATAATTTTAACGTAAAACAACATATTCTATGATGTTTTAATGTGTTAGTAATATGTCAAACAACACGTTTTGTGTTGTTTTCGCGTTCTATGTTGTATTCATGTTAAACAACACGTTTTGTGTTGTTGTCATGTAAAACAGAATGTTATGAACTGATTTCATGCGAAAAAGCAAGTTTCGTGCAACTTTCACGTAACATAAGACATTATCTGCTGTTTTCATAATAAACAATATTGGATGTGCTTATTTAACATAAAACAAGATATTTTTAGTTGATTTAAGGTAAAACTGCACATTCCGGGTAAAACAACACAAAAATTGTGTTTATGTGCTATTTTGACATATAACACATATTAAAAATGATTGTCTTACCGTAATTTAAACATCCATGATCTTGTTTGAAGACATAATATAAATTATGAATTAAATTGAGCAGATCAATGTGATTCTTGAGATAGAAAAGGTCCTATTATATAGAGGATGATGTTTTAGACTCTAAATATGAATATTATTAAACGAAATATATATGAAAAAAAATATATCTAGGTTTCAAACCAAAAAAAAAAAAAGAATGCAATATTAAAATAACTTTGTTCTAAATTGTTGATGAAGAAGATGAAGAAGCTCAAAAACACATTGATCAGAATACACAACTCTGGACCAAGAAATTGATTCTATATTGAAAGTGCATTGAGTTTTGAATGAATGAAATCAAAAACCTAAAAAAAGGATGAATAAAATCAATTAAAATTAGGAGCGGACTGAAGAAAATAAAGGACACTAATTTTGGTGCTGTTAATGTGTTGGAAAGATTAATAAGGGTTTTGCTAGATTTAATTCTATTAGAACTGGCCTTCAATCTCGTTGGGTCTTTCTTTCATGTAGCTTTTCTCAATCGCCTTATAATGATGACAACCTAAACTGCTATTATCTTACTTCTAATAATTGATTACATATCATACAATATGGCCCTCCTCAACCTTATTTTCCTGCCTAAACTAACAACCCATTTAATTAATGTGCATGGATTCTTATGACCTGAAACATGGAATTGGTTTTGATGTTTCAAACCTTTCACCACTTTTCATACCGATTTCTTATCACTTTTTTCGCGCAATCCTAATTTTGATCGCCTTTTTTCATATGCTCATCGATCGAAAAAGGTAAGTGTTTTAATCTTCATCGTCTCCATCTCTAAACTCCATCATTTTCTTCTTTGTCCCCGACTATTGTCTTCCTCATGTCTCATAAAGCTATTGTCTTCCTCATTTTCTTCTTCCCTCTCTTTTCTTGCTAGCAATTTAATTCTAGGGTCTGATTTATTACTTTTTACTATACTTAGTGATGTATTGGGTTAACTATAGAATGAATAAAGCGGCGATGAAAAACATTCATATCTCTTCATCAAGAATGAATGCTATGTAGTCACTGATCTCTATAAGTCTATCTCTTCATTCTTTTTTGCATCAATCATAAAGCGGTGATGAAAAACATTCATATCTTTTCATCAAGAATGAACGTTATGTAGTCACTGATCTCTATAAGTCCATCTCTTCATTTTTTTGTATCAATCAACCTATCTTTAAACTTAAATTAAAAATCTAATCTAGAATTTTTAACTATAATGTTGTTTCTTATGCAACATTTGCAATTGGTCAGCAATTTCGTCTATTGTGCGCTGAGTTTCTTCTACTTGAAATGAAAAAAAAAAAGAAAGTAGGAAGTATTAGCATTACATGGTGAATGAAGACTCACAAGCTCATGGTGTTGGTCAAAATAACTAGACCAAGCTAAAAAAAAGTCCTGGAATTTAGCTTTATGCTCTATGAGCACCGGAGGATTGTTTGATTTCCCCTCTCGATCTGTCCAAGCCATTGCCTATGAGTCGCTAGCTCATTTTTCAACAGGCACGCGGTTAGAGCCCCGAGCTCCTCCCACTATTTGGGATCTTACGGTTTCATGTTCTATTTCACTCCTCGATAAGGGTTCTTTTCACCTTTCCCTCATGCTAATGAGCTTGTCAATCGAGTCTTGGTGCTTTGAAAATTGAACGAATCTACTCTTTAAAATTTCTATGAAAGAGAAGGTCGGCTAAAAAAGGTGAGCCATGCAAGGTGAATTGCTGTGAATCAGCACTTGTGTATATGTTGATCTGCTGATTCACTGTTGCATTAGATAAGACTATTAGTATCGAAGAGTAATGGTGACAGCTTAACTCTGCAACTGCTTATCTTCTTTTCTTTCAATTTCTTTCTAATGTTATACATTCTTTTATAACCAATCGTAATGCATATTAATGGTATGCCACAATATGTAGATCAATAATTGAAACATGTTATTGATTCTAAACATAGAATAGATGATCAGAATTCATTCTAGAGTTTAGGTTTCATAATATAAATGACTCATGCTTGTATAGTCACGAGGTTAACTTGTTTGCCCACTTATTTCTCTTTTGTTATTACTTTTGTGTAATTAGTAAAGATAATCAAGTGAATAGTTTGAAAGAATTTCTTGTGTCATTTTACATTTAAAGTATTATTTGTGTTTGTTAGTACCCAGTTAACTTAGATTCCACATTTGTTAACTACTGATCAACAGATTAATCTTATTTAGTTCAAACCCGATCCAACAATCCAAGTTAGTAATTTAGTTACTTAGTCGAAGTTTGGCTAGTTTACAGTTTGATAATCTGTGTAATCAAAGCATTAGTGTTATAATAATACAAAGCACATTTGAAGTGACTTTTTGTGTTCATCTTTATACTCAAATCACCACGTAGACTAAAAATCTATGTATTCTACGTGTTTTTGTTGATAGCAATGTTGTTGAGACCTCGGTCCGATCCGACCGGTTCGACCGGGGATCGGCTAGGTGGCCGGTCCGGTTCTCATCAATTCGTTTTTGGCCGGTCGAACCGGCCAGTTCATCCCGAACCGCTGGTCGGACCGGGAAACCAGACCCGTTCGGACCGGATTTTGTATTTTTTTATTTTTATTTTATTTTTTTTATTTTAATAGGTAAAAACGGGGTGTTGAACCATAAATTAGTATGTTGGATATAAAAATATAGTTAAGTTTTATATATAACTATAAAATACATATATAAATTACTTATATTTAATTATATATATAACTATATATATAATATACTATATATATAATTATGACGTCATCTGGTTCTTAAATCCGGTCCGACCGGTCGGACCACCAAACCAGTAAGGCGTCCGGTTCGACGTCCGATCCGGTTCCGAAAACATTGGTTGATAGTGATCGTGTTAGAAGATCCAACTCAAGTTCGGACCTTTACAGTAATACTGGAACTTTTATTTTGGATATTGTTGACGAAATCAATTCTTGTTTGCTGAATGTATTGGTCATTTGACCACCCACTTTAATTTGTATCGAGACTAACATAAGGGAGTGTTTGGTTGGAAGGAATGAAATGAAATGGAATGGATTTGAGAAACTAGTATAATTTTCAAGTAAAATTATGTTTGAGTAAGTAATGAAGTGTAAAACCCAAGGGAATGTTTCATCTCAAATTCCATTGGTTGTAGGATTTCAAATTCCTTCTCTAGGTGGAAGGATTTTGAAATCCCACAACCAAGGGAATTTGAGGTGAAACATTCCCTTGGGTTTTACATTTCATTACTCACTCAAACATAATTTTACTTGAAAATTATACTAGTTTCTCCATTTCATTCCATTCCTTCCAACTAAACGCCCCCTAAAACTAATTCAATCTACTAACTTTCTTATTAATCAAACTAGGATTTTTTCCTCCGCGCGTTGCGGCGGGAACTCTGTTTGTAATCCGATTAGTAAGAATGTTATATAGCCAATAAATCTAAGTTAACTCCCAAGAAATAAGCAACACCTAATGCTAATGAAAGAGCTGGCAGTTAAAGATGTAGAAAGTGTCACAACTAGAGGTGGCAAAATAAGCCCAAACATATAATTTTGGGTTAAAATGGGTGTTTTTAAAACAAAGATGGGTCAGAAAGGATTAAGTAAAAAACATAAGGGGGTTAAGATGGGTTGAAATTTTTTTTTTTTAAAAAAAAAATATAGGTTAGGATGGGTCGATGGTTATCTTCATTCTTCTCTTCACAACTGTGCAGATCTACCTTTCTTCATTAGTTCATTACTTCATTTGGTGACCTCAATCTGGAGAAGCAGTTCCTCAATCCGGAGAAGAAGTTCATCGTTGATCATCACTCTCTATAACCGATCAGGTTCGTCTTCTTTTGACATCAATTCCTAACCTCAATTTGCAGAAACCCCAAAACAAACGCCTACAATAATCGTCGATTATCACTTCTTATACCCCAAAACATATAATTCTGATCTTCAATTCGCTCCAGGAAATCATCTTGATAACCGATCAGGTTTGTTACATATGAATTTAGGGTTTGTAGATTACTGAAGACTTAAGATTATAGAATATATATCACGATTGTTTGTGTGTTTGTCTTTTAGGGGGAATACGGCATCGTTTACCGGGGGGTTTTGCCGGAGGATAACGTTGAGGTTGCCGTGAAGTGGTTTTCACGGGAGAGCTTGAAGGGGGAAGATGACTTTTTGGCTGAATTGACCATTATTAATCGATTACGGTATAAGCATCTTGTTCGATTACTGGGTAAGTGTTCTTCTTTCAGCTATATGATATATCACCATTGTTATGGTTCAAGTTCTTATGTTTCTGATAAAAGCTTCTTTAAAGTTAATAATTTATGTAAGAACTAACAAGAATACGTTGATGATTAGATTAAATGAACTTGAAAAGGAAAAAAAATTGTGTTTTTTAAGGAATTTGATGAGTGTGTAACTTGATGTGAAGTTGTTGATTATGATTCTGGTGTTGATAAGGAGTATGGTGTTTTTTCAACGACAAGTTCTTTAATAGCCGGGAGTTCAAATATTAGTGTTGACACGTTGGATGATTTGGATGGATTTGAATCCTTTCAAAGTGAATTTAGAAATGTTGAAAGAGAAAAATCACAATTAGACATGTATTTGGATGAGCCTCCACTTAGTAGAAAAGAAGAAATTGACGTGTTACAATATTGGAAGGAAAATCAAGGGAGGTATCCTCAATTATCTCTCATGGCTTGTGACATATTAAGCATCCCAATCACCACAGTTGCTTCAGAATCATCGTTTAACATTGGAGGTCGGGTTCTAAGTAAGTATCGAACATCATTACTATCATCAAATGTAGAGGCTCTCTTGTGCACACATGATTGGCTGTTTGGTTTAGAAGGTAATAAGTTTTTTTTTAATCTTTGTCACTTAATTTTATGTATAATTTTTAATTCAAATTTTACATTTTTACACATTCAGATGAAAACGAGAACGAGATGGAGGAAGAACTTGTGGAAGATATTGAATCATTGCATCCGAGATATCCGAGATATGATAGTAGCCGCATTTAATTTTGAGTTTTTTTTAAAGATTTACACTTGAATAACAATATGTTAATTTTGATGGACGTACTAGTACAAGATCGTAGTGTTTAGCATATTTCTCTTTTGGTAGGGTAGAAGATGTAAAAAACAATATGTTTGTTTGGAGGCATTTTTAGTTTTTAATTGATATTTTAGTTAACTATTCGGAGTTTTAACTATTTAACATTTGTAATTTCAGATTTAATTTACTTGTATTTAACTTTTTTTTTTAAATTGACCTATCTTGACCGAAGTCTATTCTGACCCAAACTCATCCTGACCCAAACCCATCCTGACTTTTTTTTAAATTGATCCATCTTGATCCAAACCCATTCTAACCCAAACCCATTCTGACCTAACTACCAACCCAATCCAACCCACTCATTTTGCCACCTCTAGTCACAACTTGCTGAAGCTCTACAGTTAATACTCTACTAATGGTTTTCTTCCGCAGCAATTTATAACCACCAATTGCACGGTAACAAATGAATTCAATTAGAAAATAATCAACTGAAGTAATAAAATAAGTCAGTTGTTGTCTCTTCATTATACTGCTGAAGTTCCAGCAGGTTGCTGCTGATGTTGGTTAAAAAGCATCATATTTCTGAAGCAATTGAACCTTCTACTGTATGAAAAAATAAGCACAAAATTATCACGAATCATTATTCATTAAGCTTAAAGGACAAAACAAATTGCTGATGTTGATAACCTTTAACCACCCGTAAGTAAATTTGTATTGAACCTAACCTAGTCCAGTCATGGTTATTATCAGTGGGCCATTTGTTGAATCGATTATGAGATAATGAGCTTGGGAGTTCTATGGGTTATGATTCAAAGCACGTCTACGGCGGAAACATATAACAGCAGGGTGGAGGGTGGCAACATAAAACAACAGTTGCTTCGGGTAGAGGCGGCCGCATAAACTATGGTGTGGTGGAAGCGAATGCTCAAGAGTATCACGATCGTATCCCTAAGAGATATACCAAAAAGATCATCATTAACATTGCAATAACATTGTATGAACTATAGGGGAGATCACACATGTCACAAGCATCATATCATTGACTTTTGAAGTCAACCGAAAATTATGTTAAAATCTTAGCAGACATTTCAAAATGACATCCTATGGTAAACTAAAAAGTAAATATATATCAAGATTGCATGTTGAAAAATTATTTTGACCATGAAAGTTATAGTGTATCTTGGAAGGGACATAAGACATTGCAAAACATTGACTTTTAAGACCAACAGAAGTAATTTATGAATTCAAAATCGAATAAAAATCTTAAGTAATCTTTATAGCATGTTTAAATCATACACAACTTTCAAAATAATAACACCTTATGCCAAACTTGGAAACTAAACTCTAACCAGAATGCTTTTGAAATAATCATGTTTTGACTTTCAAAGGCAAAGTTTTAAGGTTTCAACATAGTAATATAGTATAATTTCTAAAATACAAAATTAAGCCTCTCGCAATCCCAAAACATATGAACAGTCAAATTAGTTATAGATCAAAAACAAAATAAAAAAGGAGTAAGATTAAGAATGAGATTAGTATCTAAATCACAGAAACACCCAATTACATGGGTGTCTCTAAAATATTTAAACTACATAACAAAATATGCAAGAAACTTACAATCTTTGTCATCCTTGAGGGAATTCGAATCAGCACATTCTCAACGGCTTGTGATCTTGAGGGCACAAGTTTATTGCCAGAAACCTGATTCATGCTCCCTCCTGATGCAATGACTTACCATACATGACAATCCACACAAAACCTTCTAAAAGTAATTCATTACATCTCGAGCAGTACATATTCCTATGCCTTTGTTCAAAAAGAGTTATGTTTGGCAATCCTCAAGAGATTCTGCCTTGCTTGTAGTGATAGCTCACTCCAAAACTATATAAATACAAAAAACCAATATATAACGTTTATTACTTGAAATATCACTTGCATGAAGAAAATATGAAGGCAAGGCCAACTTGAATTGGCACACAAAACATAACGATTTCCTTCTAGAATTGGTTTTCCATCAACTAAGCGCACAATCATGTAAGGTAAAACTTATGCATACATTTTCATTCCACGTAACCTAAGTAAAGGAATTTAACCTAAAATTATTGATTAACTTACCAAAGTCTTGATTATCAGATTCACGTAAATTTAGGTGAGAACTAATGAAACTAAGTACCTGCAAAACAAAAAGTAAACCATGAATGTATAATACAAAATTTGATATAATCTAATTTCACTAAACATTTGTTTTAACAAATTGTCTATATATTAGAAGCTCAAGAACACCAAAACATATCCAACTGCTAGCATCAACAAAGTAGGCGATTAAGCCATGACAACCTGCAACACGAAGCTTCTAAACTTCATCGTCAATAAGCGAATGATACCAATGCAAAAGGTACACACACAAAAGAATAATTAATATTAGATTGTTAAATTATCACAAACTAATTACGTGATGAAACTGGATACATAAAAACTAAATGGACCAACTTACCTGGGATTAGTTGAATTGGGAAATGGTTAGATAACCAGTGAAATTTTGGTTCTGAGTGATGGAAGTTCTCCTTTGGGTAAGAAGCAAACAAACAACCCTAATCCAAAACACAAACACAAATTCAGGTGTAAAAGCAGAAGTAAATACTATGTACCGATAAAATTAAACTTGATTGTTGGAAGCTTGATTCACCAAGATGAACTGAGAGGGGTGATGTTGAACATAGAAACAGATTAATCGCTTCGATCTCTATTTGTTCTTCATTCTGATTAGCAATCTGCACTGACGTTACCAACGTGTTCATCTTCTTCGTTCGTATAGATCCCCAAGTCTTCAGCTATAAATGAAGACGATCGGCGACGAAAGAGATTACAGACCTTCGAGATGAAGATGACGGTAACAAAAGATGGAAGCTGAGGGCAGGGCAGAATATGTAGAGTGAGAAAGATGAATAACAACGTGTAGCCTTCCTGGTTAAACCCTCGTCCACGCCTCCCTCCGCGAGTGCCAGGTGTAACCAGCAACCCACCTGTTATTGTGATGCTTTATATGTTGTACTTTGATGCTGTAAAGACTTGTAACGTTACTGTTCCTTCACTTCCTTTATTAACATATAGGTTAATGGCAATGACTTTTAAGATTGTAAGTATTTCTTGCAACTTGAGATGACACGCTATAATATTCTTCTTCAAAAGCGTATATGTGAGCCCTGGCCAACACCTTCTAGTCATCAACTAGTCATTTTATATGAATAAGCTTCTCATGTTTTTCATTGTCTTTTTTGACTTTGGTGTTTTCATTTGTGATAACTGTGACTCATCAACATACATCAAATCCGATGGGGCCGCACTCAAGATCAACCCGTTCTTGGCTACGTACACGCGACTATGTGTGCCACGTTAGCACATGCAGGTGTTCTAAGGATCACACAAAACAGTGAAAAAGAAGCTTGTATGATTATTTTTTTCTTTAATATGTTTATATATGAATATAAAGTCAAAGCATATGAAATGGAATCCATAATGATGGTGACAGCTGTAATGATAAAGTAGATTATAGAGTCAAAGCATATGACATAATTGTTGAATCCATAATCATAAAACAACGGGCGTCCTTTTTTATCACACGACAAATTAGTTTTGAGTGGCTTTTGAGAATTCCAAATTGTAGATCGAAAGGCATAACTTATAATACACTTTAATAAAGATGAAATTGAAACTAAATTTAAAGCCCGTTTGTTCAAAATATGTTTGCTATAGCGCTTCAACATATTTTGTTGGAAAGTTAAATTCCGAAAAGATTTGTGAAATTGAACTTTAATTTTCTAAATTATGTCTTCTTCTCCATGTCCATAAACTTCTCATTCCGTCCTGACGTATTTTATTCTCGAGAGGCGAGCATCACAAGCTTTCTCTTGCAGCTGTCAAACGTTCTATGTGTGCCATCTCCTAATGCTCTATGTCAAAACAATGACAGATCCAGAAATTTATATTACGATAGGTCGAATCATTAACACATGCGGTCAAGTGAATACTGATAAAATAATATAAAATAATTTAATAGAGTTTAAACAATATAGTTTAACAAATATGATAAGAACAAAGTACTTTTGCACTTTTTACGTGTTCTTTTAAAAATTTTAAAAATGATTCATAACATCTTTGTTAGTAATAATGTCTACTTCATCTTTTTGTATGTCACATATTGTACATACATTTAAATACATCATGATCATGTGGTTGGCAATGTTTTCTTAAAAAGTTCATAGCTCCTAATACAAGTATGGTCAATAATGATTTCTAATTAATTAAGCAAATTACTTTTTTAAACAGCATGTCTAAATTATTTGAGATATAATAGACATGTTAATACATGATAAATTGTCATCCAAAGATTCAAATATAAAACCTTTGGTTGTAGTTTAAATCCACTTCAACTCGTACCTACTTATCATTACACCCACCCGACCTCACACTCCTACTAATTAAATGGAACTAAAATTAGTAAATTAAAAAACAAAATTAACCAAGAAAAGTAGAAGTCTCAACTGAATACTTAATTAGAGTTTAATGTAAAACAAAAAAATATAAATTAATGGAAATCAGTATTAATAAAAGGAATTGAAAACTATGAATTCAAAACAATGTTCATTATATTATATCAAATTCTTAATTAAACAAACTGAAAATTGTGAGTGTGGTTCTTCAATAAATAAACCAATGGAGGCAATGGTTCCATTAAGCAAACTTTGAACATTGTGGAAACTTTGAAAAAAAAAAAAAAAGGAAATTTTGAAAACTTAAAGTGGAAACGTGGCTGGATTATAGCTGGCATATGCACCTAGGCCTGTAAATGAACCGAACGAACACGAACATCAGCATGTTCGTGTTCGTTCATTTAACTTTTACCGAACACGATTTTGTGTTCATGTTTGTTTATTAAGAAAATAAAAATGTTCGTGTTCGTTTATGTTTGTTCGTTAAGAAGCTAAATGAACACTTCACGAACATAAACGAACACAAATGAACAATAATAAACAAACATAAATTAACCATAATAAACAAATAAAACTGAACACATAAAAAAAAATCTTAAATTATCATTTTGAATTTTTTGTTGTATTAGTGGAATTGAAACTCACTAAAGTTATGAGTTTCTAATATAACTTTATACACTTATATTTTAAATATTAACACATAATACCTTTTTATTAATATATTAATATATATAAATAAACGAACATAAATGAATAAACATAAACGAACATAAATAAACGAACATATATGAACGAAGATAAACGAACGTTCATGAATGTAAACGAACGAACAAAACATGTGTTCATGTTTGTTCGTTTAATTAAACGAACACAATTTTTTTGTTCATGTTCATTCATTTTCTAAATAAAAGAACATAAACGAACTTCCCGCCGAACAGTTCATGAACGTTTGGTTCGTTTACAGGCCTATATGCACCCCCTCTCAATATGCTGTATCACGGCGATAAATAATCTCAATTACTTTTGACAAACTTTCAAAATAAAGACTATAAAATTTGTATCATTCACATTTTATTTCATTTAGATTCTTATATATTGACATTTGATTCCTAGGTCAACTACCAACAACATTTCTTAATTCTCAAAACAACTTGAGAGCCTATTGAGTTTGTTATTAAATAAGTTAAGCATACCCTAACACCATTCTCCGTCATTGTGTTTTGACAAAACACCAACTAAAACTCCATAAACCAAAGGCTCCGGCCCAATCATACCAAGAAATGTTGAAATGATGTTACTCCTACAAAAGTTTTGAATGTTCAAGTCCCATAGGATAGAAAACAATGGTTTAGATTTAAATTAAAGGTCTACGGTATGTCTAAGTAATTTGCGTTTAAAATATTAATAGTGTCTGTAAGAGTTTTAATCTCAAGGGTTATAATTTTTAGTTTTCATATATGATACCAGAAATAATAAAAAAAAGTTGTAATAATGCTTTCATACTCACTCATACCAGGTATTGTGACTTCAAATCACGATTTATTAGTTTAATTGAGAGCATCAACACATTCGATAAATTCTATTATTGCTAATGAATATAAATCATAGTCATTGATGATAAGGGTGAGAGGAAAATAGATTGATGATATTAAAAATCCTTGTATATGCTTACCTTCAGGAATTGAGATACTCATCAGCGGTTTTCTTGCATATTTAGAAAATTATATATAACTAGGTTATACACCCGTGTATTACACGGGTTGTATAGAAAAACAATGTAATTTATATATTTGCTTATAACCAAAATTATTATATTATATTAAATGATGTTCCTTAAGCTTCTTATAACTAAAATTGTTATATTATATAAAATAGTGCTCCAGAAGTCCACATCACTGAGAATAGTACTTAGAGCACACACCATTGAGAATAATACTTGAAGCAACATTAGCTGGGCGAACATATCCTTCAGTCAGTTGTGACATTACAATTAATACAACTAATCATAAATTTGGAGCCAAACAATTTTTTAATTATTGGAGATACAACCCCTACAGATCCTAGAAACCTTTGCTTCTCATCAAAACACATAAGTCCATGTGTCTTAAAATTCAATTCATCTCTCAAAAATATAAAGAACATGCCGGTAATAGAAACCCAAATACAATAATACAGACCCAAATGCAACAATGGATACCCAAATTCTTTGACTAGCGATTTCCAATCAAACTTACAATCATAGCAGAGATCGAGAACAGAAGTATTTACGTAACCTTAATGTGTATTAGATATCAATCAACTTAAATATTTACAAAATTCTCCCTCTTAGTTATACTCTGATCTGCAGAAAGTACCTTCACATTTATACCATATTTAGCAGGCGTGTGCCCATGATTTGCTATCACATTTGGGTAAAGTTGGCACAAGATTGATTGCATAGCCCCAAACTAACTTGGCAGACTGGAAAACTGGCCCATATTATGAGTTTCATACTCGTTCTTGAGATCACAAAAGTATATACATCATATCTAGCCTCGACCTGCAACAACATCGAATTTTATAATCCTTCAAATGTGAAAGTGCCCAAGTAGAGCACTGAACACCTGCAATTGAAGAGTGCAGCACAACCCACCCTATTAGATTGGTTACAGCTATAATTCACAAACTAAACAATTTAAAACTCATTTGGATGGAAAGGTGTTTCAAATGTGATAAAAGAAACCATTTTACAAAAAGGTTGTTGTCTTTTATGTGCTTTTTATGATACAATTCGATCATTTAAGTCTTGATGATGATAGAGAAAGCATAGCTCCCAAACTTTTCAAATGAAGATCTTTAAGATAATTTAGCATATCTAAGTCATGTTTTCTTTCTAGAAAAAAAAACTAAACAATGATGTGTCAAGGTGCATTAGGTCAAATGCAATTGACCACATAAAGCAACTCTCGTGGTAGGCTTCTAATTTTTAAGATCTTTAACGAAAAACTTATTGTAAGTCTGTAATATTAATTACCTTCCATGTAATAGCCTGTAATGTACTTACCTTCCATTTAGGAAATCGGCTACTACACAAAAAAGCAAGCCTCCGTTTCAATAGTTGCTATATAGGAATAAAACTTCCTCGAACAAAAAATTCTGTACTGTTACATTTGGCATCTTACTGTAAATTGGAGATATAATCATCAAAAAGCCAAAATAAATACTAAACATAATAATAAGTTCATAAGATCAAATAAAAACCATAACAAAGATCAATAATAAGAGCTTGATGAATGGACAATAATGCATCAAAATCTTTAGCATATAACTTTTCATTTTTATACACTATGGTGTTAACAGCTGCAAATGAAGTAGTGTGTATTTTTCAAAAGAAGTTAACATCCATTGGAGAGATTTAGGTGGTGAAAGCTTTCTCCGTTCTATCATTAATCACACTTTAGAAACATAAATTATTCAAAAATAACATATATTTGAACAAAATTACCTTAACCAAGAGTAGGAGATCTATGCAAATCAATTCTCTATGTGCCCCTAAATCAGTAAACAAACCAAAACAGTACCAAATCCTAGAACAAAAACCTTAAAATCAAGTCGGACAATATAGCTTTTCAATTATACTTTTTTGGCCTATTATTTGTATCTTCACCACTTCAAAATTGGCTGCAAGGTATTCATGAATTGAATTGACAGAAGGTACTTCTGAGATGAAAAAGTAATTAGGGTCTTTGCAAGGGCGTCGAGAGGGTCTGTTGAAGAAGACAAACCACCACCGTACTATTAGATATTAGGTTTATTATATGAGCCCACGGGCCCAGTTAGGTTTCTAAAGTTTCTTATGATCTCTATAAATTGTAACCTAATGATTTAATAATATTATTCAGTCTTTTACCATCTTACACGTACATGTCGCACGTCGATTACCAGCTCCTTCATGGCCATCTCCAATATCGATCATATCTAATCCTAATAACGTGGTAATCGAGAAAAAGATTACATGTGAGTTAAGGTTTGCAGAAGAATTGCAGATTTCTTGAAGTCGGTACCGGATTATTCTCGGGTCATCTAACCCGCGTGAAAGCTACATTCGGGCCATTCAATTTGGGCGGCGAAATGATTGTGAGAGTGGTTTAAAAAATGTCATGTGTCAAAAAATGTAAATGATTATTGATATAGATATTAAATAACCATGTCGTCTATAGTAGCTAAATTTTTTTTTTTTTTTTTATTTTTGTTACACTTTAATAAATAATTTTGAGAACTTTTCGCTAGGTATATCATTTGGTCTATTGGTAGAAGCTTTATATTTTAACCAAATGGTCCATGTTTCTGAACTAGGAAGCGCCAAAGTTTTGCATTTTTTTGTTTGTTTCTTTATCTTTTATTTAACTAAATTGTTAAGTTACTCAAACGTATTAACATGGAGCTTGTAGCTATGGTCAAAACGCGTGCAAGTAATTTCAAATTAACTAGAATTAGATCCCGCGCGATGCATGGTGAATGACGTTGGTATCATCTTCGGTTAAACGATGCTAGAGATTAGAATGATGAAAAACGAATAAAGATAGCGAGTCGGTCAAATAGGGTTAGCCAATATTAATTGCACTTGAATGGTTAGGTTGATTAGTGTTTACCGACCATAATATGAGAGGAGGAGAAAACCATAAATCCAATATGTAACATGATCATCAAGACCTGAAAATTATTCATACTGTCTTCAAACAACATATCTAAGTTCAGAAGTTTATCAAAACACTATTATTTTTATCTACGTAACTATATTACTATAACTTTAATAACCATAATGCAAAGAATTCACATGGTACAAGAAATAATTGCATAGGAATATTAAAATTTTTTTTATTAAATTATAATTTCATTTTAAATCTTAAAAAGTTTCATTTTAGCCCTTCAAGTTTAGCTATAACTTTGCTTTAAACCCTCAAATTTCATTTTAAACCTTTTTATTGTTTAAATTTAATGTGTTTTTATCTATTAATTTTCAAAATTTACTTTTTTATAAATCCCGTACATACTTTGCGACGAATTAATTTTTATCTACGTTTCGATATACATTTAATTCGAAATGTAACTATGTCTCATAATATACAAGTTATTAAACCACAAATGTACAAGTTAAAAAGTTGATTTAGCATTTCGTTTTTTTATAGTTTATGTTTCTTTTTTTCTCTTTTAACTTTAAATTTTAATTTTTTAAAAAAATTTCAATATATCATTGCAACATTCTTATTTTTATCTACATGTCGATACAAATTTCATTAAAATAAAATTAGGCGTCATAACATACAAGTTATCAAAACATAAACGTACAAATTGTTAAAACTATTTTTGTTTTGTTATAGTTTCCTTTTCTTTTTAACTACAACTTTTAATACATGAAGATTTATAATATTCAAATTTGTATGTGCTTATTCTTATCAATGTTTGTTGTTACGACATGTTTATTTATATCATCATTCGTACTTGAACATTTTTAATTGCTTCGTTTTTTTACATATATTTTTACAATGGCATCTCCGCAACGCAGAGGTTCGCGAATTTTCTATTTTTATATAAAGTTTCGAATATAATCAACTACCTCCAAATTTCGTATTTTTTTATAATGTTACGTATGGCGTCAACGCCCCCTTCGCGACATTGTTTCTCCGTTCGTTTTTTCATGATTTTACGCACCTGCTCAACGTGATGGTTCTTTTTTTTTTTTTTTTTATAAATATAAGGTTTTTAATGTTATCAATAATGTTTGGGATTTGTTTTTGTTATATATTATTACGTATGTTATCAATGTCTCATTCAAAATGTGGGTTTACAGTACGTTTTAGGGTTAAAATTTTATGTTTTTACGCACCCGCCGTAACTTAGCACTCTAGTTTTTATTCAACATCATCCAGCGCTCAGATTAAAAAAACCTGAAAAAGCACGTTGTATGATTATTTTTAATTCCCATTTGTTTATCTAAAGTTAAAGTGTATTAGTGGAATGGAATCCGATGAGAGTCAAAGCATTACATAACTGTTGAATCTTTAATTAAAAAAAAAAAACAAGGGGCTTCTTTACTTAGCGCACAACAAATTGGTTTTGGGTGGCTCTTAAGAATTCAAAATCGTATATTAAAAAACATAACTTATAACACATTTTGTTACATATGAAATTGAAACCAAAACTCCTTTTCTGAAATCGTGTCTGTTAAAGAGCTTCAATATATCTTATGTGAAAGTGAAATTCCTAAAATGATTTAAGGAATGAAATTTAATTCCATAGAACATGTTTCATTCATTCTTAAGGAAATTTGATTTCTAAAGTCGAGCATCGTAAGTTTTCCCCCTCACAACCGTCAGACATTCTATGTGTGCCATCTTTTGATGCTCTATGTCCAAACCCTCATTGCTCCCATCTGTAGACGAATATCCACATTACTTTTGACAAATTTCGGAACAAAAACTTTATAAATTTTTTTCATTAAGATTTCTCGTCTCTTGAATTCTAATATACCGACATATTTAGATTTCTAGGATAACTACAAATAGCATTTCTTAACCCTCAAAACAATACATCAACTTGTTGATTTTGTTTATATATAAGTTAAGCATACTACGACGCCATTCACCGCCTTAACGAAACACCAACTAAAACTCTATCAACCAAAGGGCTTTTGTCCAAACTTATCAAAATGTATTGTAAATTTGAAACGTATTCCTTCGTTTAGATTTAAAAGTACATCGTTAAAAATAGATCTATAGACTATAATTATATTATAGATAAACTTAAGTTCAAAGTTTATAACAAATAAGCATCACTACATCACATAACAGATTCAGATCTTCAACACCACAACAAACAGAATCACCCAATCCACAAACAAAACCCTAGAATCCCAAACTAACGGATTCACAAACGATGGATTGATCGATTCACTTCTTGAGACTACCACGAACACCAGGTCGGGGCTTGGATTCGGCAAGAGGAGCAAGGAGAGCGTGAAGATTGGTGATCTTGGATTCGTCGTAGGGGTGCTTGGAGTCATGGTGAATCTGCATCGTTTTGATGTCCGGTGCGGTGGTTTTGCAGAGGGGGCATTCGAACTTGGCGTGACCGCCCTTCAATTGGTTATTGGCCGGTCCAACTTCGTGGGTGTTTGGGATTGCTTATTGAAAACTCCTTTTAACTTTTGAAAAGGAGAAAAGTTGAAAGGAGGTGAAAATGTGTTTGGATGGAGATGAAGATGTGAGAAGAAGAAGGAGTTTTTGAGAAGTTAAAAATTCTAACTTCTCAAAAATTCTTTTGAGAAGTCAAAAGGAGGTGTAAATAAGCAATCCCAAACATGCCGCCTGAATCTCCTTCGCCGTGTGCTTCTTCGGCTTCGCTTTTCCGGTCATCGTTAGTTGTTTGTACGCAACGGCTAGGGTTTTGGTGGATGATGAGATGATATGAGAAGAGAAGAGGATAGGGGAAGAGGAGGAGGAGAGAGGGTTAAAAGGTGAACAAGTGAATAACTCTAATTGGATTAAGGGGCTGTTTAATTTGTTTCTGATCCGGTTAAACTGTCTGACCCACTGACCCGGTTAGACATTTTGGCCGGTCAGTGTGTTTGATTTGCACTGTTTCGCGTCTGACCCGGTCCGAAACCACTGACCTATGTATATTTTTTCACTTACCCGGTCAGTTTTAGAACAAGCTCTTACCCGGTCAGCAACTTCTGATCGAGTAAGTGAAATCAAACAGCCCCTAAAAGTGTGTAAGAAACCATAATATCCGAATCATAAATGAAATAATCGACGAACCCGAATCGAAAAACCTAAACCGATAAAAAACAGACGGTTTGGTTTGATGGTTTTTTAAAAGCTGATTTTTTCGTTTTGGTTTTGGTTTTGCTTGTTACAAAAACCGAAAAAATGAACCGAAACCATAAAAATCAAACTCGAAATTTAAATGTGTAATTATACACTTATATAAATAGGATTGGTATAAGTTGCTTATTTGACTTATGTATTTTATAAATTTTAATTCTTTTAAGTGACAAGTAATTAATAAGAAAATATAGATCAAATTTAAATATTAACAAAATGACGTAAACCGAAAACGTAGCAAAAACCAAAAACCAAAAACCGAAAAAACCGAAACCGAATGGTTTTAAAAACCTAAAAACCGAAATATCAGTTTTTGGTTTTGGTTTTAGACTAAAACCGAAAAAACCGAAAAAACAGAAACCGAATGGTTTTAAAAAACTAAAAACCGAATCCGAATGGTTTTAAAAACCTAAAAACCGAAAACCGAAACTGAATGGTTTTAAAAACCTAAAAACCGAAATATCGGTTTTTGGTTTTGGTTTTAGACTAAAACCGAAACCGAATGGTTTTAAAAACCTAAAAACCGAAACCGAATGGTTTTAAAAACCTAAAAACCGAAATATCGATTTTTGGTTTTGGTTTTAGACTAAAACCGAACCAAACCGACCATACACGCCTCTAAGTTGAATGTTGCTAGTATTTTTTTCTTTAAAGACGTTTGGAATCACTACTAATACCCGAGTGACTATTTTGAGACGAAATGTTAACCGTGCGTAATGGTTTTGATGATCCACGTTTGTCTCACACAAAGTGCTTTCATAAAGAAAACTCATTATTGTGAAAAAACTAATTTGAGTCAAGTTAAAAGTTGAGATCTTAGAGATTACAAAATTAAATCATCACCTTGATGCATTAGATCAAAAGATCTTTGGCTTAGTTTTTATTTACTTAGTAATGATATCAAGTTGTGTTAATGTTACTCGTTCTAAAAGTCATGGGAACAAGTCCTCCGGCTTAGTGAGAAATAGATTTGATAGATATATGAGTTGTTTTAAGCAAAAGTAAAGTATACATATTTTCTACCCGAATCTCTACAAATACAAAGTCAAACACAAGTATTTTTTATTATATGAACAAACAATGGAATATAAGACGGGTAAATCAGTATGAGGAAACGCAAATGAATATATTTCAGAGTTTGTGTTCGTGTGTCAAACAACAACGAATATTTCACACTTTAAACCACATGAAAATCACAAAAGCATAATCATGGCTTGTTAATTACAGAAGAGCATTGAAGTTAATGATTCCGTTGAGCGAAAAGGAATCAGAATCAGTTGTACCATTTTGCGAAAGAAAGTGCAGAGCATTTTGTGATTGGGTTCTTGAAATGTTTGAGACATAGAATTAATCAGATTGTTGAACAAGAACCATAGGTGACCTTAAAGCATCATTTGTTGGTGTTGCTTTCAATTAAAGTGTTGGTTATGAGATAACACTTATTGATTCAAGGTGAAGAAAACTTATGCAAGAAATATAATGGAATGACAATTATAAGAAGTTAAGATCATATGATGATTCAAATTAAACAATTGAATTAAATTGAAGTAAGGAATCTGTATAAAACTAAATGGGGGTGGGGGTTGAATAGTTTGTCTTTTAAAAACTCTGTCTAAAAACTTATGTTTGAACTCATGTTAGTTACACAATCAAATGAATATATAATAAAAATATAATGTAAAGTAAATACAATGCAATCAAAGTAATATAAAGAATTTAAGGGAAGTTATGGTAAAATTGTTTTATAGAGGATCAAGTGAATGTTAACTAATTTATTCTACATCTTCTCTGATCTTCTAATGAGAGTTAGCTCTACTCGCTCTTCTATTGAATAGAAGAGATCTATGATGTACAACGTCTCACTTTACAAAGGAAGTGATTACACCACAATAACTCTCGCACTTGATGAATTTTACGTAGCTCAAGCAATAGTCGTAACACACTACCACACAAATACAAATCAAGTGAAAGAATAAGATAAAAGTAACTTGAAACAAAACTTCTTTTATTTTGTTCTTTGATCTTTAATACTCATCTTCTCACTTTCAAGAATGTTTGAATATAAAGAAATTGGTAAGAGAGATGTTCTACAAATATTACACAAAGCTGTGAGAAAAACAATAAGAAATTACGAGGCTCTTATTTATAAGCACAAAGCAACAAAAAAAAAAAAAACACAAAATTAGATACTGACCAACCCAAGTTCGAAGCCACGGTCAATGTATCAATCGTGGTTCACCCTCTCACCCCAAATTGCTTCTTTTTCTTGTGAACATTTTTTCTACCTTCTCAACTTCATTTCACTAGATTTTTAAGTTACAATAAAGCATGATTTGATCTCTATAAGTGGACAAACACTTTAATCATCAAAATGGTAATTAACTTTATGATACTTCTAAAGAAACCATAATGCTTTCTTCTTTAGTAAACCCTTGTCTTATATTGTGTTTTGTATCTTCATGCAAGATGAAATTAAAAAAAAAATCCCAATTATCTATTTTTAATATTCTATAATCCCATTTAATTACCAACTAAACTTAATTGTATCTTTAACATAAGATTATGTTTAAGCTAATTATATTTCATCATAAATGATATATGGAAATCATTTTGTCTCAATTGATAATCAAATTTTAAAAAAATATTTTTTAGTTATTTAAAAATCTTGTTTTAAAATCTCTTATCATTTCAAAGATACTCATCACTCATGCACCTTAAAGTCTTCCAAGTTTGATCATCGATTACACTTACATAATTGTCATAATTGCTGAATTGGATTGGACTTTAATTTTCACACTTGATGATTCTGACCATACTCGTTCACCTTGAATTATTTCAATATTGATTATTAATTTGCAGTTAGGTAAGTGTCATGATTGTTGGTTTAGATTGAGCTTGAACATTTAATAAAATAAAAAAAACCCTATCTTTGATAGAATCAAATAGAGTACTCAAAAAAATAGATAATCTAATAAAACACTTTAAAACTAATAACACAAATACACACACACACACTATAATTCAAGGTGTTTGGTAACTACAAGTAGTTTTTTGGTTTTATAAATTTCCCACTGAAATTTGGAAATTTACAGAACAACCCAGTAGCTTTGTGGTGATAATTTTAACATTGGGGTTAACTGAGTATAAATGTAGGTTGGTAATAGTCATCTACTTTTGCTTTTATCCAAGTTGAAAACAAATTTGACAATAAAAGCAATGTTAAATGTGTAAAACTAGTTTTCTTGCCCGCCGCGCGTTGCGGCGGCATTATACGCGGCATAATAAAGTATAGACTATAGTTGACCCGACTTGTTTCCGAACTAAATTTACGTCAAAACTCGAGGCGTTTTCAATTACGTCTATACGTAGATTGACTCGAATTTATTCTTGGGCTCAATTTAAACATAGTTTGTTTTCAAGTAACATGAGTCTAAATTATAAACAATAGTTCTTTATATGCTTTTTTTTTTTCATTTATTTGTTATTAAACTTGGTTTGTTTTCAAGTAACATCAGCCTTAGGTATATAATTTGTAACAGAATTCGATTGTTGAAAGAATTTTAATATTTAAAAAGGGTTAAGGAAATATATAAGGGGCAAAAACCAACGGCAAAGGGGTGTACGGGAGTAGAACTCAAGTTGGGAGTGTAGGAAGGAGGATATCAACCGTTACGCCAAATGAAATCATTATTTATGATTCTCATCCATTTACTTATAAAGCTAATTTTTAAAGAAAAAAATCACGTGATTGGCCACCGACATTAGTGATTGAGTTATAGTATAATGTAAAAGTTATTCCTGACGTTATATAAATCATTACTTTAATTTATTAGACAAACATTTTTTAGTTTGTTTCGCGAATGATAATAATTATTTTAATTTAGCTATTATATAACTTACAAAATATTACTACATTAATAAGGATTCTTTTGTTTTTTATATATTAACCATCAATGTTTGTGTTTTCTTTTTTGCAATACTTCCTGTTTTTTTAAAAAAATCTTTTGGTCTTTATTTCTTTATTATTTTCTTTTTTGTTTGATATTCTTTTCTTCTTTAATTCAATTTAAATTCACAGGACAAATTACACAACCACGGTTTATAACTATAGGTAAAAGAAAACGAGTGTTAGCCGTGCTGCGCAACGTTAATATATTATAATGATTTTTTGTTGTTTTTGTTTTCTTTTTATTTAAGTTTAGATTTTATGTTAATCGATACACCCAACACTTATACTAGTTTTTACAAATTTTAACACCCACACCATATCAATGTTGCCGTTTCAAGATATACCGCTGCAGATTACAACACAGCCACGAACCGCAGGTGCCATACTAGTTACAATTTAAGAACAAATTGGACCTACAACTATAAATCCTGAAACAAACCAGAATAGTAATAGTTTTCAAGCACATGAAAAATCCTTAATCGTATCATAACACACCCAATTTCTACGATGAAGATTAGTATCCATAGGGTTCTTTTTCGTAATTCTTAGTAATGAACAATCAACTAATAATTAGGAAAGTCTTGATTTGAGGCATTTTTGTTTGATTTGTGGGATGAAGTTCGAGCTTTAATTGTAGCCAATAATATCTTCTTGCTGGTCCCAAAATGAAAGGCTTATAACCAAGCAGATATTTAATCAATCTCAAACGATAATAAGTAGAAACAATAGTAACAGAGAAATTGAACACAATTAAATAAATTAGAACAAGTAATCTTTCATATAACAGACTGACTTGTAAGTAATCACAGGCAAATGACCACAAGCTGTAAAAATATAAAGATACAAGTTTATTCAAGGTTTAGTTCTAACTTTATGGCACCAATAAGTTATAGGTTTAAAGTGGTGTTTTATTTTCATAAAACAGTTAACATAATGAAACAGTTTTATGATTTTGTGGCTAAACTAGTCGGTAAACACCAGCGGGTTAAAGTTTAAATTAAAAATAGGTGAATGTTTTGCCTCTAGAACCAGAGCAAAACATTTCTCACGCAAGTCGTAATTGCTTAGAGGAATCAAAACGAAAAAAGAAACAGCTATAGTAGATCAAATACATGTCAATAGGAAATTCCACAGCCGAACCATCAATGGTTCGTTATTACACTCTTAAACGAAAACCCAAAATCTTACACGCAACATACAGGAATTAACATGCTCGGATAGATATTAAAAGATCTAAAACTGAAAAACACACGATAGCAGACCCGAGTTACTAGCCCATAATGCCACAGGTGAGGGGTTCATTTCATATCAACTTATGTATGGTTTTCATATCAATTGCTTCAGGGAGTGTACCCTTTTGAACATGATCCCACCATTTGAACAAGAAGTTGTCAACCACTAACCTGAACCATGGTGACAGCTTCAAACCCTCCTCGCCTGCATCTGCCTTCCTTAGCAGCTCTTTTAAGTCTTCTTGGTTCACGTATTTGATATCCGCTACTTCATCTGGGTTTGGGTTCACAGCAACGTCTCGCACAATGAAGAGTAAGTAGTCAACTGAAAATGTATGTAAAATCGTTAGCTGGGTCTTGGAAGGTGTTTTGGGTAAGCTAAACCCCTACAAACATAATGTCGTTTGACAAGCCATACAGATATAATAATGTTTCAGACCCGTTGCCCAACCAGTACAGACATAATACCGTTTCTGGTGCGTTCCCCGACCTGCACAGATATACTTAGTTTCTGACCCGTTGCCCAACTTGTACAGATAAAATACCATTTCTAACCCATTGCCGAACCCATATATTTAGCCACATCTAGGACTTGATTTAAGCAAAAACATAAGATTAAATTAATTGAACAGTAAGAAATATTATTACGTTCATGTTCTCCCCACTTTCCATCAGATGGAGCCTTGTAGAGCATGCGACCTAAAGGAGTAAACTGATCAACTGGAACATCTTCAGCTAGGATACCGAGTTCATCCAGCAGCTTCCTCTGAGCAGCATTTCTTACCCCTGATTACAAACAAATTAAGCATGCAATCCTACATCTATTCTGAATAAAAACTAAAATCTTTAGAGGATAACTATGGTCTATTTCACAATACCAAGGGCGTTTTCAGGAATAAGTTCGGATTCTCTGTAGAGTGGATGGCTGCAACAGGTGTTGGTCCATACCAAAGGGAATGTCACCTTGGTTGCAGACCGTTGCTGCAAGTACAACACCATGAGTTATAAAGTTTACAAAAGAAACAAAAAGTTAACACAAGAAATGAGTGAATATTGTGCAAACTACACATATAAACCACCTGAAGTAGTAACTCGTATTTTGAGTTGAACAGAAATACGCTGAATGCTCTGTGCAGCAGATTATCTTTTTCAATCTTCTCCATCAAGTGGCCTGCATATTAAGGAATTGGTGATAATGAACCTTAGGAGTGTTCTTAAATGGTTGAAAACGACTGAATCTAAAAATAATGCAAACCGGCCTGTTTGGAGTTTAAACAGTTCAGCGCATGGTTACGGTTTTAGAAACAGGATTTAATGGTTGGGGCGTTAGTTTGTCTTGGAACCAGAAGAGATGACTTCTATTTTCTATTTTTCTCCCAATTTTTTATTATGTGTGTATGTGTATTCATGAACCATTTAATCAATTTAAAAACATAATGTAAACAATGAAATTGATATATTTTCTTAAAAAATTGCATTGTAAAAGTTATCCTATTAACATTTATAAAATTTTTCCAATTAATGAACTAATCCTTGATTTGTTGAGCAAGTATAATAATTGTATGGCGTCCTAGCTTAGATAAGGTCTAAGCATGAAACCGTCAACATGTTCAGTTTGTTCATCACGTAAAACTAAGTGGACAAATAATGATGCTTACAATTGTATTTGGTATCATGCCCAACCACATTATCGTTCTCATCCACCAAAATGCATCTGCAGAAATATAAGATGCCAAAAAATTTCATTCAGTAAAGCCCATATCTCAAACGTAAGATATAGTAATACTAGATGTAATGCAATTGTTAACATTGACCTTAAAGTTTTAAATGAATATTTCCTCTCCTTATGTGGTAACAGATTTTTACAGGCAACTTACATATACAAAATCCTAGTGACAGTCCTTCAACACTTTTGACTTTATGGTATTCACTTAAAGTGTCGCCATTGGTAGAGAAGCAAACGACCATTTAAGGAGCACATACACAGCCAAACTAATAATTTCAATAAAAAAAAAAAAAAATACCCCACTATGACATAAAATAAATGAACCAAAAAGAGGGGCGTTCCTCTGATCAGGATACCCTTAGAAACCCAAAGGAATTGACGATGGCCTGCACAAGCGGATCGGTCAAAACATAAAGCTAGACAAACTTATGATATCTTTTTATATGCAAATCAATACAAGATTCAATATTATATTCATATGTGATATATTGGTTCCAGTATGTTGGTTGAATGTTTCAGGTCTAGATCTAGTCATCTAGTTCTATGGCACTTAAGCTATGTGATCCAAGTAAGTTAGTGGCTGCATTTATAAGCTTACTTTGCGAGAACTTTACAATACGCACGGTTTATTCATTCAAGTACTTTGTACAACTGACATCTGTTAGGCATGAATACAACAGATACATATTATATATTTTCAGCTGTTGTCAATCACTATGGAAAAAAACTATAGCGTGCACTCTATTACTTATGAGCAACCACATATTTGACTGATTCAAAAAATTAAAAGAAAATGTACATAATGAAATCAAACCTCTGTAAGATCCTCTTCTGGATCCACATCTACTCAAACTTACTTCTAAATGAACCTTAAACAATCAAAAGTTCAAAACTACTAATGTGTTTAACAATCCATCACGTTTTAAGATCCAAATCAACTCAAATCAACTCATTACACTTCATCAAAAACATATCTCTCCGGTTAATCAGTAAAACAGTAGTGAAACGAATCGAACTCACGATTAATACACACTATAAGTCTATAACATCGTTATCAATCGCCATTGGCCGCTAAACAACACGAAGAAGTAATAAAATAGTAAAAAGACGGCTAGCTACCACCTTCAAACAGAAAAAGTCGGTGAGAAACCTAATTGAATAGCCAAAAACAGATCTGAATAATCGGTCGAATCAAAACACAAAGTAGTAGAACAACTCACTCATCGTCGAACATGAGCCGCCTCTGGACAGCATCCATGCCGGAATCGTCACCCATGGCGGAGGTCACGGCGGCGTAAGGGCGGCGCGTGGTGGTGAGAGTGAAGAATGAGGAGATTTGAGGTGATATTCGCAGAGAGAAGACGTTTAACTGAAGTGAAAAGCAATGCAATTGCAAAGGGAGTTTGGTGGCGATGGTTTTTATGGGGAGAAATTTTGACATTTTGCGAAGTTAGGGGTCACATTCATATTCTTTGATATGATATATTATATCGAGTTGGATGAGAGTACTTGAGCAAGTTGAGACAACAAAATGTCCCATGTGGTGTGGGTTCATATTATTTGAATGTTTAGGATGTGTCACTCTCAATCTTTGGTTATTTGTTTGTGAAACTTTGGACCATGAGATATTGTTTCTTGTAAAGTTTGTCTTTGGAGCTGTTGTAGGTTTCGAGTTTAAAGAAATTACTGATAGATTTATGGGGTTAGCTCGTTATTGTTCTAGTATAGCATAGCTTCTATTTGATAGCTTTAAAAAGTTAGATACAATGGTGAGATCATGGGCTTATATATTTATGGCTCAAAAAGAAAGGTAGACATTTAATTTCTTTTACTCAATGAAGCACTGGTTTTTTTTTTCTTTTTTTTTCTAGAAATATGCAGTGATTTGATTTTATTATGTATTTAGTTTATGGGGTTTGACACGTACAACAAGGCTAAATGAGCATTCTAATCTCAAATCAAGGGTCAGCCGTCAGAATTTTTTATCGTAAATAAATATTTGTACCAAACACTAAGCTTACATATCACTAGTATTACTTTTTTAAATTTTATTATTTACTCTTAAAAAGTAGAAGTTAATCGATTATCATAAATCTTAAATTTCATTACGTGAGTTATCATGAGTTAGTAAAAAAGACACATAAGGAATATTATAATTTTATTTATTTCATTATCGCTTATTCTAACTTTTGGAATTATGTCTTCTTAACTTGATTTATTAAGAAGAAATATTTGATGTTTTGTCTTACCTTTTATATTATATAATACTATAATCAACAATATTATGAACACTACTTTACCATCACGTGTGTGTAAAAAATACAAGCAATATGTAGAACTCGTTAGACGCTAGTCGAATGGTAAGGTACAAACTAGCTATTAATCGGGATTAATAGGAGAGAAAACTTTATATGTAATTTTTAAACTTACATATATATATATACATATATATATATGTATGTATGTATATACACACACACACATACACATTGATATGAATATAATACTCAAAAAGAGTTCAAAATTCAAACAACTAGGTAGTATCTACCCGCGCTTCACGACTTTTTGTAACGATATATTTTCTTGTTCAAGGGTTCAAAAAGAAGAGTCATCATGATTCCAAACACTCGTATACCCTGTCAAAACAATTGTTACTCTGTTAATAGCTGTAGACAGTCGTTTTTCACGCCGTTAAACACAACATCTTTATTCATCTTCATTGCCTGTTGATGGTTGATGTAACATCTTTATTCATCGTCATTGCCTGCAGACAGGCTAACAAAAGCCGGTATGGTTGTTAATCGTCCTATTCATAAACTAAATAGTTATAGTTATCTTAGGATCTTATGATATGTTGCGTTTCTTTGTTATATGTAACATTTGACCCATTTGTAATGAAAACTCGAAACCATTTGAGTCAATTTGAAAATCAAATTCATTAATTAGTTATTTTATTTATTTTAGTATTTTTGATCACGTTATTTATTCAATTCAACATAATTTTATGAATTATAAAACAAATTTTATAAATTTATAAGATTTAATGTTAATGGTACTAAAATTAATAATTAAAATACAAATAATTACAAGATTTATAAAATTCATAAAATTTCATTTGACATATATGAGTTTAATAAATTATAAAAATAATTAAATTGCAAGATTTATACAATATTTATAAAATTTATAAAGTTTTATAAGTGTATTAAATAGTTAAATGGAGTTTTATAAGTCAAGGGTTTAAAATGTAATTCTTAGAAAGTTAACTAAAGAAAACTTTTTACCTAAAATTATAGCCCTTGTAAATCTCAAGGACCTAAGTGCTACATCTCTACCAAAAACAACCCAAACCCCGCCGACGACCCTCCCACCTCTGGCAAACTGTTCCGGCGATACCATTCGATTAGAAGAAATTGATTTTACTCAAATTAAACCTCATCAAACTGTTCGCAAACCAGACTCGATTCTAGAATCAACCTTGATTCGGTTATTAAAATCAAATACCCTTGTTTCACCACAAAACCGATCTCAGATTCAAATTCAAAACGGTTTCTAATCAAAGTATGTTATATTGATCAAAACATATGAATTAAAACGTCCCAACGACCATTTCAATTATAAGCATTCAACCGATTAAGCCTGAAACTATAGATTAAGAACAAATCAAAAATAAAACTCCTGAATCAAAGCTTTTACTCATCAACTATGAGTCAACATATTTGATCCTATATATTTTGGGGGAAACCCTCTAATCAATCTTTCTAAACTCTTCCAATTTCATTTTCATTCTCATCCTTTGGTTATTTGTTTGTGAAACTTGGTTCATGAGATATTGTTTCTTGTAAAGTTCCCCCTTGGAGCCGTTGTAGGTTTCGAGTTTGAAGAAACTATTAACGGATTTATAGGTTTAGCTCGTTATTGTTCTAGTATAGCGTCTATTCGATAGTTTTAAAAAGTTAGGAAGAATGGTGAGATCATGGGCCTATAAATTTATGGCTAAAAAAAGGTAGACATTTAATTTCTTTTACTCAGTGAAGAAATGGTTTTTCCAGAAATATGCAATGGCTTGATTTTATTTTATATTTAGCTTATGAGGTTTGGCACGTATAACAACTAACTTAGCATTTCTAATCTCAAATCAAGCGTCAGCTGTTGGACTTTTTTATTGTAAATAAATCTTCGTGCCAAACGCTAAGCTTGCATAACACTAATATTACTTTTTTTTTAATTTTATTATTTACTCTTAAAAAGTAGAAGTTAATCGATTATCATAATTCTTAAAATTCATTACGTGAGTTATCATTTGTTAGAAAAAAGACACATAAGGAATATTATAATTTTATTTATTTCATTGTTACTTATTCTAACTTTTGGAATTTTGTCTTTTTAACTTGATTTATTAAGAAAGAAATATTTAATGTTTTATCTTGCCTTTCATATTTTATAATACCATAATCAACAATATTATAAACACTACTTTACCATCACGTGTGTGTAAATAATACAAGCAATATGTAAAACTCATTGGACACTAGTCGAATGGTAAGATACAAACTTGCTATTAATCGGGACTAATAGGATAGAAAACTTTATATGTAATTTTTAAACTTATATATATATACACACACATCGATATGAATATGATACTCAAAAAGAGTTCAAAATTCAAACAAGTAGGTAGTATTTACCCACGCTTCTTGACAGGATTTTGTAACGATACATTTCCATATTAGAGGGTTCAAAAACGAAGAGTTGTCATGACTGCAAACACTTGTATACCCTGTCAAAACAACTGTTACTCTGTTAGTGGCTGCAGATAGTCGTTTAACACTTTTTTGAGTTTGACACGTGGAATACTAGATTGACTGGGTCCGAGAATGGAAACTCAGTTGATGTGGCTTCAACTAGGATCGAATATGATGATTGAGTCAATGATTAAGTAGTGGAAATACAGAATCAAAGAACATTAAATGCTGAAAATACTCATAAATGCTTTGTATATTGATATTGTTAAAACTATTAAAGCTTACATTCGAGAGTTCCAAAAGTAGGGTATTCTATTCTATTTATAGGGTGATACAATGCCTGTACAAAATGACTAAACTACCCTGACAACTATTGTTGGATCTTATAAGAATAATATGAGGCTGGTGCAACCAAAACAACACTTAGAAGATTTTGGATGCAACTGAATGAAGACTTCCGAAGATAAAGCTGCACTTCCGAAGCGAAGTTAAAGATCTTCCGAAACATATGAAGAACTTCCGAAGGCAAAACTCACTCTTCCGAGACCAAGCAGTTTTCCTTCCGAAGTATAACCACCTTGATGATCAAAGGCAAAGTCTTCCGAAGAATGAAGTCATGAAAACTTGCAGAAGGCTCGGAAAAAGTTAACTCTTCCGAAAAAATGATTTCGGAAGAACTTATTCTTTCGAAACCATTTATACTTCGGAAGAACCAACTATAGACTAGTGGACATAAGTATGGCCAGATTGACACATGCTGCCAACTCTGATATATTGCATGGTGCTTTCTCACGCCCATGGAGTTGACCATACTTTATTCCACTGTTTATCTTTATCAGTTATTATAGTTACCAACTTTAGTTACTAACAAAAAGCAAGCCATGGACATATCATGACTACCTAATCTAGGTTATTAGTTTATCTTAGAAACCTTACTTCTAGCAATGTAGTACTTGTCTAGTTGTAATTTCCAGCTGGTTTTCCAAGTATAACCGGCTGTAGATAGTAGTATATATAGATTCTCATTGTAAGTCTCCAAGAAACGGAGTGAACTTGTAAGAGTCTTGTAACACCAAGTTGAGAAGTAATATATACAAGTATCTTGAAAACCAACTTTCTGTGTTCATCAACTTAGTATATTATTATCAACTTAGTTAAAAGACTTTGAATCATTTGTTCAAGTGAGTTTGAGAGTTAAAGCTTGTGTTAAAACACCAAATCCGATCCTGCAATTGGTATCAGAGCATATCACGCTCTTGATTATGAGATCTAACTATCCCAAATCACTCTTGTTTCCTTACTATCACTCACGTCACAAATGACTCTTAACCAAAAATCCTCTGAATCTGAAATGGGAACCATGACCAAGGCTCCAATTATCAATCCTGATAATTTCAGATAATGGTGAAAACGTATTGAAGGCTTTATCAAGTATCAAGACAGCCGAATGTGGAGGTTTGTTACTCATGGTCCTTACAAGCCAAAAGTGGCATCTTGGGCTGGTAATGGTGCCATGATTGAGAAAGCTGTTGAATACTACTCAGATGAAGATTTCAAGAAGATGGACATTGACTACAAAGCCATGACTGTGCTTCTTACAGCCATACCAAACTCCATAATTATAGGCTTTCAGCACTATGAAACAGCTAAGGATCTGTTTGATGCTTTAACGTTGATGTAATCTGGTTCTACCGATTCCAAAGAGTCCAAGAAAGATTACTGAAGCAATAATTTGAAAACTTCACTCATATTGCTGGTGAGGTCCCGAGTCAGCAATACTTCACGTACATGGACTTAATCTCTTCTTATCAGTCTATGGGAGTAACTCTCGAGAAAAGAGATATAGTAAGAAAATGCATGAGTGTACTTCCTCATGAATGGACTTTTTACCGCGTCTCAATCAAGAGAACTGAGAATCTCAATACTCTCACCATGAATAAGCTATATGGAATCCTGGATGGATACCGTATGGAGATGGAAACTCAAAAAAGCCATCAGATGAACAGAAGCTCAAATCTCCCAGTCAGCATACTCTACATGCTAAAGGTTCAAGAACTCCATAACCCCAGTTGCACCTGAACTACCCCCAACAGCCATTGTCCTCTTCAGGACCCTACATCACATTTCCTGAGACACCTAGGTCTCAAGATGTGGTACTGATTAGCAAGAGGTTCCATCTGTTAACCCACTATCCAATAAGCAAAAGAGTGATGCAACAATGGTGACCACCATAGAGAAGGATTAGGCAGAAAACCTCATCCACACAGCTGATAATCAACACCTAACCACCAAAGAAAGAAGTAACAAACTCAAGGTAGTAAGAAAAACCACCAAGAAGGTGACCGAGTCAAAGTTAAAAATAGACCCAAGGCAAAAGGTGTATTCATCTCAGCTGGATTCCAAGTGGTTCGAAGTTCTGATTCAGATAAAGAGTGTAGTACCAGCACTCGTATCCAGTTGAAGGATTAGAAATTTAAGGGGAAGGCTATTGACGAAGTAAAGAAGTGAAAGAAACAACAGTTCTCATGCCCCATCAAGAATAACATTGAGTGCATAATCTGTGGTCTGCATAACCACATGGCTAAAGATTGTTACTACAATCCTGCAAGCACACATTATGCAAACAATGTTAAGAAAGAAGGAGTTAAGGATGGTTTCACATTTGGAACTTATCATACGGTTCAAGTGATAAAAAAAGGAAAGCTGATATCCGAAGCCAAATTGCTTTTGGAAGAAACATCTTCCTCCGAAAGTAAAATAGCTTCGGAAGAAAAATCAAAAAGAAAAAAAAGAAACAAAAGAAATCTTTTGAAACCTTTCGAGAAGAAAACTGCTTCTAAAGAAAAGGTGGTAATAACTTCTTCTAGTAAGAAAGAAGTCTCAGAAGCAAGTAATGCTGCTCCAGCCTCCACATGCTCATATTCACAGATAAACCATGGAATGGAATGGAAGATCAAGAAAGATGATGCAGCACAAACTTCTTCTTCTCAAACCATAATTGAGCACCCATGCATACATTTTGGTTCAATTATGTCAACTTAAACTTAACTGTCTTCCACTATAACTCAAAACTTGAAATAATTCAAACTTAATAACTATTCAATCATAATTTTGCTAATTCAAGTTCCATCACAAGGGTAAACAAACAAAAAGGCTAACAAAAGGCTTAACGGTCATAATATTGGGTTAAAACAAAAGAAATGAAGAAACAGGCTCAAAATTGGTGACTAATGGATATATGTTGGTGAGATGGGTCCTATGGGCTATTTTATGGTTAATCCTATTGCCTCAATCATTTCAATGCGAATCACGGTCTCAAATCTCGAAATGCACGCGCTCCACAAGTTCTACCACTAACAAGCATCATTGCACACTCAAATAAGCAATTCAGATATGCAACAAAGAAAAAGGCTTTTCATAAATGGAAACGGTGGATTTGGGTTACCGACATGAAATGTGCAAGTTTACTACTCCTAAGGTTTGCCACCCCTAGTTAGGCGTTCCCTTTCCAACTTTCACAAACCAACCAGGTTTAAACATTTAGGAAATCAGCCATGACCAAGAACCTTAACCAATGATTAACATATTAGAGAAAAATTTTAAAAAATTTCAATTTTTGACCAAATTTTTATTTCTCGAAAATGTGTCTACCTATGGTTCTCTCATCCCCACAGTTGGGATACATTGTCCCGAATGTATGGGTTTTACAAAAATAAGGTTTCTTATGGTATTTACCAATCCCAAACAGTCCCTAAGGTTCTCGACTCAACGACTCAGACTCACATTTTACTGCTATAACGTACCTGATCAGGTGAACATCCCCACACTTAAGTGGTGCAACGGGCTAATAAAAAAACAAAACAAAACTAAAACAAATTAATAAAACTCACTTTCGTAGGAATCACGGTTGCATTTAGCATATGCAACAAGCCTTTTAAACCTCTCGGTAAGCTCGAGTGGACGAGTGAAGTCTCGTGAGGGTTCCTAGTGAACACACCCACAAAGTTCAAAACAACTAAGATCATAAAAAAAACTAAAAATTACAAATAGCTCAGGTTGCCTCCCAAGTAGCGCTAAGTTTTAGGTCTTCAGCCAGACCATACCATACCTGTCACCATTCATGGTGGTCGAAAGTGGTGCTTACCTTTTAAGGGTTCTACAAATGGTTGTTTTTGTTGATCTAGTGAGTTCCCAACGTCATCCAAACATGGGCCAAACATCGTTGTCTTAACTGGAGCATTTGTAGGATCAAGTGCATCACTAACTTTTTTCTTCCATTTTGGCTTCTCATGCTTTATTTCCATCTCCATCACTAGGTCTTTATTTTCTTTTAAATCTACGACTCTTTCAAGTCCACCTGCTTATCCCTATCATACTTACAACCATTATCAAAAGTTGTGTGCTTGCTGACATGTGAGATGTAGGTAGGAGCACACATGTTAGTCAAATCTGCCTCAAAAGGTTTGTCATTAACAAAATAAGTGATCGACTTGGAAAACACATCAAAACATAACTTACGGGTTTCATATGTCATATCAATCATTCCATCCCTACAGTTGATTTGAGCATTGGTAGTTGCCAAAAATGATCGACCTAAAATAACCTTTGGTTGCTCGTTTGGTCTTACTAGTGCATAGTCAAGCACCATAAAGTCCACCGAGTAGTAGAAATCTCCCAACTTGATTATCACATCTTTTACCATCCCCCGAGAAAGTTTACAGGTCAAGTCAGCTAACACCATAGTGGTGTCAACCTCCTATAGAGGGCCGAACTCATATTGATCATATAATGTACCAGGCAAGATACTAACACATGCTCCATAATCTAAGAGAGCCCTTTTTATCTTGAACTTTCCCATTTTGATTGGAATGAAGGGTGCTCCCGGGTCACTCTCTTCTACTGCATCGACACTATATTTCTTATCTGCAACTTGTTTTGAAAAAAAAAAATAAAGTCGTTATTGAAAATTTCAAAATTAGGAAGGATACTAACCCAATTGATGTGGACATTTCTCATGTTCTTTATGGTTGTCCCTTGATGTTGTGGATTCATGGTCGTATCACTTGGTAGCTTGCCCGGATCTTTCCTAAGAGCTGCCACTTCTTCTGCTAGTTGACCAACTTGTTTGGTTAATGCCTCGTGACTCTTGTCTCGAATCTCATTAGACTTCTTTATCTCTTTCACGAATTCCAATAGCTCCTTATTTGTTGGTTCTGAGTTTGCTCCCGATGTGCCCTGATCTTGAGTACTTTGATAATTTTTCGACCACCCCTGTTGTAATTCCCTTGATTGTACTGACCATTTGACCTATTCTGATATTGTTGATGAGAATTACCTTGAAAATTTGGTTTCAACTGATTGTCTGGGTTACCATATCGGAGGTTTGGGTGATTTTTCAAGCCTGGGTAATAGGTATTGGAGTTAATGTTGTTATACGGTCACCTATCACCCTGCACATAATTTACCTCTTCTAAACCCAAATCTAAATCTGGACAATCTCTAGTAGTATGTCCAGCTTCACCACATCCTTAGCATATAGTAAAGGAGCTTGTGGCCTACACTGTAGCCTTACCTTCCGACTGACCTGACCTCGAAGCGTTCCTATCCGAATCATCAACCACACCCCTGGATTTCCTACGAGGCTGAGCTTGTCTTTTTGTGTGTATACTCATCCGTTCTAGTAACTCCCAGTCATCATTCTCAGTATTTGTCATGAACGTACCTGCACTTGTCGAGTTCATATCTCTCACATCTTCAGCAGACAACCCATCATAAAAAGAGGAAATCAATTCCCATTGGGGAATGTCGTGATGGGGACAGATTCTCAACAACTCCTTGAACCTTGTCCAAGCCTCATGAAACGGCTCGTATTGTTGTTGAATGAATGTCCGAATGGCGGTTCTGGCCTCACTAGTCTTCTGAGGGGTATAATACTCCTCTAAAACCGCCTGCTGCATTTGCTCCCATGTATAAATGCTAGCAGCAGGTAGTGAGTGGAACCATTTTTCTTCTGCGGGGTATAATACTCCTCTAAAAAGGCCTACTGCATTTGTTGACTGAATGTCTAAATGGCGGTTCTGTCTTGGTTGAAGGTAGGGATTTTGTCTCTGAGGTGGCTGGTTCTGAGCAAGTGGATTTTTTCTTTGTCGGTTGTTTTGTGGTTGTGGATTCGGGTATGCTAATGGGTCATTGGGTTGGTTCGGTGGAGGTTGATTTTATGGTGGATTTGGCGGTTGGTCAGTGGGTGGATTTTGGTTAAATGGTGGTGGTGGGTTTGGATTTTCCATCTTAAACTCTTTGACTACACTTGTTGATTGAGTTTTTGTTCGGGATTGTGCTTGATTTCTTCGAGCGGTCTTTTCAACTTCTGGATCAAATATCAGTGGGGACTTGTTCCTTGTGTGTCTGGTATGCATGCACGAAGCTGTCACCTACACACAAACACACCAAGCATAAAGAAGAACAAGAAACTAAATATAAAAGAAAACGAAACCAAACAAATCACTTTGCGCACTAATTCGCCGGCAACGGCACCATTTTGATTGCGGTTTGTCAAGCCTAATAAAAAACAATTTATAATGGTCCAAACTCACCTAAGATACCTAGGGTAAGTCGAGTCGATCCACAGGGAATATGTGGAAAGTGAAAAGCTTGATTTACGATTTGAAAACTAATTAAGAATGATTAACAAGAAAACTGATTTTTAAAAGTAAAACTGATTTGAACTTGAATTGGTTGTAAAGCAATGATTGGAAAGGTAATCTTCTCCGGGGTCAGGTTTACTACTTAGACTTGCTTTGATAGTTAATAATGGTCATATAAACATAAATGGGTCGATTTGGGTAAAGACAATAGATTGAATGAGACTGTTGTTAAAGAACCACCCGAATCATATCCTACGATTGTGATACCCAATTCCATCCAACATTGATGTTTCCAGATGAAAATAAATCTAAAACAATCAAAGTGGAACAATTGAATTGAAAGCAACACATGTATTTTAGAATCTTCAACCAATAAATAATATCACTCGGCTTAAAGTACCGTATTCAAATATTAACTCAACCACAAATCATCAAGAACAAGTCATAGTATACAAACCCTACCACCCGGAGAAGATCACGGATGGTTTAGTCGGATATGGTAATGAAAATCAACATGAAAACAAATGAAAACATTGTTGTAAACATTAAAGAATCAAACCGAATGATAAAAATGAGATCTTTAGCCTTGAAATATCCTCCGGAAGTCTTCGGGATCGCTTGGGATCGTTCTTGGGACTTGGAGATAGCTGGGAATTAAGTGTCTCCTCTAAAACCTAAATTTTCCATCTTTTTATAAGATTATAGCGCGCCCTGCACCGTAGGTCATGTTACCACCGTAAGTTACGTTAGGGGCTTACTGAATTTTTAACATCTGCTATACCGTAAGACATCCCACCACCGTAAATTACAGTACGGGCTTTCTGTTCAATTTTGAGTTGCTAAACCGTAGGTCATCATTCCACCGTAGGTCACGTTAGACAACTTTTATCCAATTCTTATTTTCTTCATAACTTCTTCTTTCGGATTCCGTTTCCGTCCCCGTTTGTGGCCACATTCTCGAAATTGATTTCTCTATCACCTCATCTATCACAAGCTTTGTTTATCATCCATGTGCATTCTCCAAGCCACATCAAATCATTATGTTTTACCTATAAAACACTAAATAATCATAGTTAACTTATTCCATACAATTTCTTCTACTTAAACATATTAAATACATTAAAGTTAACCACTTAACCATGATAAACAACATTCCAAACCCCTTACATCAACTGTTACATAGCAATTTGACCTATCTTTGATTTTGTGATGAATAACCATTTGTGTTATGTTTTATGCTTATTTTCAATCATATTTGTTGTTTTAAGTATCTTTTTAACAATGAAACATAGGATTTGATGTCAACATTTTATTTTCTTGGTTCCCCTGTTCATGTAATTAACCAAGGTTTTGTAAATCGGTTGTTCTTTGTAATCACATTAATATCCGTTTCATTGTACTCAAAATGTCAATGAAATCCATTGATCATGGTCAATTTCATGAACTTTCTTGACCTAGGGTCTTTTTATGATCACCACTGGTTCGGTATTAAAAGTTTATGAATCTGTCGATAGTCACCTTGTTTCAATACTACTTTGGCTAAGAATCAAAATAAAGATGAAATAGAGTTGGATGAACAATCAACACAGTAGGTTTGATATGATTTGGATGATGGATGATGATCAGTATGAAGAATGCTCGTCTTACTATAGTTCACGTAAATTTAAAAAATGTTAAATCTCTCATTAATGTGTTTAAATAGTCGATTTAATGGTTTTCTCAAACTTGGCAAGGGTATGAACAAATGCGGATGGTTTTAATTTTATACTGTAGCAAATGCGGATATTTTTGACTTATACGCATTTGTGTACTGTGACAAACGCGAAAGCACAAATTTACCAGCATTAGACAGTATAACAAATATGGAAGAACATTTTGACATATCCACATTTATATCAACGAATGCGGATGACCAATTTGGTTGTCCACATTTCTTGATCTTCAACCGCATTAGTTAATGATGATGGATGATAGTATTTCTGTGCTTTGCATTATCCATCCGCATTAACTGAGGTTCAAACACTTATCATGATAGAAGAGTGTGAGCACAAAATTTATTTATGAAACAAATACACAACAATGTTCTGCATTGATCATGTCAACCACATTAGGGAAATAAGGCTGAACAAAACTTAACCGCATAGAGAAATGCGGAAGAACAAATTTTTGTCCGCATAAAGAAATGTGGAAGAACAAAGTTATGTCCGAATAAGTTTTCAATGTACGCATTTGTTTTGAAACAAATGCGGAAGACTTAACTTGTCTGCATTAGTTTCACTTGTGTTTTCCCTTGCACAAAACTATTACCCGCATTGGTTATATGCATGGGTTACTTTCACCCGCATTAACCAATACTCTTACCCGCATTAAAATTTAAACTTATTAAAAATTAATGTTGTTGCTGTGGATAGTTTTGACTGTTTTTGCACTGATACTTTGAATTTTATGAAGATGTGTCTTCTGCTTTGACTTTTATGAAAATGTGTCTGTTGCTTTGTCTTTTATGAAGTTTGACTGTTGCGTGGATTGTCAGTTCTTGCTTGGATTGAATTGTACACTAGGTGTGATACAAATTTCCTAGTTTTGACTGATCTTGGACTTTTGTGCCTCCAAATATCTGAATATACTTAGATACTATGGTATAACTTCCACACCAACACACCTATTTTTTTGATTTTATATTTTTAAGAAAAGCAACAACTGTACGTAATGATCAAAATTTTAATTACTCCCCTTAAAGTTTTTATCCATATGGGATAAAAACTTTAAAGATTTAAAATTTTAAAGGAAAATAATTTTGTAATTTTCTTATTTGTATATGAATAGAAAGTATACCTTACTCGGGATCATATCTTACCTTTCACAAGTGCAAGCAATTGTTAGTAAAATAGACATAATCATGACATATTGATTTTAGGTGTGTTTTTCCTCTTAAACTCATGCTTGATTAATGTTTTGATGCTAGTGATCTTTATCATGTTTTGAGTGAATTGAGTATTCAACATGTGCCTCACACTCAAAAGCATCGCAAAATCAACCATTCGCATGAGATCCATGGTAGAACTTTTTCACAACTTACATAACCAGGTCATTTAAAATATGAATTCTTATTTTGTTTTGAGGTAGATTGATCCTTATTGGGATTCTTTTACTTTGATCCTTATATTTATTTTATCCACATTAGGATTCATTTTGCACTTTACTTTGGAAGGTGATCCTCTTTGGGATTATTTTTATTCATTCACCAGGAATGTAGTCTTTATTAATTCATCCATGTTGGATGTGTTCTTCATTGTGAATCTTTTTGGATCATGACATCAGCACTATGTGCCTGTTTCTCCAGATCTTTGCTCAACAAAATAGAGGAGAAATTAATGTGTGTGAATGAGATTTATAAGGCATCATTACCTGGTGTGTTTAGGTTACTACACACACACACACACTTGGATAAGCTACTACTTACTTATACTCTAAGATGAATGCTTCACAGTTGAATATGAGCTTCAGTTCATCACAACATGTATCTTTTTTTCCAAGCTGAGCCTACCCGCATATCAGATAAGTCATGTCAGTCTTTGAAAATTTTGAAATAGACACAGTGAATGATATAACGACTGTAATTATATTATTTCCCAGTTTTGAAGTATATATCATATTCTTCACCAAAATAACTTCTTTTTGTATATATTTTTTTATTATTTGAATGTTTTTGTAAATTTTGATTTTTACTCAAGTTTAATCATGCCAATTGATTGGACTAAGAATTCAAACCGACTAGGATCAAATGCCTTAGTGAACAAATCAGCTAGTTGATTGTCCGTGTGGACCTGTATCAACTTGATTAACCATTTTCAGTACAGTCTCTCAAAAAGTGATATCTAATTTCAATGTGTTTGGTTTTTAAGTGCTAAACTAGATTGTTTGTTATTAACATGGCTACTGTGTTGTTAATGTGAATTGGTATGTGCAAGAAGTTAAAACCATATGTGCAAGAAGTTAAAACCATAATCAAGCATCTGGTTTTGAATCCAGAGAACTTGAGAGCAACAAGTTGATGCTACTATGTACTCAGCTTTTGCTGTTGAAACAGATACGTGTGTCTGCTTCTTGCACCGCCAGGAGACTAGTCTGGGACCAAAAAATTGACAACCCCTAGAAGTGGACTTGCGATTGAAGTTGCATCCCTTATAATCACTGTTTGTATAGGCATAAAGGTTGAAATCCCCTTCCTTTGCATACCATAAACCAAGTGCAGGCTTGCCCTTAAGATATCTGAATATCCTCTTGACACCATTTGCATGTGATTCCTTGGGATCTGCTTGATATCTAGCACAAACATATACACCAAACATTATGTCAGGTCTGTTTGATCACATAGACTTCTTCATAAATTTTACCATAAAGAAATGCATACTTTACATCCATTTGATACACAGTGAATTTCATGGATGAAGAGTAAGCAAGGAATAGTTTGATGGCTTCTAATCTGGCTACATGAGCAAACACTTCATCATAATCTATTCCTTCTTCTTGAGTGTATCCCTGTGAAACCAATCTTGCCTTGTTTCTGATAACAATACCCCTGTCATCAGTCTTGTTCATGTATAACCATCTGGTACCGATAGGGTATTGTTCTTCGAGAAGGCCTACGAGCTGCCATACTTCTTGTTTCTTGAATTAGAGCAATTCATCCTGCATTACCTCTATCCAGCTGTTGTCTTGAAGAGCCTGTTTTATATTCTTGGGTATAGTTTGACACAGAAAGCAAGAAAACAAACAAATGTTTGCAATACTTGACTTGCTTCTTGTCACCCGCTCATCTAATTCACCAATGACGCTTGACACTAGATGATCCTTATGTATCCTAATGGTTGGAATTGAGTCACCAGCAATTGATACATCAAGGTTGGAAACATTCAGATCATCTTGGTAAGAGGCACCTTCAGGTTGTAATGTAGGTGAGTGGTGAAAGTAATGAAAGGCTTCACCAGCTTCAGTTTCAGCATCAGCAACACTTTGACGACTTTCATAATTTGTATTCATTGCATTTTCAACAGGCACAGTTGCTGGTTCTGAATTTCTAACTTCAGTAGATGGTTCTTCTGAAGGATTAGGAAGTGTGCTAGGACCAACCTCAGTTGAAACACTTTGATTTGTACTTCTTGTCTAACAGGATCAGCTTGTAATAGAACTTCTTTATCAAATTGATTAATAGAAGGAGGAATCATGGGAAGTCATCTCTTCTTTATACTGTTCCAGAAGATCTAGCTGATTGTAGGTTACCTGCATTTGACAAATGAAACCGATCAAAAGATCTTGTAAAATAGTCAATATCAAACAACCAATCGGGACGATTTATTGACTTAGGAAAGGAGTGTTTCATTGAATTGCACATTGGTTGATTCATCAATGATGTTTAATCTAGGATTAAACACTCTAAAAGCCTTTGAAACAAAGGAATAGCCAACAAAGAATCCCTCATCAGACTTAGGAGTAAACTTTCCTAAATGGTCTTGGGTGTTTAATATTAAGACAGGACACTCAAATGACTTGAAAAATCCAATAAATGGTTTTCTGTGAAAAAGCATTTCATAAGGTGTTCTATTGCTTTCTTTAACTATTAAAGTTTGATTTTGCACAAAGCACGATGTGTTGCCTGCTTTGGCCCAAAGGTAATTGGCAATATAGCATCGGCTAGCATTGTTCTTGCTGATTCAATTAGTGTTCTGTTTCTTCTTTCAGCTACTCCATTTTGTTGAGGAGTTCTAGCTGCACTAAATTGATGAGCAATGCCTTTGGTTGTGCAAAATGAACTTAGATTTTCATTTTTGAATACTATGTCGTTATCACTTCTGATTGATTTTACTTTTTGATCAAGTTGATTTTCAATGTTAGTGATAAAATCTTTTATTATTTGGCGTGCTTCATTTTTATGAAGAAGAAAGAAGACCCATGTGAATCTTGAAAAGTCATCAATGATCACCATACAATACTGTTTCTTTCCAATACTTATGACATGAGTTGGTCCAAACAGATCCATATGAAATAACTTCAATAGAGAATTGTTTGTGTTCACAGCTTTAGCTTATGGAAAGACTTATGTTGTTTTCCTTTGAGACATGTAGAATAATGATCAATGAAATGAAATTCCTTTAGTGGTAAACCAATTACATGGTTTCCTTTTACCAATCTGTTCATGTTTTTAAAATTTGTGTGTCCCAAACATCTATACCAAAGTTGAGACTCATCAAATGATGCTTTAGATAAAAGACATGTTTCTTCTTTTGGTTTTGTAGAATTAAGATTCAAGATATAGGTGTTATTCTTTCTCGGAGTCTTCAAGACAACTCCTTCTTCAGGAATTTGGAATCCTAGTTTTAGAATATAGCAATGAGTGTCTCTGAGGATGTGGAAATTCAGTTGCTTGCGGTAGTTCATTTTGTAAAAACTTAGCATTCCATTCATCACAGATCCTTGACCATTAATTCTACCACCTTGTGAGTTTTCACTAAATGCTACAGTAGTTCCTTGTATATGCTTGAAGTGATGAAGGAGGGGACTATCTCCACTCGTGTGTCGGGAGCATCCACTGTCCACATACCATAAGCTGTTGGACCTGTATGGATGACCCTGGAAGCATAAATGAACTAGTTTGAATGTGGAACCCAAGCCATGATGGTCTTGGGTTGTCCAGTTCTATCCATTACTGTAACCTTTTGATACTTTCCTCTAGGTTGTGATTTAGAGGTTGATGCATTGATGAATTTCTGGGGAGTCCTTTTTGGTTTTATTTGATCAACTTCAACTGAGATGTCAGAAGAGTAATCAAATCTTTGATCTGTAATTCTATATAGAAATAGGGCATGTTTTTGATTTTCAGAAATCACTTTTGTTTTAAATCTTGGATGAGAACTAAGTGATTGTTTCATATCTTGCTTATATTCCTTTCGACACTCTTTGACTACCATTGATCATAGAAGTAATCATTAGAATTAGAAACCTGTGATTGGTTAATATATGATGTACTACTATTTTTGGCCTTATCAGTTGAATTTGATGAAATAGGCTTGTTTTGAGGAACTCTTAAGCCTTTCTGTGTAAAGAAGAAATCAGATGTATTGTGATTTGTCATATCACATATAGAACAATACTTGTTGAAATAGCAGTTTTTTGTTGAATGATTGTTCATGTCACAGATGGAGCAATATTGATTAAAATAATACTCATCTGTGTTGTGATTAGACATGTCACAAATATCACAGTACATTTGTTTGTCTTTTGATTTTTGATATGAAGGCTTCATGTGATTTAGTAGATTTTAGATTAGTCTCAGATTTTGTTTTCTATGAAGAAGCAACTTCAGTCTTCTTGGTTTCCATAGATTGTTTCACAATTCTACCATGCTTGGACTTTAGAGACTGCTTTTGCTTCCTTTTACCTTTACTTAACTCCTGCTCAAATTGATCAACATGCTCTTCATTGCAAATGTCAAAACCAACTCCTTGTTTGTGCTTTGATGATGATTGAGATTTAGTTTTTACATTTGATCTTTAAACCATGGGAGATTTCCCTTTGGATGATGGAGATGCTGTTGTTTTGCTTTTGTTTTTCAGTGAAACCTTTTCTGATTTGCTTGAATTTTTTGGAGATTTAATCTCACTATCAGATCTGCATTTAGCAGAGGATTTCATAGAAAATTCAACATGTGACACCCTGCATATATCCCACATCGGTCGTGGACAGGAGAGATTCCTGGTTCATAAGTAATGTCTGGTCTCTAATATCACCAACGCGTTTTGGGCGTATTGGCTGTGGATGAGAGGAGAACTCCACAGTTAAGCGTGCTCAGGTGGGAGTAATCCAGGGATGGGTGACCTCCCTGGGAAGTTTTCACCCGGGCAACCAAAAGCAAATCCGTGAGCTCCTTGTGGGCAAAGCGGACAATATTGGTGGTACGAGAGGCCGGGTGTTACAGATTGGTATCAGAGCCATTGGTTATAGGGAACTAGGTTGCATACACACTAGTCTATAACCGTACACAGTTAGTTAGTCACTCTTTGCTTATTCTCTTACTGTATACCCATTGGCTTACGCATCACGTGCACTGCAGCATGGCATCATCATCACGGGTTTTGGGTAAAAGACCTGCGCGTTCTGAATCCCCTCCTTCTCCTCCTGTACCTCATCGAGAACCCAATTGGCCGCGGTGTCCTTACCCTTCTAGAGAGATAGATTTGGACCAGCCATTTGTGCCACCCGAGCTTGATCCTCCTCGAGATTGGAGATACTATGCTACCTATGTGAACCGTATGGTTTACAGGGAGCGGGTCCCAGGCCCTGCTACTACTGGACCCAGGACCAGGTCAGCTACTGCCTCTACGACACCTGCTCTTCCCTCACTTGACGTTCCTCTCGAGCAGGCTGTGGCAGCTTTAGTTGCGACTCTTGACACTGAGCGTCGGCGTATCAGAGTACTCACTGACGAGAACTCCACTTTAGCATATGAAGTGCGCCAGCTACGCCTACTAGTGGAGACACTCCAGGATCGACTCTCGATGGCTATTACTGGACATCATACCCTGACTGGTACTGTGATGCAGCTTGTGGAGCGTATGGACGAGCAAGAGCTTCATAATGTAGGTGTGGAGGATAGGTTGACCGGATTGGAGGCACAGTTTGCAGCACTACAGATTGTGGACCATCCTGCACCAGCAGAAGATGTTGATGAAGACCCCGAGGAAGAGCCCGAAGAAGCCCCAGACGGCGGAGATAGTGATGGATCAGATTTGTTTGATTGATTCTTTTCTATTTATATGATCTAGACTGCATAGCGTTTTTTTTTAAAACCTATGTGGGAAGGGTTGTTTCCCACACAACTGAAAACTTGAAATTTTGACATTGATTGGATATTTTGTGAGTTACTTACAATTTATTTATGATAAGTTATTATTTTGGTTATAAATGTTGTGGTTGTGGCAGTACATTATTTCTTATTATTTACCATACTTCAATGAGATTAATATGTTGGATGTTACTCATTATTGTGTTTGTAAATGTAAAGTGAAATATGGACGGCCGAGGCAGTGGACGTGGACGTGGCCATGGGCGTGGCGGAGGACGTGGCGCCGGCACCATGAACATGACCCCAGCTGAATTAGCTGCTCTGATTAATCAGCATGTGCAGGCGGCATTGAACACTCAACCCGCTCAGTTTGGAGGTAAACGGTGACTTTAGTCATCGATTACGCAAATAATTCGTTAAGTGATAAATTCATTCGGGTCAATTTAAATACTCTGTCATGTGAATACAGGACCACCTGGGTGTACTTACAAGGCATTTATGGATTGCAAGCCCCATACCTACAGTGGATCTGAGGGAGCTGTAGGGCTCGTGAGGTGGTTCGAGAAGACTGAATCAGTCTTCGCCAAATGCAACTGTCCAGCGGTGGACCAGGTGAAATTCGCCACGGGGACACTTGAGGGTGCAGCACTCACGTGGTGGAATGCGCAAGTGCAGATGCTTGGTCAGGCGATGGCAAACGCGCTGCCATGGGATGAATTCAAAACGATGATGACAGAGGAATACTGCCCTCGTAATGAAGTTCAGAAGCTAGAAGCCGAGTTCTGGCAATTAAAGATGGAAGGATCTGACATTGAAGCTTACACTACTAGGTCTCATGAGCTGGCTACACTCTGTCCTGGCATGGTTGACCCGCCGAGCCGACGAATTGAGCTCTACTTACGTGGGTTGGTGCCGGAAATTCAAAGTATGGTGACCGCTGCAAATCTTCCTACTATTCAACAGGTCATTCGATTGGCTCATAAACTCACCGATCAGGCAGTGGAGCAAGGGAAGTTACCTAAGCGGGGCGCTGTGACAAGCATGCCCGACAATAAACGCAAGTGGGAAAGTAATGCCAGCAAGGGATCGACATCTGGTAGTCAACCTCAGCAACAACAGCCTCAACAACAACAGCAACAAAGGAGGTTTGATAACAACCGCAACTTCAACCAATCGTCTGCCCCAACTCAAGGACCCGGTGGTTATGCGGGGAAAAGCCCCAAATGCAACCGATGCAACTATCACCACACTGGCAGGTGTGATAGCTTTCGATGCCAGCGTTGTGGGAAGGTTGGACACGCGGCAAAGGATTGTCGTGGGGAGTTGATGAAGAAGCCCCAGCAGCCTCAGCAGTCCCAACGGCCCCATGAAACGCCAAAGGGTTGCTTTGAATGTGGAAAAGAGGGGCATTACAAGAGAAATTGCCCTCAATTAAAAAGAAATGGTAATGGCAATGGAAATGGTGGTAATAACAATAATGGGGGCAGTGGTGACAATAATGGTGGCAACAATGGTGGAGCAAAAGGGAGAGCCTTTGTCATGGGATCAGGTGAGGCTCTAAACGATCCTACTACTGTTACTGGTAAATTTCCTATTAATGGTCGTTTTGCTTCTATACTGTTTGATACCGGAGCTGATAGGAGTTTTATTTCTACTAAATTCTGTAGTCTCCTAAGTGATATGCCTTCTGCGTTGGACCCTAAGTATACCGTAGAATTAGCTGATGGTAAGCAAATCTCCGTTACGCATATCCTTAAGGGTTGTAAGATAGAACTCGCTGGTCATACCTTTGATATCGATCTCATGCCTATTACACTTGGGAGTTTTGACGTGGTCGTAGGTATGGATTGGCTGTCTGAGAAGCAGGCAGAAGTCATATGCCATGAGAAGGTTATTCGCATTCCTTTAAAAGAGGGAGAGATTCTCTCAGTTAAGGGCGAGAAGAGTGGTGCAGTGATAGGCATCATATCTTTTATGAAAGCGCAGAAGTGGCTACACAAGGGTCACTTAGCCATATTAGCCCTTGTGACCGATAAACAACAAGAAGAGAAGAAGATAGAGAATATCCCGGTAGTTTGTGACTTTCCAGAGGTGTTTCCAGAGGATCTGCCTGGACTACCACCTCATCGTCAGGTTGAATTTCAGATTGATTTGACTCCCGGAGCAGCTCCAATTGCGAGAGCACCTTATCGGTTAGCACCAAACGAACTGCAGGAACTATCTGCACAACTTCAGGAGCTATTGGATAAAGGATTTATTCGACCGAGCTCATCACCGTGGGGAGCACCTGTACTTTTTGTTAAGAAGAAAGATGGTACCTTTCGTATGTGTATTGACTACAGAGAGTTGAACAAGGTCACAGTCAAGAACCGATACCCTTTGCCTCGTATTGATGACTTATTTGATCAACTTCAGGGATCAAGCTATTACTCAAAAATTGATTTGAGATCCGGTTATCATCAACTGAGAGTTCGGGAGGAAGACATCTCTAAAACCGCATTTCGTACTCGTTATGGTCATTATGAATTCTTGGTCATGCCCTTTGGGTTGACTAATGCACCAGCGGTATTCATGGATCTCATGAATCGTGTGTGCAAACCCTACCTCGATCAGTTTGTTATCGTGTTTATTGATGACATATTGATCTATTCAAAGACCAAGGAGGAGCATGCGGAGCATCTACGTGTAATCTTGGAATTGCTTAGGAAGGAACAGTTGTATGCCAAGTTTTCTAAGTGTGATTTCTGGATTCGTGAGGTGCAATTCTTGGGTCACATTGTTAACGAGAAAGGAATACATGTGGATCCTACAAAGATTGAGGCTATAAAGAACTGGTCGGTACCCAAGACGCCTAGTGAGATAAGGCAGTTTCTTGGACTGGCAGGGTACTATCGACGTTTCATCGAGGGATTTTCAAAAATCGCTCAACCTCTCACAGCCTTGACCCATAAAGGAACAACGTATAAATGGGGTGAGAGTCAAGAAGCCGCTTTTCAGTTGTTGAAACAGAAACTCTGTAGCGCGCCAATATTAGCATTACCAGAAGGAAGTGATGATTTTGTGGTTTACTGTGATGCTTCTATCCAAGGACTTGGTTGTGTCCTGATGCAACGTGGCAAGGTAATAGCCTATGCCTCGAGACAACTGAAGGTGCATGAAAAGAACTATACTACTCATGATTTGGAGTTAGGTGCAGTGATTTTTGCCTTGAAGATATGGAGACATTACTTGTACGGTACCAAATGCACTATTTACACCGATCACAAGAGTCTTCAGCATATCTTTGAGCAGAAAGAGCTAAACATGAGGCAGCGACGCTGGGTGGAATTGTTAAACGATTACGATTGTGCTATCAAATATCACCCAGGAAAGGCGAATGTAGTCGCTGATGCTTTGAGTAGGAAGGAGACTGCTAAGCCCCGGCGAGTGCGTGCTTTGCAGCTTACGATTAGCACTCATTTGCCTGAACAAATCAAGGAAGCTCAGACAGAAGCTTTGAAAATGGAAAACATTGGTTCAGAATCCTTACGTGGGATGGACAAACAGTTGGAAGTCAAATCCGATGGAATCCGGTATTTCATGGATAGACTTTGGGTACCCATGTATGGAGATTTGAGAGATTTAGTCATGGGTGAAGCACATAAGTCTAAATTTTCCATACACCCTGGTTCTGACAAAATGTATCATGACCTGAAAGCGCACTATTGGTGGCCTAATATGAAGGCAGACGTAGCAACGTATGTGAGCAACTGTCTAACCTGTTCCAAGGTTAAAGTGGAATATCAAAAGCCATCTGGGTTACTGCAACAACCTGAGATTCCTTTATGGAAGTGGGAACAGATCTCTATGGACTTTATTACTAAATTACCCAGAACTTCTAATGGTTGTGACACGATATGGGTGATCGTGGATCGACTGACTAAGTCAGCTCACTTCTTGGCGATCAAGGAGACGGACAAAATGGACAAATTAACCAGAATTTACCTGAAGGAGGTGGTCTCAAGACATGGCGTGCCGATCTCGATTATCTCTGATCGTGATGCTCGTTTTACGTCTCATTTCTGGCAATCGTTACAGAAATCTCTGGGAACGCGGTTGGATATGAGTACTGCATATCATCCGCAGACCGATGGACAAAGCGAGCGTACTATTCAAACTTTGGAGGACATGTTACGTGCTTGCGTAATTGATTTTGGAAATAATTGGGAAGTTCATCTACCTTTGGTTGAATTCTCGTACAATAACAGTTACCATACTAGTATTCAGGCAGCACCATTTGAGGCGTTGTATGGCCGAAAGTGTAGATCACCAGTTTGTTGGGCTGAAGTTGGTGATAGTCAGCTCACTGGCCCTGAATTGGTGCACGAGACTACCGAAAAGATTGTGCAGATACGGAACCGTATGGCTGCAGCGCGAGACAGACAAAAGAGCTATGCAGACAAGCGACGGAAACCTTTGGAGTTTCAGGTCGGTGATAAAGTGTTGTTGAAGGTCTCACCATGGAAAGGCATCATACGATTTGGCAAAAGAGGCAAGCTTAACCCGAGATACGTTGGACCATTTGAGATTCTTGAAAGAATAGGTCCAGTGGCGTATCGGTTAGACCTGCCTGAGTCATTAAATGGCGTTCACAACGTATTTCACGTCTCAAATCTGAAAAAGTGCTAATCTGATGATACTTTGGTTGTACCACTCGAGGAAGTACAAGTGGATGAGCAATTGCGTTTTGTTGAGGAGCCTGTTGAAGTAATGGACCGTGAGGTCAAAACTCTTAAGCAAAGCAAAATACCTATAGTCAAGGTTCGTTGGAACTCAAAACGTGGACCGGAATTCACGTGGGAACGCGAGGATCAGATGAAGCTCAAGTATCCTCATCTGTTCGAAACGACGGTCACAGCCGGGGAAGGTACTGATTAAATTTCGGGACGAAATTTCTTTCAACATGGGGATGATGTGACAACTCACTCGATTTCGTTATGCCAATGCAGTAAACCAGTGATGTAACACAACCATGTAACGCAATTTTCGGGACGAAAATTCTTTCAACATGGGGATAATGTGACATCTGGTAATTTTCCGTTACCAAACTCCGTTAGTTCCGTTAGGTCTTGCATACACGTGTCGTGAGCACACACTAGTTGTCGTTGAACGTTGGTGACTTAATAACAATTATCTATGGTAAACAAATGATAACCTAATGAATAATGTTGATTATTAGTTGTGGTTATGTGATTCATGCATTTTAAGTTATTGTTTGTGAATTTTACTTGATAACGTGACAACGTGTAACTATGATCTCATATGTTTTGCCGTTAGTTGTAAATGTATATGATTATTATTGTTGATTAGTAATGTTTATATTTTGTAGTTAAAACCTTTTAAAAAGTGTTAAAAAGATTAGTTTTTATAAAATATAAACAATGGGGTTTATTTTGTAATTGGATTGAAATAAAAAGTTACCATATTTAAACAAATTTAACCCAACCCTAGCCCCCATTCCCCATTTGCGGCCGTAACCCCTCCCAACACCATCATTCTTTGCGATTTTGATCAAGAACAAGCAAGAACAATTCGATTTTGATTAGTTCCAAGTGTTAGCAAGTGTTAATCATCATCTCTACACGTTTAAAGGTGAGTTTTATCAAGTTTTTCATGGTTTTTGATTCTTGATGAACCCTAATTCGAAATTGATGATGAAAAAGTGAAATTGATGATTGTTAGATGTTAATTTGATGTTGGTTAGATTGTATGAATGTTAGATTATGTTGATTATGCAAGAATTCCATGGTTTGATCACATTGTTCACACATTGCCTTAAGAGGAAACTTTTTGTTCTTGGAATTCATGATTTGATGATTGTATGATGTTGGATACATTGCTTGGATGTTGGTTTATATGAATTGTGCAAGAAAAGTCATGAAATCTAGGGTTTGTTCATACCTTACTATAAGTGGAAACTTTTATGCATGATGATTGGTAATTTTGATAAATTAGTGATGATTATCATGTTAGAATGAATGTTATGAACTTGATTAGGTATAAAATTGATGAAACTATGAAGGAATTGGATGTTAGATTACTTTTGGGTGTTACCTTCTAAAAAGGGAAACTTTATTTTTGAAGATCATTGGATATGATGATGTGAGCATGTTTATGGTGTTAGGAGCATGTTAGAATGCTTATGGATGATGTCTAATGTGGTGGAATGTGTTACTTGGGTTGTATGGTTGCTTGATTGATCATTTAAGGAATGTAGGTTCTTGGTGATTATACATGATGATGAATTATGGCTAGTGATTAGGAAATCATGTTTGGGATTGGAATTGATCATTATTGTGTTTGTTAGTTGGAATGAATCTTGTTGATTTATGTTATTATGATTGTCATACACGCGTGCGAATCTGAGGCCCCTACTGAGTAGGATTGGCAGGGTTTAGGGTGTGAAGTCGTGAGTGGCTTCACATGGCATGTTGTGCATGATTAGACTTCATGAATGAATTATTAGTTGTGATATATTTATGATTGTGTTGAGCATGTTGATTGTTTGAGATTCGCATAAGTTGTATGATGATCTAGGTTGAACTTGGGTTGATGATGTGATATGCGTGAATACTTTGTTTGATAATCATGTATGATAAGTTGATACATTTGATTAAACGAGATTTCAATTAATATGTCACCAACGGGTCAAACGGGTCAACTAGGTTAGAGGAGTCTTGTTTTTCAAAACCCTAGGGTTGATGTTTTGATGAGCACTTAGGGTTGTTATGTTTCTCTGGTTGCACGTACTTATGTACTCACATGTTCTAGGTAACCTTTGAAGGGTTGTCTTTTCATCCATCATCAGTTCTCTCTTGTCATTATCCTTGCACATCAGGTGAGTTCATGCCCCACTTTTAAAAACTCTCTTTTGGGGGAGGTAGCATACTTGTTCACAAACGCTATATTATTATTATAAGTTGTGTATGTTTTAACATGGTGTATAATACCTTGAAAGTCCTCACACTTTCGGATCGTTAATAATGGTAACTAGCGGGAAATCTTGGGTAGTACTACTGGGTTTGACAAGCCCCACCTGTGCGACTCGAGGTCAAACGGGTGCAATATTGTCCTAAACACAAACATCGTTACGACCTGGTAAGTCGTGACGGGAGGCAACCAACGCAACACAGTCAGCTTCGATCGCGAAATCACTATGGTTATTACTTATGAATATAGACTAGCTATCTATTTCAATGCACTTCTTATGTGATGCAAATTATTATTGTTTATGTTAAATGCAAACTCTTGAACTCACCAACCATTGTGTTGACATTTTTAGTATGCTATTCTCAGGTCGTTAATTCAGTTTGCCATTAGGAGCACAACACGGGTCCAGCATGCATTCTAAGACTTCATCCTAAGTCATGACATTTGAATTTTATTTATGAGATTTGAATAATGGGTTGGCGCGTGTTTTGTCAAATTTTACATTTACATACTTTGGGTTTGTCTTATTTACAAAACGCTTCCGCATGGTTTCAAAACTTGAGCTTTGATTGGTTTATTTTTAAATATGGCATATAGTGTCGTTCTGAGTAACTAGTGACTGTGATCCTGGTTTGTTCACACGCCTCGCGGTAAAACTCCGCACGTGGATTTTGAGGGTGTGACAGATTGGTATCAGAGCCACTCCTGAGCCCGTCGCGATGGTGGGACAAACCTCACCGGGGATGGTGAGAGTGTTCTCGGGCTCATCGAGGACGATGAGTCCAAAGGGGGGGTGATTGTGACACCCTGCATATATCCCACATCGGTCGTGGACAGGAGAGATTCCTGGTTCATAAGTAATGTCTGGTCTCTAATATCACCAAAGCGTTTTGGGCGTATTGGCTGTGGATGAGAGGAGAACTCCACAGTTAAGCGTGCTCAGGTGGGAGTAATCCAGGGATGGGTGACCTCCCTGGGAAGTTTTCACCCGGGCAACCAAAAGCAAATCCGTGAGCTCCTTGTGGGCAAAGCGGACAATATTGGTGGTACGAGAGGCCGGGTGTTACACAACATTATTTTCCAACTTGATACTTTCAGGGATGAATTTCACAAATGGCAAAATGGCTTTGACTGAGCTCTTTGGTTTCTTGACACTTACAGGTTTATATGAGCACTCTTTGATTTTGATTGGGTGACCTAGTTTGATTTTATCCTCATTTGTTTCAATGTAAACACTCGGTTTTTTTAGGATTAGTTATTTGTGAAACCATTGTTTTATTTTCAATAACTTTAGTTAAATCAGAATAAGTAAGTGACTCAGGCATAATCGTATAGTTGTCATTGTATGGAGGAGGACAAGAATTGTATCCTATCCTAGTCATATCCTTTGGCTCTTTCTATGAGTCAAGTAACTCTTGCAGCTTAGTAGAAGAGAATTGAAACTTTTCAAATTTCACTTCAGTGGCCGATTGCTCAGCTTTGGTTTGTGTTAACAATTCAGTTAACCTCTCATTCTCAACTGCTAGAGTGTACTTTTCACCATGAAGTTTTTGAATATTTGAAAGAAGTGATTTGATTTTAATTTCAAAACTTTTCAACTCTTGTTTTAACATTTCAGATTTGACCTTCTCTTCTTTGAAATTAAGAGCTAACTTGTGATTATGTTCTATGTATCCCTGTACTTTTTTAATACATTTTTCACTACAGAGATTGGATTTTACCTCAGATGGCATTGGAGTTGGACCATCATTGAAGTGAGCCATGAGAGCATGATTCTGGAATTGAGGTTTGCTTCCTCTACATATAGGCTCCAGTCACAAACTCCATCTTGTCTGATGACAAGTTCATTAGAGGTTGGTTGGTTGCTTCCTTGTGCTTGATGAGTCAGTTGGGGCTGACTTTAATGAGTTTGTTGATGCTGATTTTGATGCTAATACTGATGTTGATTACTTGATTGAAAGCTTGAACTGGGTTGAGATGATGGCTGACCATGTGAAGTTCTTTGATAATTGTGGCTACTTCTTCTCGGAGTAGTGCATTCCCTAGAGAAATGGCAAGTCACACCATAATTAAAACACTTTACATTGGATTTGTCATATCCAAGTTTTGTGTTCTCATTCAGACTCAGTTTCTTCCCTTTTCGGAAGAATTTTTTGGCTCTCATTGAAATCATGGCCATCTGCCATTGTAAGTCCATTTCTTCAACATCATCATGATCCATTTCTTCCAGATCTTCCTGAATCAGATGTGCTGATATAAGTCTTCCTCCCAGATAAGCCTCAAATATAGCAACAAAAGCATTGTAAGTTGCCTTTTGCTCTTCAGATCTTTGATCACTAGGCATGCAGGATGATGTTCCAGTTACTGCAGTTGAAGATGATGGCTTGTTTTGTTGTAAAGTAGCAATGAATTCAGTGGTTCTTGCTTGATCTCTGAAAGATAGAAAATCATCTTCCTCAGTTACGAAGGCATTTTCAACTAAATGAGTTTCTCATGGAAACTTGTATGCCTCAGTGACTTGTGGTCCACTGAGATTTTTGGTTCTCTCATCTAACTCAAGAGCTTCAATCTTAACAATCATGATGTCTAAGCTGGTGCTCTCCAAGTCAAGAGTGTTCTTCAGCATTGTGACATTCTGCTTCCAGCTTTATGGCAGACTGTGCAGCATCTTCTTGTTTATTTCCTTTTCTTTGTATGTAACCCCCATGATTTCCAAGTCATTCACCAACTATACAAAATGATGCAGCTGCTTGGAGATTGATTTACCCTTGGTATGATGGAAAGTTTCATATTGGTTCACTAGTTTGTCTTTGTTTATCTCAGTAAACTCATTGTTTCCTTCACACATGATTTGTAGTGCATCCCAGACACCTTTGGCTGTTCCATACTTTTCTAGTCTTTTGAGCACATCCATTTTCAAAGCTTGAGTCAGAATGGAGTAGGCTTTGAGATCTATTTTGATTTTCTCATATTCATCATCCATGGGAATTCTAACAGTTTTGTATTGAGCAGCTTGATTAGCTTAAACACAACTCTAATGTAGGGTCCTTTGCAGATTGATATCCAGTAGTCGGGATCTACACCAATAATGTAATTTCTAAACCTTATTTTCCATTGCTTAAACTCAGTGAACAGTAGTAGCAGTAGAGTCAATTTGATGAATAGTTTACTGTTGAGTTACTTTAGAGTTGATTTTATGTCAATATTTTTTATTATGAGAAGTTATTGTCTGATTTTTGTTGAAAATCAAAATTCAAACAATGTTTTTATGATTTTCGATCAAAAGAGCAACAATGGTTGATGAAGTTTCAGGTATTTTTAGTATGAATGCTTATTAGAAGTAGAACACTTGCTAATAAACAACTCAATCACCGAATCAATCGATTTTCGTTCAAGATCTGCATTAATTTTGAGATGAATTCAAGAGCCGAGGCTCTGATACCAATTGACTGGGTCCGAGAATGGAATCTCAGTTGATGTGACTTCAATTAGGATCGAATATGATGATTGAGTCAATGATTAAGTAGCGGAAATACAAAATCAAAGAACATTAAATGCTGAAAATACTCATAAATGCTTTGCATATTGATATTGTTAAAACTGATAAAGCTTACATTCGAGAGTTCCAAAAGTAGGGTATTCTATTCTGTTTATAGGCTGATACAATGCCTCTACAAAATGACTAAACTACCCTTAAAAATATACATTAGAATACTAGTCTAAAAACAAAAGATAACTAACATTTGTGAATGTTCATCCGCATTAATTAGCACGAATGTCTTGATCTTTATCAGCATTTCTTCTGTTGGGATTCCGCATTAAGTATGTTCATCAGCATCGACTAATGTGAATGAACAAATACTTTAGCCAATATGTAGCTATACATCTGCATTGGTTGATGCGGATGGACAAATACTCAGCAGTATTTGATCTAACTATCTGCATTAGTAAATGCGGATGAACAAACACTTGACAGCATTTGTTCTTTGGTCATCTGCATATACTAATGCGGATAGCCTATACTTGTCTTTATTCTTCTGTTTTTTCACCCGCTTATCTTCTTGGACTTGTGGGAGTTTCCAACAGAACAACCTTCAACCACCTCTTGAATTGGCATGTATGATCCTTTCAGGGTCCAACATAGATGTACTCAACGAGTTTAGGTTAAGACTCTTAAAACAAGGAACCTGAATTTGTTATTTGAAATGAACTGTTAATCATTTAAAACAAGGATTCCAGTCTTTAGGTTTTGCATAGCTGCAATCCATGTCCTTCTTATACTCTCAGCAATTACCTAGTAAGTAATATAAATACAAAAGTCAATGCTATTGAAGAAGTTCTAGTTTTATATATATGAGAAAATAATCTTCTGCTTTTCTTTTATGAACACACTTCATCCGTACATACAAGTCCATTTGACTTTTATATCATTCATTGCGCTATTTTTTTATTTCATTCATTTTTTTATTATCTTCCTACTTATCAAGATACTAGGGGTCTATAGAGCAAAAATCAGAAATTTTGGCTGACAACAAATGTATAACACCTTCAAAAAACAGTCCTGGCTAGCTAAAATCCTAGCATTTAACCCATAATGCAAAGCACATTCCAGAGAGCCACATGTGTTTAAGCGTCCATTCTATTCATTTTACTCTCAACGGTTAGTGGCTAATTAGCTGGCTCATAAGTGATGTTCATTCCATTCATTGCTTGCAAGACCTTTATTAGGGCCCATATTTTAGTTTCTTGAGGTTTCACAGTCATTTTTGATCCATTAGTATTCCACTTTATTAGGCATAATAGTTATCGTTATTCTTTTAGTTCATTATGTATTCCATGCCATGCATCCTTTATAGATTGTCATATTATAAGACATGTAAGATAATCTTATTATAGTAATAGTCGATCCCGGGTCAAAGTTAATCCACTAGTCAACAATAGGTCAACTACAAGTTAAGTCTCAAAAGAAATGAGAACATAAGAGCATGTTGAGAAATACCATCAAGCTGACTACTTTCCTTTTGCCAAATATTCTCATAAGTCATGTACTTTTCATAGCCGACTACTTCTATATGATGAGTACATCTTATCAGCCAAATACTTCTATGGGGCGAGCATTCTTATCAGCCAAATACTATAAATCTGTCACATACTAATGCTAGAGCACCACATGGAGTGATACTCAGTCGTATGAAACCTTTGTCTAGAAGATTTTTCAGTTGAGCCATAAATTCTTTCAGCTCGAAAGGAGCTAAACGATATGGTTTCTTGGAAATGGGTTGGGCTTTTGGCAACAAGTCAATCAAGAACTCAATCTCGTAATCAGGCGCCACTCCTGCCAAATCCTTGGGAAACACATCGGGAAGTTGCGCACAATAAGTGCATGTGATATTTGTGGTAATTTTGAATAATCATCTTTTACATTCATCATGTAAGCATCAAACCCTCGTCTTATAAAATTTTCAGTCTTTATCATTGATATCACTTTCAGAATAATACAATCTTTGACCCCATACATGAAAACTAGAGTGTTGCCGAGTGTCGTTAGTCAAATCATCTTTCTTCGGCAAAGAATATTTGCTACATAAGTAGCTAACCGGTCCATTCCCAACACCACGTCAACCTTCTAAGGTCATCATATATAAGGCTATACTTGAAAGGCTGATGCAACCAAAGAGACCAAACAACTTCTTGATTGCATGCATGTGCATAGTAGAAGTTACTTCGGAAGTTTTACACTCCTCATAGAAAATATTCTAAGTGTAGGATCTTCTGAAGCCAAAGACCAAAATCTTCCGAAGCCAAAGATAAAGTCTTCCGAAGCTTAGATGACAAAGTCTTCCGAATCCTAGAGACTGAAGACTGATTTCTTTCAAGGACAGATAAGACATGCCTTCTCTGATCAACTTTTTCATAAAGCTAACCAACTTTACACTGCCACTCTAAAGACTCACCAACTTATACAAGTTGGTGAAAAGGTCCATGCATTAGTAAACTATAGATTATGGTTTGGAGTTTGTAAATTTCTACTTTGTACCTTTTATCCTTTTTGTAATAGATTAGGATGCAAGCTATAGCATGTCATAGTCATAAGTCAAAAGGCAATCTGCCATTTGACTATACATTGATCTTGTTGTCTAGATTAGTGTTTCCAGTTGGCTTTCAAAGTATGGCCGACTGTAGGATGTAGTATAAAGTATTTCAGGTTCTTGTATTTCTATGTATGCTTTGTAACTCTTGTAATAGAACTTGAGACAATATACAACATTCTTGAAAACCAACTGCTTTGTTATTGTGTTCTTTACTTTAAGTTCTTTGCTTCCAAATAGCCGGTTCCCTATTTGATCTTGTAAGTGTTAGTCTGTTCACTCTCTAACAACCTATACAACTATTGTATTGACCTCTTTTTACCAGTCCTGCAATTGGTATCAGAGCTATCCAGACTCTTGATTGTAAGATCATACCATCTTAAATCTACTCAGTTTCACAAAACACTTGCTCAAATGGTAGCTCTCTCCAAAGCTGATATGGAAACCGACAATGACAAAGTCTCCATTGATTACTCCTGATGGCTTTGATACTTGGTGCCAAAGAATGGAAGGGTTCATTAAGTCTCAAAACAGCAGGATGTGGAGATCTGTTGTCTCTGCACCTCATGTTCCATGCACACCTTTAGCAACTGCTGCTGGTGAAATGACTTCAAAGGATGTGGCTGATTATTCTGATGAAGATTAGAAGAGGATAGATGTAGATCAGACGGCCATGACCGCTCTTCAAACTACTCTTCCCAATTCTATCTATAAAGGCTTTAAGAAGTGCAAGAATGCCAAGCAGCTCTAAGATGCACTTAACCTGATGTATGAGGGGTCTGAGGAAGCCAAGGAGAATAAGAAAGACCTCATGAAGCAGCAGTTTGAGAACTTCATCTTCAAGACTGGTGAAATCATGACTCAGTAGTATTTCATATATGTTGAGATTGTGGACACTCTAGTGGATACTGGTGTCAAACTTGAGAACAGGGACATTGTAAGGAAGTTGGTCTCTCTTCCTAGAGAATGGACTTACTACCATGTGGCCATTAAAAGAACTAAAAATCTCTTAACTCTTACCCTTACTGAGCTGTATGGTATCCTGAGCGGTTACCAGATGGAGATGAACATGCAAAATTCATCTCACAGCTCATCCAGTACCCATAAGAGTTCTGCCTTTCATGTAGTTGAAAGGGACAACAGAGAACATCAACATCATCTTCTCAGCTACCCTGACAACTTAAAATAGGGCCCTTTCATCACCTTCCCGGAGACATCAAGGGAGAGCTACATCCAAGGAAGCCTAATTCAAGAGACAAGCTCTTCTCAAGCCTTTATGTCTTCTGATGAAAGTTCAGGCATCTCTCTCTTAACTCTAGAAGACTTGGACTACATTCATCCCGATGATCTGGAATACATGAAGATTATACAGCAGATGGCTTTCCTCACTCATAGAGCCAAGAAGTTTTACTAGAGGACTGGGAGAACGTTTCCTAGCAGCGTATCTAGTGGAAATTTTGGACTGGATAAAAGCAAAGTGAAGTGTTACAACTGTAACCAAATGGGACACTTTGCTAGGGAGTGCAAGGCACCAAGGACAAACGGTGGCCAAGCACAATTTAGACCAAACTACATTGAGGGCGCTCCAAAAGTCGAGAAGCCCAAGTAATAGGCTACAGTAGCTGTTGAAGAAGGAGGCTTTGATTGGAGTGTCTAGGTTGAAGATGCTTCTCCAAACCATACCTTGATGGCTGATCATGAAGAACACAAGGTAACAGAACATCTTTGTACCTCTGAGTGCATTGCTAAAGTTAGCATGTATAGGTCCTATTACTTGGAAGTGAGATTTGATCTTGAGTCTTTGAATATTTTAAAAGCTGATTTTAAAAGAGTAGAAAATGATTATAAACTTAAAATAGAATATTTAGGGAAAACAATTTCTACTCTTAAAAATGAGCACACTAATTACAGGACTCAAATCAAAGATCTCATAGCGAAGTTAACTGAATGCTATACTGAGCTTGTGATCAGGAAAACCAGGGTAGAAACGTGTGTTGTTGAGGAGGAAACCTTCCAGAACATCATATACTCATCTTTGCATGCCATAGTGTCTTATCAAAACAGGTAGGGACTGAGATCTAGTGAAATAGCTCCTCCACACACTCTATTATCTGTAAGACAGCCAAGGTGTGGAACTAGTGAAGATGAGCTACCTCCTGAAGATCCAATTCAAGAAAATGATGAAGCTTATGATGAAGAAGAGACGGTGAAGGATGAACCTGAAGTGAGTAAAGAGGTTCAATCTAATAAGGGATACTATTCTCCTGGGAGAAGAAAGAGACAAAGATAGCCAAGTTTGCTAGAAAGAATTTGATTAGGGCAGCCAAAAGAAATGCTAAGAAAGCCCAGGAGATCAAGACCACCTTTGACATGAAGCAGAAACAAGTGTTCATATATGCTGGATTTGAGGTGGTGAAGACTTCAAACTTGACTATAGATTCTAGTAGCAAGAGTCCTAGTTAAGTTCAAACTATTCTTGTCAAAAGAGGAAAGATGATAAAAGGTGCACCTGCCCTACTTGAACCATCCAGTTCCAAGAGGAAGCTTATTCCTAAGATGTCTCCTACATCATGTGCAAATGTGAAGAAGGAATTGGAAAGCTATCGAGCTCATCCAGTCTCTCTGAAGAAGTCTCTCAAAAGCAGCTCAACTATATGTATAATGTGTGGCAGTACTTCTCATCTTGCTAAGTATTGAATTTACAATCCTAAAAGTACTGTCAACACGACCTAGAAGGCTTCTGAGATGAAAAAGAAGAAGATAGGTTCAGAAGGAAAGTCACTTTCCCTCAGAAGCTTATAAATGAAGGCTCAGAAGATAAGTGGAAAATTGCCTTTGAAAGAAATTTTGTTCTCAGAAGAAAGAAATGGTTCCGAAGTACTGAAGTCCGCAGTGGATGCAAAATCTTTCGAAGGTTAAGATTGCAAAACTTCCGAAGTTGTAAAAACTTCCGAAGCATTAAGGGCCAAGTCTAGTCTTTCAAAGATGGTATGGAAGATGAAGGAATGCCAAATGACTGAAGTTTCCTCATCATCAATAGCTCAAGATCCCAATGCTTAAACATAGGATCCATAACTGTTGATATATCTTATGTTAATATTAATGAACCTAATACAAGCAAAGCTTGGGTCTCCAAATGTAACTAACCATCTCTTTCTATGCAAGAAGAACTTAAGACAAAAAGGAATTTATGGATCAATGATAGTGGTTGTTCCAGGTACGTGACAGGCAATGGCTCCTTGCTGCAAGACTTTGAGAAGTTTGATGTAAGACTAGTTGCTTTTGGAGGAGAATCTGGTGGTTACATCACTGGAAGGGGCAAGGTCACAAATGGTAAGCTCATCATTGAGAAGGTAAACTTTGTCAAGGAGCTTGAGTACAATCTTCTGAGTGTATCTCAATTTTGTTACCAAAAGCATAACATGTTCTTCACTAAACATGAGTGCATTGTTCTCAAACTCGGGGTGATCATTCCTCAGGAGCTTATTCTGCTCAAAGCGCCCAGAAAAAGGAACATGTACAAGATGGATTTGCAAGAAACCTTCCCTTCTGGAGAAATTTCCTGCTTTCTTTCTAAAGCCAATAGTGATGAGTCTTTCCTCTGGCATAAAAGAATGTGCCATGTAAACTTTAAGAACATGAATAAATTAATTAAGAATAATTTGGTAACTGGAATGCCAAAGAAAGTGTTTACAAGTGATGACCATTGTGTTGCATGTCTGAAGGGAAAGCAGCACAAAATGTCTCACAAGCCAAAGGATATCAACTCTATCACTACCCCCATCACTTGTTACATTTGGATCCGTTTGGCCCCACAAGTGTAATGAGTTTAGGAAAAATTTCATATTGTCTTTTGATCACAGATGACTTCACTAGGTACACTTGGGTCTTCTTTCTTAGAACTAATGATGAGACTCCCAAAATATTAAAATCTTTCATTTTGAAGATTGAGAATCAATCTGATCACAAGGTCAAGATCGTAAGATGTGATCAAGGAACAAAATTCAAAAATCATATCCTTGATTCATTTTTCGAAGAAAAGGGTATTTCAAGACAATATGGTGCTCCCACAACTTCTCAGTAAAATGGTGTTGCTGAGAGGAGAAACAGGACACTTATTGAAGCTGCAAGAACCATGTTGTCTGACTCTAAACTACCTATCACCTTTTGGGCAGAGGTAGTTAACATTGCTTGCTATGTGTAGAACAGAGTTTTAGTTGTCAAGACTCATGGTAAGACTCCTTATGAGCTGTGGCACAAAAGGAGACCTTTTATTTGTTTCCTCAGATTATTTGGTTGTTCTTGCACCATCTTGAATAACAAAGATCATCTGGCCAAGTTTGCCGAGAAATCAGATGATGGACACTTCATTGGATACTCTTCAAGCTAAGGCTCATAGAGTATACAATCTTAGAACTAGATGTCACACCCCGGGCCCAAGTAGGGTGGGACGTTACGGACTGGCAACATAATGGGTGGTTGGGGTGTTTAATTTAAATTTTGATGGTATGTTATTAATTAAAGTAGGTTAAGTGTAGTATAATTTTATTAGGTAGTATTATTTGGTAGTAGTTTATTGTTTTTAGGTTTTTAAGTGTAACAATTCATATATATATTTCAAGATTGGAATTTGATTTATTATTATCATCAATGATTTATTTTACCTTGAAATTAAATTTTATCATCTAATTAATACTTTTCAAAGACTATCTTATTAATTTCTAGACTAAGGCAAGGCATAAAGGTATCACCTAAGGCAATCAAGCATGTAATCAAATAATCATGTAGAAATGATAATAATAATAATAATACTATGGATAAAATAATGTTAAATAAATTTTAGGGTTAGGGTTGGACCTAGGAGTTGGTTGTTACATTCTCCCACCGTTTAGGAAATTTCGTCCCGAAATTTTAGCCTTGATTAGATCCAGAACGGGTGGGTTTGAAGAGGTGCGGAAAATCTTTTCTCATTTCATCTTCTCGTTCCCAAGTGAATTCAGGCCCTCGCCTGGAATTCCATCTTACTTTAACCTTGGGTATACGACTTTGTCTGAGTTTCTTGACCAATCGGTCAGTGATCTCAACAGGTTCTTCCACAAAATTCAGCTTGTTATTGATTCTTGCTTCCTTCAAAGTCAATTCGAGGGCTTTGTCTACCAAACACTTCTTCAAGTTAGACACATGGAATGTGCCATGTATGTAGCTTAGCTCTTGAGGTAGTTTTAATTGATAAGCCACTGGGCCGATTCTAGTAAGTATTTCAAATGGTCCAATGTATCTTGGGCTTAGCTTGCCTTTCTCACCAAATCTTACGGCTCCCTTCCAGGGTGCGACTTTTAGCATCACTCTATCACCGACCTGGAATTCCAATGGTTTTCGCCTTCTTTCAGCGTATTTCTTCTGACGATCTCGGGCTGCTCTTAGACGCTCTTTGATTTTAAATATTTTGTCTGTGGTCTCCATCATGATGTCGGGTCCCATCACTTGGCTGTCACCAACCTCATTCCAACTTAACGGCGATCGACATTTCCTACCATATAGGGCTTCATACGGGGCTGCTTTTATACTTGCGTGGTAACTATTATTGTAGTAAAACTCTACTAGAGGAAGATGGTTGTCCCAGTTCCCACCGAAGTCAATCACGCAAGCTCTTAACATATCTTCCAAAGTTTGAATGGTTCTTTCACTTTGTCCGTCGGTTTGAGGGTGGTATGCAGTGCTTAAATCCAGACGGGTCCCTAAAGCCTGTTGGAGTGATCTCCAAAAACGAGAAGTGAAGCGACTATCACAGTCTGAGATAATCGATAGTGGCACTCCATGTCTGGTCACTATTTCGTCGATGTAAAGTTGGGCTAACTTTGACAAGTCGTAGTCCTCTCGAATTTGCAAGAATTGGGCTGATTTAGTAAGCCTATCCCCTATTACCCAAATAGCATCATGTCCTCTGAAAGTTCTTGGTAACTTCGTAATGAAATCCATTGTGATGTTATCCCATTTCCACTCTAGAATTTCGGGTTGTTGCAAAGTTCCTGACGGCTTTTGATTTTCAGCTTTTACCATTGCGCACGTCAGACACTTCCCAACATAGGTGGCGATTGATTTCTTGATTCCAGGCCATCAGAAAAGTGCTTTCAAGTCTTGATACATTTTATCACTTCCTGGGTGAATCGAGTATCTAGATTTGTGAGCTTCATCTAGGATTATCTCTCTAATCCCTCCATACTTTGGTACCCACGTTCTTCCTTCACACTTGTACAAACCATCGTTGCTCAACTCTAAACGCTTTTCCATTCCTGTTAACATCTCCTCAGCTAGCTTATCCTCCTTTAGTGCTTCACCTTGAGCTTCTTTTAATCTAACAATAAGGCTGGTATACACACTTATCCTTAAGGCACGGACGTGAAGGGGTTTTTCCCTTTCTTTTCTACTCAAGGCATCTGCCACTACATTTGCCTTGCCGGGGTGGTAGCGGATTTCACATTCATAATCATTCAATAGCTCAACCCATCTTCTCTAACGCATGTTAAACATCTTCTGATCAAGAATGTGCTGCAAGCTTCAATGATTAGTATAGATAATGCACTTGGTGCCATAGAGATAGTGCCTCCACATTTTGACTAAGGCAAACACCACGGCACCCAGTTCCAGATCGTGAGTCGTGTAGTTCTTCTCATGCTCGTTCAACAGTCTGGATGCATAAGCAATCACCTTGTCTCGCTGCATTAGCACGCATCCTAGTCCCTGACGCGAGGCGTCATAATAGACTACGAAATCCTTAACTCCTTCCGGTAGGGTGAGGATAGGTGCACTACACAGTTTCTCCTTGAGTGTTTCAAATGCTTTGTTCTGTTCTTGTTCCCATACAAAGGCTGTATTCTTCTTAGTCAAAGCAGTTAACGGCTGCACTATTCGTAAGAAGTCTTTGATGAACCTCCTATAGTATCCAGCCAAACCGAGAAATTGTCTTATCTCGGTAGGAGTTTCAGGAATCTTCCAATTCTTGATAGCATCTATTTTTGAGGGGTCTACTTGAATCCCATCTTTATTCACTACATGCCCTAGAAATTGGATTTCACGCATCCAAAATTCGCATTTGGAGAATTTGGCATATAGCTGCTCATTCTTGAGCAACTCAAGAATCAGTCTAAGATGCTTCTCATGCTCTTCTTTACTACGGGAGCATATTAAGATACCATCAATGAACACAATCACAAACTTGTCTAGATATGGGCGACATACTCGGTTCATGAGATCCATAAACGCCGTTGGTGCATTAGTCAGTCCAAAGGGCATGACTAGGTACTCATAGTGTCCATATCTAGTTCTAAAGGCTGTTTTGGGTATGTCTTCTTCTCTTATTTTCAGTTGATGGTATCCCGATCTTAAATCTATCTTGGAAAAATAGCTAGCCCCTTGTAGTTGATCGAATAGATCATCAATTCTCGGAAGAGGATAACGATTCTTTATCGTCAGCTTGTTTAATTCCCGGTAATCAATACACATACGTAGGGTTCCATCCTTCTTCTTCACGAATAGCACCGAGGCACCCCATGGAGAGACACTTGGTCGTATAAATCCCTTGTCAAGTAACTCTTGGATTTGTATCATTAGCTCCTTCATCTCGGGCGGGGCGAGTCGGTATGGTGCCTTGGCCACTGGTGCAGCTCCGGGCAATAAATCTATTTGGAACTCAACTTGTCGGGTTGGAGGGAGTCCCAGTAGATCTTCGGGAAATACTTCCGGATATTCAGAAACCACCGGTATATCTTAAATCTTCTTCTCCTCTTTCGCCTTCATCACATAGACTATGAAAGCTGAGCATCCTTTCATGAGACTCTTGGTAGCATTTAGGTGGGATATCATAGGATATAGCCCGTTACTTCTTTCACCATGAACAACTAAAATTTTCCCATCGCTTAAAGGTATTTTAAGTAATCGTTCATTACATACGATTTCAGCCTTATTTTTGGCTAACCAATCCTTCCCAACAACTACATCAAAACCTCCTAGCGTTATAGGCGTCAAGTCTATCTTAAATAAATTATCCTCTAGCTCCATTGAGCAACCTTTGATGATTTCATTAGTTTCTATTACATTACCGTCGGCTAACTCTACAGTATAGGCATCGGCTAAGGTGCAAGCTTTCAAATCAATCAAAGGCCTGAAGATAGTAGAAACAAAACTACCTGTCGTTCCAGTATCAAATAGAATAGTAGCAGGATGGTGGTTTATGAGAAACGCACCATTGACCACATCGGGTTCCTTACGAGCACCGTTCGGATCCATCACGAACACTCTTCCCTTGGGTTTGTTGGGTTTGGCATCCCTGTCCCTTGCAAATTTAGGGCACTAGTTCCTCATATGTCCTAGATCTCCACACTCATAGCATTGCTTACCCAGTTCATACGTACAATCCTTAATCAAATGACCAGTTCTTTTACACCTGAAACAAGGCATTGGGTTGCAATCTCCTTGGTGGTGTAGTTTGCACTTTTTGCAAAATGGGCTTGTACCTAAGTACAATTTCCGTGCCCTTCCACCATGATCATCACGCCTTGCTCCTTCACCGGTTCTCTTGCTTGAACTACCACGGTTACCCATCGTCTTCTTAACATCAAACCACTTCCTCTTCTCACCCATTAACTTCTTTTTGTCTTCTGCCTTCACATGCTCTATCCATCCAGCTCTAACCAAGTCATCTGTCAAGCTACTCGTGAAATCAACTACAGCTTGTAGGGTTGTGGGCCAGGAAGATCGAACCATGCCTCTAACCCTGGGGTGTAATCCCCGGATGAAACGGGCTACACCTTTGGCCTTCGGTGTCATTAGATGTGGCACCAGTCGCGACAGAGCCAGGAAACGGTTGATGAACTCTGTATAGTTCGGGCCTTTTATTTCCAAGCTCAGAAATTCAGATTCTAGCTTCTCAAGCTGATTGATTGGACAGTATTTGTTGGTCATTAGCTCTCTGAATTCGGACCAGTTCATTCTTCCAACAGCATTCCTTCCACGAGGTTCAACAATAGTTCTCCACCACTCTAGTGCTGATCCCTTGAGTGATTGAGAAGCAAACCTTACCATGTGCTCGAGTTTGCACTAGCTGATGTCCAGCACAACTTCCATCTCATCTAGCCATCGGTAGGTCTCAACCGCACCCTCGGTGCCATAGAAGTCCTTTGGTTTGCATGCCATGAAGGTTTTGTAGGAACATCCATTCCTTATCTCCTCAGTGTCATCATTGTTAGCTTCATCATTCTTGGGTCCATCGTTCCTGGTTGCATTACCCCGATCAGCATTGACCTGGGCGATGATGGTTGGAATGGCATTTGGTGTCATCATAGATAAACTTGTTTAGCATCTCATAATTTGGTTTCAAGTATCTCATAACAACCGATTTTACTCCTAACAGCCACTATACCCGGGACATAAGGATTTTATTCCACATTTCATGACATTCAAAGATGCTTTATTCAGTTAATGGGATGAATTTTATATCACAAGACAACAAAATTTAATTCATGCTACATAGTATCGCACAATTCCATTCAAAATCATCCTACAAAAGTTAGCATCATAAGCAAAAGTCCATAAATAGATAAATGCAACCACAACCAAACATAATAGTAAAAGCATCATAGTTTCATAAATTGGAAGGTGCCATCACCCCCATAATAATAATAGTAATAGTGTCTGAAATAGATAAATAGTTTCTCAAATAGTTAAATAGTTTCTTGCACACAATCAGATGTTTCCCACGTCATCACTGCCACTTCTTCTTCAGCTGTGATCTTGAAATCCTGTAAGATTTTCATGAGTAAATTGGTTTCTCATAGCTCATGATAATAATAATAATAATAGTAGTGTCTATAGCAGTGATGGCAGTAGCATCAATAATCAGTAGTATTGGTAATTAGTAACATCAGAAATCAGTAGTATCTCGATATACAAGCATGAAAGTCACTTTTAAAAATTTAGACCACACAAAAGAAATTTACTTGAATCATCAACCCAAAGATACAGAGTTTAACATCACCTAAGGGTCCATGCCGGAACTCACGCGTTCGGTAAATTCATGATTACGTTGATCAAGTGTAATCATCAATTTACCCAACCCGCTTACTCCGACAAGTTCCAAACAAGGATAGTCCTAAGGAATCAGGGTTGTAGCCTAAGGTCTACTAAGGTATTCCCAATTTCTCTACAACCTGTGGCTCTGATACCAATCTGTCACACCCCGGGCCCAAGTAGGGTGGGACGTCACAGACTGGCAACATATATGGCAACGGAAACTAACCATCAAAAGAGCACACAAGGAAAGAAATCACATGGCATTACAATAAAAGTTTTAACAACCCAAATACAATGGTCAAAAGCCGGGTCATAACAGACTTAATCCAAATTAAAGTAAATTCATAAGTACAACAATCATCCAACAAATTGTCTAATGATAGATTCAAACTAATTAATGCCATGTGGTGGTCACGGAACTAGGTCATCCAAAGAGGTTCTCCAACTATTCCAAGCTCTCATCAAGGATTACCTGAAACATGCTCAAAAGATTTTTGTGTCAATTAAAAAGTTGGTGAATTCAAGTGCTTAAAGTTTAAAAACAAAAGGAATCCTTAGAATCCATAAATAAATTTGGAAATCATAAGTATCACTGTTGTGGGATCACAATCAACCCTGCACTCAGTCCCGACTAGCCTCTTCTAAACTTGTGATAATACCGGTTAACCCATGGGGATAACTGAGCCTCAAAAAATGAACCATACCTGCTGGATGGTTCACCTTAGTATCTTATAATACCTGTCACATGACACAAACGACCCCGCAGGATCTCAGTGTGGTACCCTTCCCATTCATGATGGAAGGCACTGTGTGTGGGGGATTCCCCAAGTAGATCTACCCATATAGAACAGCGGTTCACACAAGAATTAATGATTGCGATACAATTAAGAGCAGGTTCAACATTAACCACAACATACAAGTATCATAGCACATAAAGTGATTACATTATTAAGACCTCAACCATGGCAACCTAGCCCTTTGACACTTCAACTGAAGCTGTCATGGTGCAGGGGAAATCCGGCAGCCAAGAACAAAGTGTTGGTGATAAGGAAGTGACTTAGGTCCTATTCTCTCATCCCCCCATGATTCTTCTGAAGAAAGATGAGGGGAGACTGAAACTAAAGGTGCAAAAATTGACTAATATGTTTCAAGGTGCAATAATTGACTAATACATGCAGCTATTTAGTCTCAAAGGTTAGTCCCCTTGAAATCTCAGGTAATTGCCTTGCAAATAAAGGTCAATGACCAGCAACTTGATATCACCAATCTCAAGGGCAAGTTAGCTGAGAGACCACTCACACGAACTCAACCAGGTCCACAAAAACTTGTGGATGTGGTGGACCTAACCTCCAGCTGACCTATACAAGAGGGTGATGCTACCAAAAAAGGGGAGAAAGTCCTCACAATCACAGAACGTGGGAGTTCCACTCAGAGTATGGACATTGAGGACTCACCACCCTCACTTGCAATTGTCCATACTCAGCAACATCCTCAAGTCCACATTGATGTGGAATCACTCATACAAAGTCTATTTGAGGAGGGTATCCCAAGGGCAATGCCTACTCCACCCGATGATGCTGAAAATGAAATACAAGGGTGGAGGTATGATGCTGACAGAAGAGCCCTGATACTGCATAGACTTCAGGGGTAGCAAGAGGTCTTTAATATTCAGACCCCTAAGTATCATGAAAGTCTTCCTCTTATACATATGTCACTTGCCAACCCAAGTCAAAACAGGTAAGCTGAGAGACTGGCTCAGAAGATTCAAGACAGGATTGTTGAAGAATTCATACAAAGAAGAACACAAAGGCTAACAGGCAATGTCATCGGTTAACTGAATGTTGAGGCGGATCCTAAGATTAGCTTTGAAAAGGAAACCTTGACTGAAGGCCCAGTGACAGACCCTGTGAACCTTGTCATAGAAACTGCTTCAACATCTTCTACCCTCAGTGAGGCACCAGCTGGTGAAGGTGCTTCACAACCTTTCTCTGGCCAAAGCTTGACTGCTGAACCAAGCAATGAAGGCCAAAGCTCTCTCCACCCTGAGTCACCGAGGCCTGTGATTGACAAAGGGAAAAGGAAATTGATTCCTGAGGAGATTGAGGAGGAGAAGAAAGAGAGAGAGGAAGAGGAAGCTAAAGGGAGAGAGTTCAAGTGGGTCCATAGGCTTCATGAAAGCTACATTCAGGGCTACCCCTACGCCAAATACTTAAGATGATAAGTTAAGGGCAGCCAGATTAACCTACTTGGGGACTAGGAACTACAACATAAATAAACTCATCTCTCTTCACATAGAGGAATTTAATGAACTACAAAACAGAGAGCTGTTAAAGGAAAGAAAGGAGGCAGAGGATGTAGCATTGCTCCTCAAGATAAAGGAAGAAAGGATACAAAGAAGGCTCTACAACTATGCTCCTTCACTTTCCCGAGATCAAGAAAGCCCTGAGACAGAGGCTTTGGCAACTGAACAACCTCAGGCAGACAAGGAAGTAGACAGACAAAACATGATTAGCTACCTGAGTTCCACAGGCCTCTATCAGGCATTTGCACTTCTTCCGTTATCTTATGAGTATGTGGAATTTGAGTATCTTAAGCAGCTTGAGCAACAAGTACAAAAAGAACAGAGGGCTGCTAAGAGAAAGATGAGAGAAAAAGCTACAAAGTCAAGAGACATCATCCGAAAGAGCCAAAAGAAGTCTGTTGATAGACAGAGGATTATGAGATTCTTGAAGCTATATGAATTCTCCAGAAGGAGGCTTGGTCCAATGTGTGCATCCATAATGGATGAACACATTAGGGTGATCAAACAGAAGATCAAGAAGGGGGAGCTTGTTGACATGCATTCTCCACCCTGTCAACCTCCTCCTGAAGTTGAGTTCAAGATTGAGCCAAAAAAAGACAACACAACCTGGACCTAGAGCTAAACCACAGCCAACTTCATCTTCTGATCCACAGTAGGGTCCTGATCCCTCTCCTTCTAAACCTGTGAGGGAAGAGGACCCAACTGAGAAAGACAAAATAGAACAATCTGATGCTGAACGCTAGTCTTCTCAGTTAAAGTCTGCAAAGAGGAGGAAAAGGATGGCCAAGAGAAGTGACAAGAAGAAAAAGAAGTCAAAGGCATCCACCTCCACACCTCAGGATAAATCAGAGCATCCTGAGGTAGCTCAAGAAGAGGTTGCTCAACTAACTTCAACACAAGTAGAGTCTCTTGCAGTTGGAAGACCCATCCTATCTTAGACCTATGCTGCATATCCAAATAGATGGTATGTCATCAGAGATTAAGTAGGTCAGAATGTCTATTTCTGGCAAGACATGTTTGATCTTCCTCTTCATGATCTCTATGATATGAGAAGAACTATTAGAGTCTGAGGGATCCTAACCAATTGATGAAGAAAGGTATGGTATTAATCCTAATGAGTACTGTCAATATCTGACTATCCTTCTTTGTTTTGGTAGAATCAACCTAGGGGGAGTTTGTAAGGCTATAATTGAAAGGCTAATGCAACCAAAGTAACTAAAGAACTTCGTGCTTGCTTGCATGTACATAGTAGAAGTTACTTCAGAAGATTTACACTCCTCATAGACAATATTCTAAGTGTAAAATGTTTCGAAGCCAAAGACCAAAATCTTCCAAAGCCAAAGATGAAGTCTTCTGAGGCTTAGATGACAAAGTCTTCCGAAGCCTAAAGACTGAAGATTGATTTCTTACGAGGATAGAGAAGACATGCGTTCTCTGATCAACTTTGTCATAAAGTTGACCAACTTTCCGCTGCCACTTTGAAAACTCACCAACTTATAGAAGTTGGAGAAAAGGTCCATGCTTTAGTAAACTGTAGATTATAATTTGGAGTCTGTAACTTTTTACTTTGCACCTTTTATCCTTTTTGTAATAGATTAGGATGTGAGCTATGGCATGTCATAGTCACAAATCTTGATTAATGTTTCCAACTGGCTTTTAAAGTATGGCTGGCTGTAGGATGTAGTATAAAGTATCTCAGGTTCTTTTATTTCTACGTATGCTTTGTAACTCTTGTAATAGAACTTGACAGCAATATACAACATTCTTGAAAACCAACTGCTTTGTTCTTGTTTTCTTTAATTTAAGTTCTTTGCTTCCAAATAGCCGGTCCCCTATTTGATCTTGTAAGTGTTAGTTTGTTCACTCTCCAACAATCTGTGAAACTATTGCATTGACCTCCCTAACCGGTCCTGCATCATAAATACTCTAGTAGGAAACATATGACTTTCTAGTTTTATGCAACAACCATCAATCAATTATTTCAACATAGTAGACTTACAATGTGCAGTTTCTACGTAAAAGGACACATCTATCTTCCTACTCTTCCAATGCATCGTATTACAAAATGAAGTATTTATTGTAGTCTTACTAGCTCCAGAATCAAAAAGTACAGATGCGTAAACATGATTCACTAGAAACATACCTAACACCAACTTTAGGTCAACCCTAGCCTCTTCTCTCATGTTTAAAAGCCCTGGCCTTTGCCTTCAAGTTTTAATCCTTCCCTTTTTTTATAGCCTTCTTTACTCCTAAACCTTCTGATCTAGCCCTCTTGCAATCTCAACCTACATACCCCATTCTTTTATAATGATAACATTTGGTTAATATGACCCTACCTACATTACTTCAAAGCAGTCTTTTGCATGACAAACCTCATTTTCACACTAGAAACACTTGTTTGTACCTAAACTACGTTCCTGAATATGACCCTACCTACATTTCTTACACTCCTTGACATCAAATGCATTCCCTTGCCTCGTACAATGGTCATCAACTTTATCTTTCTCATCCTTATCCTGTAGTTGTCATTCCTAAAATGCTTCCCATTCCTATTGTGATTCACATTCTGTTTTTTCTTCTTTTCATATGCCTGTGCCTCTTCCCTTTGGTCACACAATTCCATTCGACCTTCATATCATTCATTCAATATTCTTTAGTTCTTTTATAACTTTTTCACTTATTATAGTACTAGGGTTCAACAAAGCAAAAGCCTAAACATTTAGCCGACAAAAAATGTTCAACCCCTGCTAGCAAAAAGCCCTAGTTAGCTAAACCCCTAACAGTTAACTCATAATGCAAGGCCCATTCTAGGTATTCGGCACGTGTATAAGGGTTCGTTTCATTCATTTGACTCATAGTGTTTAGTGGCTAATTAGTCGAAACATAAGTGAAGTCCATTCTATTCATTGGTTGGAAGACTTTTCATTAGGGGCCATATTCCAATTTATTTAGGATTCACTGTCATTTGTTATCCGTTATTATTCCACTTCATTAAGCATAGTACTTCTCGTAATTCTTTTTAGTTCATCATGTATTTCATGCCATGCATGTTGTATAAATTATCATATTAGAAGGACATGTAAGAAAATCTTATTGCGATGATAGTCAATCCTAGGCATGGTCAACCACTAGTCAACAACCAGTTAAATTAGATCAAGTCCCAAAAAAACCCAAGAACATAAAATCATGCTAAAAACTTTCATCAAGCCAAGTACTTTCACTCTACCATATACTCTTATAATCTGTGTACTTCTCATCGGCAGACTATTCCTATAGGCCAAGCACTTCTCATTAGCCGAATACTTTTATGGGCCGAGTATTCTCATCGATCGAGCATTATATTTATGTCGCATACTAGTGAGAAGAACCTATCTCGACTACAAAGGCTGAATACATATTTTCTGAATACGAATCTGCAGGACCGGTGAAGGTATTCAATGCAATCAGTTTCACAATGAGAAAAGACTTAGAACACTTCACAAATCAAATAGGAAACTGAAACCTTTTGGTGATACTAAGAAACACAAGCAAGTAAAAATGAGACAGAACTAAGAACAACACACAAAATGGTTTTCAAGGATAAAGTATATTGCTCTCAAGTTTTTTTACAAGTGTTACAAAGCATAGAAATAAAATACAAGGACCTGAATACTTTATACTACATCCTACAGCCGGCCATACTTTGAAGGCCAGCTGGAAACACAAATCTAGACAACAAGATCAATGTAAAGTCAAAAGGCATATTGCCTTTTAACTAGTGACTATGGCATGCCATAGCTCGCATCCTAATGTAATACAAAAAGGATAAAAGTACATAAAGTAAAAAGTTACAGACTCAGGACCATAATCTACAGCTTCCTAAAGCATGGACCTTTTCACCAACTTGTATAAGTTGGTGAGTCTGCAGAGTGGTAGCGGAAAGTTTGTCAGCTTTTCTGAAAAAGGTGATCAGAGAAAGCATGTCTTCTCTATATTCGGAAGAAACCAGTCTTTTATCTTTGACGCTTCGGAAGACTTTGTCTTCTAAGCTTCAAAAGACTTCATCTTTGGCTTCGAAAGATTTGGTCTTTGGCTTCGGAAGATTTTACACTTAGAGAGATTTCTTTGCAGTGTGTAAAACTTCTGAAGTAACATCTACCATGCACAAAGTGCATGCATGCAGGAAGCACCTTGACTGTATTGAGTGCATCAGCCTCTTTCAAATACCTTACAAACTCCCCTAGGATGATGCTACCAAAACAGAGAGGATGCTTAGCAGTTTGCAATCTACATGTCTTGATTAGCAATGTAGATTCAGGACATAGTTGGTCTTCCAGATGCAAGAGGCTCTACTTTGAATGTAGTTGATTGAGCAGCCTCTTAGTGCACTTTCACAGGATTTTATTACTCATCCTGAGATGTTGAGGATGATGCCTTAGACTTTTTTTTTGTTTTTCTTGTCCCTTCTGATGGCCATCCTTTTCCTCACTCTATACTTCAATTAAGGAGTGTGGCCTGCAGCACCAGTTGGGCTTTCTTTATTCTCCTCAATTGGGTCCTTATCCCCTATTGGTTCAAAAGAAGGGGATTTAGAACCCTGCTGTAGGTCAGAAGATAAAGTTGGCTTGGGTGTAGCTTCAGGTTCAGGTTGTGTTGTCTTTTCAACCTTCACATCAACTTCAGGTGCAGCTGGACTTGGTGGAGAATGCAAGTCAAGAAGCTGACCTTCCTTGATTTTTTTCTTGATCTTCCTGATGTGCTCATCCATTGTGGATAGAGACATAGGACCAAGTCTCCTTCCAGAGAACCCACACAACTTCAAGAAGCTCACCATCTTTAGTCTGTCATTCGACTTCTTTTCTTGTACTCTGATGGTGGCTCTTGTTTTAGCAGCCTTCTCTCTCATCTTTCTCTTAACAGCTTTTCTTTGAGTTTGAGCCTCTTCATCAAGCTGTTTGAGGTACTCAAACTCAATATATTCATATGAGAGAGGGTTGAGAGCTACTGCCTTGTAGAGAACTGTAGCATTCAGATAGGCTATCATCTTTTGTCTTTCTTGTTCTCTGCTTATCTGAGTTTCTTCCTCTTCAACTGCCACAGATTCCTTCTCAGGACTTTTTTGAATTGGAGAGAGTGCAGGAGCTTCCTGTTGTTTCTTTCTTCTACTATCTTCTTTGATTTTGAGGAGCAGTTCTACTGCCTCAGCCTCCTTCCTCTCTTTATACAGCTCTTTGTTTGCCAGTTCATCCAATTCTGGGAAAGGGAGAGAGATGATTTCATCTATATTATAATTCCTAAGTCCCAGATAGTTTAATCTAGCTGCTCTTAACTCATCATTCTGAGTATCAGGCCTATGAGCAGCCCTGAATGCAGCTTGCATGAAGCTTCAGACTTCTCCAGATTTCTCTTCCCTGGCCATCCTCTTCATCTCTCTCTTCTCCTCCTCAATCTTCTCACGAGTCATTTTCCTTTTCCCTTTATCAATTGTTAGCCTATATGACTCACGGTGGAGAGAGCTTTGGCCTTCTGATGGTTGTGATGAGCTTGAGCTCTGGCCAGAGAGAGGTTGTGATACACCTTCACCTACATGTGTGTCACTGAGGGTACTGGGTGTTGAGGGTGAGCCTGTCTCAAGGTTCACAGGTTCTACTACTGGGCCTTCAACTAGGGTTTCCCCTTTGAAGCTAATCTTAGGGTCTGCCTCAGTATCCTGTTAACCAATAGTTTTCCCAGCTAGCCTCTTTCTATATAGTTGAGTTCTTTGTCTGAATTCCTTCTGCACCCACTCTTGAATTAACTCAGCTAACCTGCCAGCCTGTCTGTTTTGGCTTGGATTGATGAAAGGGAGGTTAACTAAGTTCATACCATCATAGAAACTCAGGGTCTAAAAGTTGAATAGCTCTTGTTGCCCCTGAGATCCTGATAGCACCAATGCCATTCTTGAGCTGTCATACCACCATCCAATTATTGGATTTTCAGCTAGGTGGGATGGGGCAGGCATGGTCATTGGAATTTCATCCTCAAACAGTTGCTGAATTATGGCCTCCATATCAGTGTGAGACTGAGGTAGTTGTTGAGTCTGGACAATTGCAAGTAAGGGTGGTGAGTCCTCATTATCCATACTCATGACGGAACTCCCAGGTTCTGTGGTTGATGAGAGACTTTCTACCCCTTTTTGGTAGCATCACCCACTTGCATAGGTGAGCTGGAGGTCAAGTCCACTAGTTCCACAAGTTCATGTGGACCTGGTTGAGTTTGCCTTGATGGTCTCTCAGCTAGCTTGCCCTTGAGATCGGTGATCTCAAGTTGCTGGTCATTGACCCTCTTCTGTAAGGTAGTCACTTGAGATTTCAAGTGACTAACCTTGGAGACTAAATAGGTGCATAGTTTTTCCAGTTGGTGCACCTTTAGTTTCAGACTCCCCTCATCTTTAGATGAAGAATCATGGGGGGATGAGAAAATTGCACTGATGTCCTCTTTCTCATCATCAGCATAGTATTCTTGGCTGCTGGATTTCCTCTGCTCACTAACAACTTCAGGTGAAGTGTCAATGGGCTGAGTTGCCATGGTTGAGGTCTGAATGATGTAATCACTAGCAATAGCGAGAGCCTCTTCCATAAGGACCTCCTGAACTTGTTCACGGAGATTCACCTCAGTACGGGGTGGATGATGTGGGCTAGACATGGGAGTGGCAGGAGCACTCATCTCTTCTTGAGCAAGGGTGGAGAAGAGAGACTCATGGTACACACTGAATCCAATGTCTTCATCATCATAGAATTCAAGGTTTGGGATTGGTTGGTTGAGATCAAGAGGCTGGGGATGGTAACTGTCCCCTAAAGTTTGTTCACTAGAGTTTTGAGACTCTGAGTGAAGGCTTAAGGCAGCTGGGGTAATGAGCTCATTAGGCTGAGCATGAGGAACACCCGCACTGATAATATAAGAGATGGGAGTGGTTTGCTCCTCAAGGTAAGTGGGAGCTCCAGTGTCCACTTCCACTTGCATGGGTGATAGTATAGGGGCCTGCTGGGACTGAATAGCTTGAGTAGGGGTTAATTTGTGTTTTCTTGAGTGGGTGATTGTTATTGTAGGCTGAGATGGTGGTTAGGAGACAACAAGTGTGGGTTCAACACTAGCTTGTGCTGCTAGGTTGTCACCTTAAGCAATGAGCTCTAACATTTTCGGGACAAGGGCTGTTCTACCCTAGAGAATCCCACAGTTGGTTTTCTCATTATTTTAAAAATGCCGGGCTTCATTGTCCCAATTTTAGAATTCTACCTGTTCCACTGAACTGTGAGCCAAGTTCACAGTTAAGAATGTGCTGGACATATCTAGGGAACATGTAGTATTCTAGGGAGTCCAAGTTAGAAAGCAGATTAAGGTAGACAAAGTGTGAATACCTGAACTTGACCCCCTAAACCAGTCCATGGACTATGAAGGAAAGATCCTCAAGCTATGTATGATGACATGGAGGAGGTACTTCCACTAGGAAGAGACCTTCCCTTTCCTGAAGGTTCTGACTGAGAAGTCTCCCTCATAACCCATCTGCTCGAAGGACTGGTTAACAGCAGATTTGGAAAAGGACAAATCACCTTCTGTATCATCCAGCTAAAGATGGGTGTTGATGATGCCTGGAGTGATGAAGATTGTCCTCCCCTGCACTATGGGAGATAGTGCCTTCTCCCCATCCATGGTAACCTTTGGCAGATCCGCCAGAAGTCCAGAAGATGATCCTCATAGAGAGGAGGATCAATGGTGAGGGAGGTGAAGTAGTTTGACAAAGAAAGGAAATGACAAACCTCTAAGAAACCATAATCTTTCTCGGAGTTCAACAGAGCAAACTGATTGTGTTGCCTGTGAAGTTGCATGGAGAAATCGGGTTGGTTTCTGCGATTTTGGTGGGCCATTTTGGAGAACTTCGTCGTGAAGGAAGATAAGAACAAAGGCAGTTTGTGGGTGAATTTAGGTTATCACGATGTTGCATATGAAGAGTGAAAAGTGAAAGAAGGGGAAACTATTGAATATATATATATATATATATATATATATATAGAAATGGATTTGAGACAAAGTTAATACGAAAGGATAAACTTTGAAATCTGGATGTCGGTCCTTCCTCTGAAAAAGTGCCCAAAAGTAGTTTTCTTGGAAGTCGAAAATCTTCCGAAGGTAATTTGGCTTCCGAAGTTTTGATAAAAGCTTCCGAAGCCAATTTGGCTTCGGAAGATATTTATAAGAGTTTTAAAAATTTTACTTCAGAAGAAAAAATACTTAGAGTATTTCTCATTTCATAGAGATAAGTACTTTCGGAAGAAATTTGTTCTTAAATAGCATGTGAGTACTTATGAAAAATTTGGCTTCGAAAGATATTAAGAGAATTTCTTCCGAAGGCAAATTGTCATAAGCAGTTATTTGATATTAAAGACATAATTTACTTCCGAACGTAACTTAGTTTCTTCCGAAAGGAATTATGTTCAAAATTTTCAAAAATCTAAGGAATATTTTCTAAAAGACTCTTCTTCCAAGATAGTTAGGGGCTTATGAAGGTGATAAAATAGACAACTAAGGACACACAGATTTTTAGAAATAATATTGAACTTAAGTTTAAGAAAAAACTACTCAAAGTTAATCATCTTAATAGCTGATATGAGATACTTAAATCTCTGTTCATCAAAAGCTTTGGTGAACAGATCAGCATATTGTTCATTTGTGTGAACTTTGACTAGTTTGATTAACCCTTTTTCAAAATTATCTCTAATTAAATGATACTTGATGTTGATATGCTTGGTCCTTAAGTGCTGAACAGGATTCTCTATAAAAGAGATAGCACTATTGTTGTCTATATGGATGGGAGTCTCCTTGAAGTTGAATCCATAGTCTAGCATCTGATTCTGAATCCAAAGCACTTGAGCACAGCAGCTAGCAGCGGCAATGTATTCAGCTTTAGCAGTTGATGCAGATACACAGGATTGTTTCTTGCATTACCATGAGACTATCCTTCCACCAAGAAATTGACATCCCCCTGATGTAGACTTTGCAGTCATGTTACAGGCACCATAGTCACTATCTATATATGCATACAGATTGAAGTCAGAATTCTTTGGATACCAAAGGCCTAGTGATGGAGCTCCTTTGAGATATCTTAAAATTCTCTTGACAGCAACCAGGTGTGACATCCTAGGGTTGGCTTGATATCTGGCACAAATGCATGTGGCAAACATGATATCAGGCCTACTGGTAGTGAGGTACATAAGAGACCCAATCATAGCTCTGTAGAGATGCTCATTTACACACTCCCCCTTAAGGTTAGGTCCAAGGGAGTGGTTTCTTGCTATGGGTATCTTTGTAACCTTACAGTTAGTCTTGCTGAATCTTGTTAGTATGTCCTGAACATACTTTGACTGACTTATGAAGATGCCATTGTCAACCTACTTAACTTGAATTCCTAGAAAGAAATTGAGTTCTCCCATGGCACTCATTTCAAATATATTCTTCATCAGCTTCTCAAAGTTCTTGCAGAGTTTTGGATTAGTTGACCCAAAGATAATGTCATCAACATAAACTTCAACCATCATTAAGTCATTTCCTATTCCCTTGATGAAGAGAGTTCCATCTATATTACCCCTTATGTAACCATGTTGACATAAATACTGAGATAAAGTCTCGTACCACTTCCTTGGAGCTTGGTGCAGCCCATAAAAAGCTTTATCAAGCTTGCAGACATAATCAGGATGATCTGGATCTTCAAAACCAGGTGGTTGTTTGACATACACCTCTTCATCAATCACCCCATATAAGAAGCACACTTGACATCAAGTTGGTAGAAATTCTTGGATGCAGCAAAAGCTAGGAATATCCTAACAGCTTCAAGTTGGTTCCTATGGTAGTCTTCCCTGAATGAAGAGGACATAAGTTCCAAACCTTTTGCCTTTTGACTTTTGAATTGAAGTAGCTCCTTCTGCATAGCTTCAACCCAACTTCCATCCTTTAGAGCCTCCTCAACTTTCTTTGGCTCTACTTGGGATAGGAAACAAGAGTAGAGACAAACATTTTTGTCATGGGTTTGTCCTCTTGTTCTTACCCCCTTGTCAACTTCACCAATGATGTTTGTGGTGGGGTAAGACTTGTGGATCCTGAGTTAAGGGATCACAGCAAGTTGGTTGGAGAGATCTAAATTTGAAAAATTTTTATCAGGCAGAATAGATTCTCCCACCACATCAGCACCCTTATCAAGAGAGACTTGATCCAATGAGTGTGTGACATCATTGATGTTGTCTTCCATGAAATGATTGTCAGCATCAAGGAATTCTTGATCACTGTCACCATTACCACTTCCTTCTACATTTGAAGCTCCTTCCCTTAGGTTTTATGCCTTTGAGCTGGAATTTGATGGCACTTCAGATGTATCAGCTGGATTTGTCATAGTTGTGCTGATAGGAGCTCCATCTACAGAATTTGTTACCACTGGAGCTGAAGTAGATTGATTTGAAGGTCTTCTCAGCTCAAATCTTGGGTCAGGATCTTCTGTTGATAGGTTAACTATAGATCTTGAAACATTCTCACATGACTTGTTAAAACAGTTGGTAACTAAATCAAAGTCAAACAACCAATCTAGACCAGAACCTCTCACACAAGGAGTGTGTTCATTGATAGTCACATTGGCTGACTCATCAACTATTCTAGTTCTGAGATTGTATATTCTATAAGCCTTGGCTTGAGAAAAGTATCCAATAAAGTATCCATCATCTGATTTTTCATCAAATTTGGCTATCTGATCTTTGGTATTCAAGATTGTGCAAGGACATCCAAATGATATGAGGAATCCAATAAAAGGTCTCCTTTTGTGCCACAGTTCATAAGGAGTCTTACCATGAGTTTTAACTACTAAAACTCTGTTCTGCACATAGCAAGCAGTGTTCACTGCTTTTGCCCAGAAGGTGATAGGCAGTTTAGAGTCAGACAACATGGTTCTTGCAGCTTCAATTAGTGTCCTGTTTCTCCTCTCAGCAACACCATTTTGCTGAGGAGTCCTGGCAGCACTATATTGTCTTGTAATACCCTTTTCATCACAGAATGTATCAAGGATTTGGTTCTTAAATTCAGTTCCTTGATCACATCTTATGATCTTGACCTTGTGATCAGATTGATTCTCAATTTTCAGAATGAAATTCTTTAAGATTTCAGGAGTCTCATCCTTAGTTCTAAGGAAAAAGACCCAAGTAAATCTAGTAAAGTCATTTGTTTTTCACTAAACAATATGAGGTCCTTCCTAGACTCATTACACTGATAGGGCCAAAAAGATCCATATGTAACAAAAAAGATCCATATGTAACAAGTGTAGGGGAGTAGTGATGGAGTTTCTTTCCTTTGGCTTGTGAGATACCTTATGCTGCTTCCCTTTCAAGCATGCAACACAATGATCATCACTTATAAACTCTTTCTTTCACAATCCAGTTACCAAATCATTCATAATTAATTTATTCATGTTTTTAAAGTTTACATGGCACATTCTTTTATGCCAGAGAAAAGACTCATCATTATTTGCTTTAGACAGAAAACAAGACACTTCTCCTGAAGGGAAGTTTCATGCAAATCCATCTTGTCATGTTCCCTTTCCTGAGGGCTCTGAGCAGTATATGCTCTTGAGGAATGACCACCCTGGGCTTGAAAACAATGCACTCATGCTCAGTAGAGAGCATGTTGTGTCTTTGATCACAAAATTAGGATACACTCAGTAGATTGTATCCAAGCTCCTTGACAAAGTTTACCTTCTTAATGCAGAGCTTACCATTTATGACCATGCCCCTTCCAGTAATGTAACCTTCTGCATCTCCTAAAAAACCAACAGGCCCTCCATCATTTTTCTCAAAATTTTAAAGTAGAGAGCCATTGCCTGTCATGTGCCTGGAACAGCCACTGTCAATGATCCACAAATTCCTGTTGGTCTTTAGCCGTTCCTGCACAAAAAAGATGATTAGTTACATTTGGAAACCCAAGCCTTGCTGGTCTTAGGCTCATTAATATCAACAAAAGACAATGCAACAGTAATTGATCCTATGTTTAAGCTTTGAGGATCAGCAACTATTGTTGATGAAGAACTTTTAGTCACATGGTCTTTCTTTGTCTTCCACACCACCTTTGGAAGCTTAGACTTGACCTTCAACACTTCAGAAGTTTTGACAACTTCGGAAGTTTTGGAGACTGGACCTTCGGAAGATCTTGCTTTCACTGTAGCAGGCTTCAATACTTCGGAAGCATTCCTTTCTTCCGAGACCAATTTTTCTTTCGAAGGCAAGTTTTCACTTGTCTTCTTCTTCATTTTCGAGCTTCCGAGAGGAAAAGCATTTCCTTTAGAAGCTGGCTTCTTCTTCTTCATCTTCTTAGAAGTTTTCTTCTTGATCATGTGGACAGTGCTTTTAGGATTGTAAATGCAATCCTTAGCCAGATGAGAAGTACGGCCACACATGACACAATCCATCTGTATTCTTCTGCAAGTCTTTGTTTGAGAGCAAGACTGATCTTGATCATTTTCCATTTCCATCTTCTTCTTCACAGATGAAGTAGCAAGCCTTTTAAGGAGTGACTTGCTGCTGGATATGGATTGTTCAAGTTGTGCAGTTGTGGTACACAACAAATCAGCCTTCTTCTTGTTGTTGGGATGAGTTTGACAAGAACTAGAACCCCTGGTACTAGGATTCATTATTGAGTCTTCAGCCTTTACCACTTCAAATCCTGCAAAGATGAACACTTGTTTCTGCTTAGAGTTGAAAGTTGCCTTGATCTCTTGAGCTTTCTTTGACTTTCTTTTGCCTCTTCTGATCAAGTTCTTTCTCTTGGACTTTGTCAACCCAACAGGATTCCTCTCCTCAGGAGAATAGTGACCCTTCTTAGGATGGTCTTCATCATTCTTCTCAGATCCATCCTTCGCTATCTCCTCTTCATCCTCTTCACTCATGGGGTCTATGAGGGGAAACTCATCTTCACAAGTTCCAGACCTTGGAGATCTTACAGATAGTATGGAGTGTGGAGGAGCTATCTCAGTAGATCCCAGTCCCTGCTTATTCTAGTAACAAACTATGCATGCAGAGATGAGCATATCATGTTCTTGAAGGTCTCTTCTTCAAGAATACATTTTTCTGCCCTGGCTTTGCTGATCACAAGCTCAGCCTGGCATTCAGTTAACTTAGTGATGAGCTCTTTGATCTGAGTCCTGTAGTTGGTGTGCTCATGCTTAAGAGTGGAAATGGTTTTCTCTAAATCTTCTATTTTTAGTTTATATCCATTTTCAGCTCTCTTAAAATCAGATTTTAAGATATTTAACGACTCAAGATGAGATTTCACCTCCAAGTTATAGGACCTGTGTCTATTTACTTTAGCAATACATTCAGGAGTACAAAGATGTTTCAATACCTTGGCTTCATCATGATCTGCCATCAGTGCTTGTTTTGGAGATGTATCTTCCACCTAAAAGCTCCAGTCAAAGCCTCCTTCAACAAAAACTGCAGCTTGCTGCTTTGGCTTCTTATTCTGTATGGCTCCTTTAGTGTAGTCTGGTCTAGTTTGTGCTTGGCCGCCATTTGTTCTAGGTGCCTTGCACTCTTTAGCAAAGTGTCCCATTTGGTTGCAGTTGAAACACTTTACTTTGCTTTTGTCCAGTCTAAACTTTCCACTAGCTGCATTACTAGGAAACTTCCTCCCTGTTCTCTTGTAGAACTTCTTGGCTCTATGAGTGAAAAGAGCCATCTGCTGGACTATCTCCATATACTCCAGATGATCTGGATGGATACAGTCCAGGTCTTCAAGGGTGAAGAGAAAGTTGCCTGAACTCTTATCAGCAGACACAAAGGTATGAGAAGAGCTTGTCTCTTGGAATGGACTTCCTTGGATGTAGCTCTACCTTGTTGTCTCAGGGAAGGTGATGAAAGGACCCTTTTGTGAGTTTTCAGGGTAGCAGATGAGATGATGTTGTGGTTCTCTGAAATCCCTTTCAACCACATGGAGGGCTGAACTCTGCTGATTGCTGGAGTTACCAGATGGATTTTGCATGTTTACCTCCATCTTGTAACCACTGAGGATACCATACAACTCTGTAAGAGTAAGAGTCTTGAGGTTCTCAGTCCTCTTGATAACAACATAGTAGTGAGTCCACTGTCTAGGAAGAGAGGACATGAACTTCCTCACAATGTCCCTGTTGTGAAGAGTTACTCTAACATCCATTAGAATGTCCATAATCTCAACATACCTGAAGTATTGATGAGTCATGGTTTCACCTGTCTTGTAGGTGAAATTCTTAAACTGCTACTTCAAGAGGTCTTTTTGTTCTCTTTTGCTTCAGAGGACCCCTCATACAAGAGCTTTAATGCATCCTATAACTATTTGGCAGTTTTGCACTTCTTGAAGCCCCTATAAATGGAGTTTGGAATAGCAGTTTGGAGGGCAGTCATGGCTTTCTGATCGATATCAATCTTCTTCCTATCTTCTTCAGACAAGTCAGCCACCTCCTTTGGTATCATGCTACCTCCAGCAGCAGCTGAAGAGTTGCATGGAATGTAAGGTCTAGAGACAACAGATTCCCACATCCTGGAGTCTTGTGACTTGATGAAGCCTTCCATTCTTTGACACCAAGTATCAAAGTCTTCAAGAGTGATCAGTGGAGACTTTATCATAGTGCTAGTTTTCATATCAGCCTTTGAGAGAGCTGCCTTTTGAGTTGTTAAGTGTTTTGTGAAAACTAAGAGATCTAAGATGGTGAGATCTTACAATCAAGAGCCTAGTATGCTCTGATACCAATTGCAGGACCGGTGAAGGTGTTCAATGCAATCAGTTTCACAATGAGGAGAGAATTAGAACACTTAACAGATCAAATAGGGAACTGGAACCTTTCGGTGATACTAAGAAACACAAGCAAGTAAAAGTGAGACAGAACCAAGAACAACACAAAGAATGGTTTTTAAGGATAAAGTATATTGCTCTCAAGTTCTTTTACAAGTGTTACAAAGCATAGAAATAAAATACAAGGACCTGAGATACTTTATACTACATCCTACAGCCGGCCATACTTTGAAGGCCAGCTTGAAACACTAATCTAGACAAGAAAATCAGTGTAAAGTCAAAAAGTAGATTGCCTTTTGACTAGTGACTATGACATGCCATAGCTCACATCCTAATGTAATACAAAAAGGATAAAAATGCATAAAGTAGAAAGTTACAGACTCAAGACCATAATCTATAGCTTCCTAAAGCATGGACCTTTTCACCAACTTGTATAAGTTGGTGAGTCTGCAGAGTGGCAGCGAAAAGTTGGTCAACTTTTCTGAAAAAGGTGATCAGAGAAAGCATGTGTTATCTGTCTTCGGAAGAAATCAGTCTTCTATCTTTGAGGCTTCGGAAGACTTTGTCTTCTAAGCTTCGAAATACTTCATCTTTGGCTTCGGAAGATTTGGCCTTTGGCTTCGGAAGATTTTAGACTTAGAGAGATTTCTTTGCAATGTGTAAAACTTTGTTAATAACTAATACTCAACACACACAAATAAGACTAGGAACAATAAAATCAATGGAATAGTGACACAATAGTTTTTATGGTCGAAATATATTTCCCTCAATCTCTTAGAATAACAAATAAAACGCAAAATATAAGTGTGAAGCAGATAACCACCTCACTATTATATTGAGAGGTTATATACGAAGGACTACAACTAGCTGTTTGTAGGCAACATGCTTGAATAAACTCTAGAAAAGAAAACTACATTGTTTATTCTATGGTTCAAGATTAATGGCTAATTATAGCCATTGATCTTACACAATGTTACATACCATGATTACATACTCTGATTAGATAATCAAATGCAAGAAGAAAACAAACGACAAATTGATACAAAGATGTAAAGGATCTTCATTAGAGTTGTAGATTTGAGATTGTTCCTCTACTTCTCAAAACTAAAACTGTTATAGTAAATCAAAAGGTGTTTTCTTTAAGAAGATAAATTATTTGTTAAAAGATAAAGTTTACTAGTAGATGTACTATCTCAGAAGATGCAGTTTCTCGAAAGCTTTAGCATTTCCAAGCGCAAGAAACATAATCCTCAAGAAATTACTTTATCAAGATATAAACTATGTTTTGAGTAGCTTCATCCTTATATATTTTAACAAATTCTTCGTACGATGATGCTACTAAAACTTTATGAAAAATAAGTTGACCATTTTCTTAATTAAAGTTTTAGTGATCATGACTAGTTAGTCACCAATGGGATTTTGTAGAGGAAAATTTGCATGATCTCTTAAATTATGCTTGAAATGTTAGAGTAGCATGTAGTTACACATTCTTTCAATGCCAGCAACTATATATTTAACTATGTAGAGAGCTCTGTACGATTGCAAATGCATGCACTGATTAGATTACGAACATCTAATGGAGTTATATTCGTTACTTCTTTAGCACTATTTGGTTTAATGTCTTCAAGATTTTTAACATCTCGTGTCTAAATATTTTGATTAGGGTAGACACCATTGCCTTGTATCTTGTAGGCATAACTTTTAATAGTTAACATGTTTAGCCTTCAGTTCTGTGACTTAAGTCAAGAAGATCAATTCAGAACTAAATAGTTCTCTTCTATCATCCATTCTTCCCATAATGGTATGATCTCCCTTATATTCAAATCTCCATTTAGTGTTTCATCTATATATTTATTTTTGAAAGAGTCTCCTTCAAATATAAAAAAGGATTTGGCTTTAGTAATAAATTTTGATCTCTCTCAAATGCTATTCTGGTTTTGTAGGCAACGGAACTTTGATCACTTGAGTCAATGACAAGTGGCACCGTTGTGGGTTTGATTTATTTAAGTGAAAAGCTTTTAAAATGGCTTTTAGTGAAGCAAGAAAAGTAAGTTATATTGGTTCAACTATGGATTGAAGAATTTAAAGAGCGGGCATAGATGCTTTTGTTTAAGGTTGTGTAGTTGATTATGAGTGAGATTAAGAGTGAAATAATATCATCATGTCCATGTTTCATCTTTATAACTCAAGAGTTGAATAAGCATAAATCTATCCAAAAACAATATTATACCAAGTTGTTTACAAGAATGAACTATTCTTTAAGTAACTTGAAACGTTAATTCTATTCAACAATAACACTAAGTTGTTTTTCATCAAAATGTTACTTCTCACTATAGTGGCGAGCTACTTCAAAATTACATAAATGTAAAAATTTGTTATAACTCCAATCTACAACATATCTTGTTTTTGCAAGAATCATCATATTAATACCTATATTAACATTGAACAATTTTATAAATTTATTTTTAGTATATATTTTGATCCAACACAAGTGAAACCTAAGAAAACAGTTTTAAATAATCAAATTTTATTTAACATGCATGTTAAAGATTAAAACTGTTTCTAACACACATGTTAGAAAAATAAAAATTCCCATAAAATATTTTAAGACGTATTTAAAAAAAAAAAAAGATTGCATCTAAAATGCATGTTAGATAAATAAGAAGTCAGAAAAAACGTATTAATATATGTAGTTTTGAAAAGTTTAATCATTTCTAAAACGCATGTTAGAAAATTTAAAAGTTTATATATATGTTTGGATTTAAAAGTTTATATATATTTTTGGAAAAGTTTCAGTCAAATTATATGTTTTGTAAACGCTAACTAAGGTAGCCTTTTGGTACATGGTAATGAGCGGTGGAATGTAATAAACTATTGAGTCTGAATAAAAAAAATATGTTTGGTTAGTGAAGATAATAGAATAAATCATTAAATAGTTGATTTTATTCCCTCAAATTCATTCTATTCACCCTCCTTTTTTTTCATTCTTTTTCTTCTTCCATCGTTAGTCACGAACATTACCCACTCACTCATCACAACAACCATCACCGGCCACCAAAATCGATCGTCACAGATCGCGACCAACCACTGGCTACCCGCGCTGCCGCCAACCATCGGCCACCCATGCCACCGCCAAGCACCAGCCACCCCTGGCGCCACCAACCACCGGCCATCCCCGGCACTGCCAACCACCGGCCACCCACGGTGCCGCCTGCCACCAACTACTTGTGGCACCGCGCGCCAACCACTAGCCACTGCGGCCAACCACCGGCCAGCCGTGGCGCCGTCAACCACAGCCATCCGCGGCGCCGCCTACCACCGACCAATCGCGGCACCGCGCGCCAACCACCAGCTCCTGCCTCTGCCGCCACCAACCATTGGCACCGCCGCCGTCATCGTTGCCGGCATCCACTGGCCACCGCCGCGGCCGCCAACCGCCGGCCGCCGCCGACAACAACAACAACCACCACCACCAAGAACCACCACTACCATATCCACTTTTCCTGCCTAATAAACAACACAAGCTAATTATTTATTTTATTTTTAAATGGTAACCAAACACGACAATAAAATGTAATGATTTATTTCATTATTTTATCCATTCCATTACTTCATTTATTAGATTACTTCATTAATTTTACTACACCATACCATACAGAAACTTAAGGTTTGTAGAGAAAATGAGTTCGTTTCAGTTAAAAGAAATAATTAAAAAATAACACAACCCTTCTTGTCATCATAAGTTTTAATTTGGTACAATATATTGCACACAAACCGAATAAGAAAAATAAAAAGTGCTAATTCATCTAAGCTTCGTTTTACAAAAATATCTGGGAATGACTCTTTATTATAAACCACTTCAACTTTCCACTCACCTCATATGTAGGATAAACTCTATACATTTGTTATTTAGTTTTTCAAGCTTTAGTTATTCCAACTATCATACTCGAGTATTAATATTTAATTCATTTTAGTTTTGTTCTGGACATTGTTTGTTTGGTTGTGAAGCTCTCATATGGTAGAATACAAACCTAAAAATAATTACCTTTACAACACATATATAAATGTACATATTTGTGTCGAAGTAAGTGAAAACTGTTTTTTCACTATGTAGTATGTATACCATCTAAAGTGAATATGATGTTAGATGTCTAATCGTATGTGTAAAACCAATCAGAACTATATTGCTTTGATTAATCCAATTAAAATTAACTTTAATCTCTTTACTTCATATTGCTAATCCCAGAATGTTAGACATCAAACACACTTCTTCTTGAAGCCTTTTTCACTAATTCTTGATGATACGTCTCCCAACCCACGTCAAACCTAATGCAACCACAAACACACGTGACGAACAAGTAGTAAACAAAGACTAGTTCAATTTCTATTAGTTAATTAGTGGGTGTTAGGCCTTAGTAATAACCCACATAACCATGCACGTGTTTTGCATGTATTCATAGACTCATAGTAGGTTAAGAAGTAGCCTAATCTTATTTATTTTTCAAGTTAGGCCATCGTTTCATTTTTTTAGTGAGACACATCAGTGTCACATTATTATTATTATGGTTGTTATTATTATTATTATTATTATTATTATTATTATTATTATTATGAGTAAACTGTCAATTTAGTCTCTTACGTTTTGTTTAATTTGTCAATTTAATCAAAAAACTTTTTTTTTGTCATTTCAGTCACTGTTGTTTACTAAATATTGTCATTTTCATCCACTCCACTAACATCGTTAAAACTCTGTTAAAACTCCATTAAATATGAGTGTATTTTAGTATTTTTCAACACCCTAATTATCCAATTAAAACAAATTAATCAATTAATATTTAATTAAAACTAAAAAACACATGAAGTGACTCGTGAGACCGGTCGCTTCAATTAATTTTAACACAAATTGTTCGATTAATGTCTATTGTGAGATTTCAATTAATATTCACGTTTTGTTTGAGCCTGTACTGTTGCTCGATTGAGATTTACAGTTGTCACGTTTTGTTTTATTGAGTTCTACTATTGTCACGTTTAAAGACCTAAATCAAAGATCAATCAAATAACGGTACACGTTTGAACAAACGTGAAGATTAATTGAAATCACACGGTAGACCTCAATCGAACAACATGGGTTAGAGTTAATCGAAACTTTTAAATCGAAGCGTCTGATCTCACTAGTCGTTTCATGTTTCTTTAGTTTTAATTGAATATTAATTGATTAATTTATTTTAATTGGATAAATAGGGTGTTCAAAAAACCCTCATATTTAACGGAGTTTTAACGGTGTTAGTGGAGTGGATGAAAATGACAACATTCGGTAAACTATAGTGACTGAAATGGCAAAAAAAAAATAAAAAATTTTGGATTGAAATGGCAAATTCAACGAAACGTCAGGGACGAAAATAGCATTTTACTCTATTATTATTATTATTTTCCAGTGTTTTCCCGTTTTGCATGTGTGGTCTTAGTTTTTCCCTACATTCACTAAACATGAATCAAGGGTGGTACGGTAGAAGATGCATTTGAGTTGTGCAAACCGTTGAATCCTGGTGCAAATTCACTGGGTCGACGAGTAAGTGAACCGGGGCGTGGTGTTCTCGACCGGCCTGGTTTTCCCCGGGTACTCCCTGCTTTTCCCATGTCCACTCCGTGTGGCCTTAGACCTTAGTGGGCTAGTTATTTATGAGCAAGTGTTGTTAAAGGCGGTATGTTTCTCGATTATTTCTTGAAAGACTAGCCATTTGGGATTCACTTGTAACACTTGAGTACACCAAAATTCTTCTCGGGAGAAAGTTATATACTATGCAACTTTGAATGTCGTCGTGAATATTGACTTTATATTTTTTATTTTTTTCTTTAGTTAAATAAATTTAAGCATCAACAAAATTGCAATCTGGGTTTTTTCATATGTCTTGTGCCTACTTCACTTACTCAGAAGACATAGGTTCAATCCCCATCCGACGCTCTTTTTGACACTTCTTTGCTGTATTTTATTATGTTTTTTCTACGCTAAATACGTTAGGTTGCAACAAAATCACAATTGGTTAGCGGCTCCTTCACTTACCCAAGGGACAGTTTGCACTATTGTAAAAAATGTTCTTTTGTGAACGGGCTTCCTACAATATCACACGCCAAAAACTAATTACGAACATAAAGTTACGATGTATTTATTTTATTATGAACATATTATAGTTACGGTTAGAGCAGTCTGCGCAAACCAGTTAATGAGTCGGGTATCAATCATTTTTTTTTTTTTTTTTTTTTTTTTTTTTTGTTATTCTAACTAACGTTTTCATATAAATTTTATAAAAATGAAACCATTGTGAATAACGAGTAAATTTAGTTGAAACATAATTCATAAAAATGTGACCACAAGTGCTGTACCGTTTGCACCGTGAAGGTGCAAGATAAAGTGGTGAGAAAAATAAAACCAAAAAAGTAGGTAAATAAAATTAAAAGATAAAGGAAAATAAAATGTTATTGTAAGTAGCACATTTTGTCTTTTAAAGGGTAAACGCAAAATAATCATTTACCAGTAAACTAACAAAAAAGGTTAACTTTAGTTAGTGTAAATGACATCAAAACGTTACACATTTTCAAATAAAAAACACTCAATTTATTTATTAAATTCTAAAGACAAGAATCGTAATTTTATTAATTTTTTTAAAAACAATAGTTGCAATTTACTCTTTATTTCACCTAACTAAAATCCAAAAAACGCAACATTATATCCCTTTGATTACGTTTCTTTGTTTAATCCATTATGCGGCTTGTGCCTTTTATTATATACTTGTGGTCTTATTTAATTATGAGAATTATGCTTCAGTTATTTTCCTAATAAGAAATTTGATGTATTCTAGAAAGGCGAAGAAAGGCTTTTGATGTCTGTCTGAGATAGTTATGTGAAATAAAACATTAATAAATTAACTTTAATTTCAATTAAACAAATTAAAGTTGCCTTGATTGGTTTCACATGGAGTTTTGTATATTTTCTCCAAAAAAACTACTATTTAATACATGACATATCCACTTCGATGCGAAGAGGTTTAAGTTTATACCATACAATTATCAATATCAGTAGACTAAATCATATACACACACATCAAATTTTAGATAATACCACCTTACCCTCTCCTCTTGACCCCAACCCATCAACATACATATATATTTAATGATTCAAGAGAGAGGTGAGAAACTTTGTTATTTTTAAAAGTCATGGGTTCAATTTTTGACATTAACAGATAATTATTAACTTAGTATTATTAATTTACTAACCACAACATGTTATTTTAATCAAATAAAAATTATGTATTGCCTGAAAATGATCATAAGAAGGTTATTGATAATTAATTAAGAATAAGAAAATTAGATTTAATTAATTTAAACTATTAACTATTGTTCAAATTAATTCCAACTAACAATTTAACCAGTATTAATTCAAACTTTAGATTTTATTACTAGTAATAGTCCAAATCTGACTGTTCGATTATTGCATTACTAATATCAGTCCCGATCGTAATCAGGTTTATTTTGATTGTTTAAGTAGCTTGTGACTTAGATACCCCTTTGGAAAAAACTCGTTCACAATCGTCTCTAAAGCATAAAATTTCTTTGAATATATAACGAGTTGGCTTGTTAAACCATTAGTTGGCTCGGGTTGTAAAGTATTCAAATTCAAGCTTAAATTTTCAACTTGATTAACTATTTCTTGCAAACTTAAGTTCACCCATTTAAATGTCGATCCGAACATAAGTAGACTAACTAATCTTGACTGTTGATTAACTATTTCATGCAAACTTAAATTTTCAACTCTTAATTTTGTGGACGGATGCGGTATGAGGTATTAGATAAAAAGTTTTTATATTATATTAACTCATTAATCTTTTACTCTATCATATCTTTTCCTTGTAAGAGCCCTTAAACTTTTCTATATATTTTAATACTATGATTCCAACCTTTAACGTTTGTATTAAAAATAAACAAGTTTTATATTATTATTAAGCCGTTTCTAGTATTTAGTATTCCAGTTAACATTAAAAATTTCATGCCTTCAATGGAAAAGATAACTTGTTTAATACCCATTACTCCATTAGGAATGCCAATTATGAAGATGACCAAAACATCACCTGGATATATATTTAGTTATCATTTTTAATTCCTTTAATAAACATTGATGTTTGAATTTTTAACCTTATAATTAAAAGGTTAGGTGTGTTAATTCGCATAAAAATATACTGAAAAATATAATTTTATAAGGGTAACTAAGTACGAAATATTTAATTCATTTATTACTATCTATAAACTCATATACAACTTACCAACTCATTTCATTCGATAAATATTTCACAAGACTACATGAGTCATTTTCATGTTTATATGAGGAGAGTAAAGTTCTCATTTTCTAAAGTCAATGATGGAAGGTTCTTTTTGTATTTATTTCGTAAATAATTAAATATGCTAAAACTGCATCCATAGTTTGACCTTTCTTACAAAATACCAATACTAAAACCTGAAAATGACGTAAATATACATGATTTTTAAAAATTTTACAAATTTATATAAACAACCATGGCTATAGAAAGAAAAATAAAAATTCATAATCAATATCATTAGTCTATACAAAAATTATAACTAAAATATTATAAATATGAGTATATTTTTTACACAGTAATATTTTATAAAAGCATGTGTTCATGAGTGTCATATCTAACATGCATAACATATATATTTATCAAGCGTACTTTAAGGGGCAAACATAAAGATCACTAGTCAATATTAAGGGATGATAATCACAATTTTTTATCCTGGACCACTACTTTTGACTTGTAGGCTGTAGCTTCAAGGGACTTCACTTAGGGCTGTAATCGACATTATAACTACAGGACCTTCACTGGCAATAAGACCAATAGCTTTTTCTATTTGTGAATATACGAACCGTTGTTGAAATATCATAGGAGAAACAACATTCAATAAAGACTTCACCGATGATTTAGCGCCAAATATTATCGATTGATCACAGATGGCCACTTCACTGACGGATAATTGAAGGCCACTTCATTACGGATTAGCAATATTACCGAATGATGGTTGATCAATGATGGATAATATATTTGTTTGTTTTTCTCATTATGATACTAAATATTTTGTAAATATATATTTATTAATAAATAAAACTATAACATATATCTAAGTACATACTTTGTAATTGTGTATATATTTTCTAATAAAATTTATTACATTTATGTATATAATAGACTCATTTAGGCTTCCATTCTTAGACAAATCTGGTATGTGGAAGCTTGGGATGAAGCTTGTTTGTTAATTGAGTATCAATTTAGTTTCAATCGCAAGCCCATTTTACTTGACTTGATTCACATATTTGTCAGTCGATCTTGAGTACCTCATGAGCATGTCGACTCATTTACTACCTTTTAACTCCTCTTCTTTTATTCATATTTATAACGAACTAAAGGACATCCATTAAATTCATGGATGTTGAATGCTCAACTACTAATGATTCCTTGTTTCGTTTCTCTTCCTTTTGTTATATCATCTAAAAGAATAAAACACCACCCCTCGTACAGTAATATAACATTAATGGATTAAATAAAAGGGAAATGACAAGCATATTGTATACATGGCTAGTTAAAAATAAAGAAAAAAAGAACATGGCATGCCACACCGTATGTTACAACATTTTTAAATAAACTCATCAAAAACATCCAACTGTATGGGGGTCTAACGTATTCGTTATGCACCATACAACCTATATAGTAGGGCTGTTCAAAGTGTTCATCTCTCAACACTCGCTCGACGATAATTCGAAATTTGCTCGAAAAATGCTCGTTCGAACTTATGCTTGGTTGTAAACGAGCCGATCGGCTAGGATCGGTTTGCAAACGAGCCAAGCACGAGCAAAGGTCCGCCCGGCTCGGTTCGGCTCGAATTATTTATTATATATATTTTATACATAGCACTCTATTAGATTTAGCCTATTATATAAAAATATACAATTATATTTATACATATTAGATTAGTTAACCTAATAAAAAAATTTAACACTAAGCGTAAAAGTGAATCTCTAAGCCATTATTATAAAATTTTTTGATCATACTCTTACCTTTAGTCGATCATCCTTCGCTCACATATATCGTTCTCTGCAATATGCTCACCGCCTCATCGGCTATAGTATCAGCCTCATCACCAGTCACAAAGTATAGGTATTCATAAAAATGTTATGCTATAAAATATGCATGCTTCTAAAGTTGTTAAAACCTAAGATCCAACATTGTAATCGTCTCTCATTGCAATATAAATCGAATGACACACTAGATAATTGAGTTGTAAAAATTGTTCGCTTCTCGTTTACGCTCGCTCGACGCTCGATCGAAAAATTAACACTCGTAAAATGCTCCTTCAATTTTCCGCTCGGTTGTAAACGAGCCGATCGGCTGGGTTCGGTTTGGAAACGAGCCAAGCACGAGCAAAGGTCCGCTCTGTTCGGCTCGGCTCGTGAACAACCCTACTATATACAACTTTACCCTTTCACTTATGTTGGTTTAAAGTTACATTGATCTATTAGATGAAAACTTGTAATTGAATTCTTATAAATATGAACAAAACACGTGAGAAACTATTGGGACGTTTGATTCATGGAGGGGGAATAAGAAATGGAAATGAAAATTATAATATAATACTTAAAAATATAAATGAAATACAACATGTGTAGAGGTCAAATCTAGAGGCTTGGGAAATCAAAAACCGATCATGCAAAAACTTGGTGGATTAGACAAAAACATAGGAGCTCATGTGAGAACATGATGAGGTGAAAACATGGAGTGAGGCGACAACTTTGTGGACTACTATAAATAGGTGTTTTTCTTTGTATTTTAAATTACACTTGTCATTTTCTTACTTTGAAAAGCTTGTAAGCAATGTTTCTTTAATGAGAGAATATGTTATTTACATGATTATGTATTAGATCTTTACTTGTGTGAATATGTGTACAATTGAAATTATCATTCATTTCGCGTTTGATGTATTGCGATCGATCTTATTATAATCCTATCTATGAGAATTTGGAATTTACAATTGGTATCGGAGCTTGATGCTCTTGATCAATTTGGTGATATCTTTGAGCTCGATTTGAAGGTTTTTAGAAGGATTTGATGCTTGTTTTGGTAAATCAATAGAACTTGATTTTGTTTTGGTTGAATTGGAGCTGGATTTTTTGTGATGAAAAGGTTCTGTTTAATGTGTGAAGCATTAGGACTTGAAACTTGGATATTTTGAATCAATTTAGAGACAAATAGGTGGTTGGTTAGTTGAAGTTTAATAACTTCATCTAGACTCTATATATGTTTCCGGACAAATTGGTTGGTTAAAACTGTTAATTTTTTTTATCACATTGGTAAATTGGTTGCATACATAAACTTTGACAAAATGATGAAATGGTGCGATAACTTGGTGTTTTCGCTTGAGTGAGTGTAGTTTTCACATCTAGCAATTACTGGGTTAAGTTGTCGCATAAGGTGGTTATTTCCTGAAAATTTTTTCTTCTAGCGTGTGAAAACATGTGTGGTATATGTAGTTTGGAAAGTTTTCGCATACATGGTGCGAAAACTTCTAGATTCCTGTGAAAACTTCTAGGTTTTGAGAAATTTCTTAAAGTTTTCATTTTCTAAAATGGCAACCAATATCAACACAGTGCTTTGTTGAATTTGGATACCGAAATAGGTACCAATACGAAACCCCCAAGATTGCTTAAAGAAGATTACTATGCCGACTTGGCATATTGTTTTGAGAATCATGTTATATATACTAAATTGCTTGTGTTAAGGTCAATTCAATTTGGACCTTTTGTGCCCATGTATAAAAATGTCAAATAGGAGATGGTTAAGAAGTCTAAACATCTTTGGGAGGAAGAAGATATGAAGAAGTTTGAGCTTAATGACAAAGCATATGCAGCTATCATAATGGCTTTTGTCAACTGAGATTTCTCATTATTGTAAGGAGTTTAGGGAGCCAAAATATATGGGATGCTTTGGACGCTCTAATTATGGGGAACAAAAATATGGGTAAAAGTAAGAAGGATATCTGGAATCAAGAATTCAACATGTTCAATCATGTCATTGAAGAAAGCTTTGAAGCTCAAATTGCAAGGTTTTTAAAGCTAGTGATAAAGATGAAGAGTGCTGGAATTACTTTGGAAAACATTACTCTAAACAAGAAGCTACTAAACTCGTTGCCTTATAGTTAAAACAACAACTGTACATCCATGAAAAGAATTAAAGATTTGTTTACTCTTTCTCTGAGTGATTTGATTTCTATAATCAAATCTTATAATATGGATGACAAGCAAACGAGCTGCATATCATTTGAATTCTGTAGGTCCTAAAGCAACTGCATTCTATGCTAATATGACAAAAAACCTAAATTACTACATAAGCAATACACGGATGTGTCAGCAGCAATAATCAGGTTTTCCAATCATGAAAGACGTCAATGACCCTCAAGTTATCCGGTTATCATTATCTACTCAAACATAGTATTCTTGTAAGGATTATAGAAGAGGCTGATGCACTCAAAATAGTCAGGGTGTCTCCTGCATGCATGCACATTATGCATGCATGCACATTGTGCATGCATGCACATTGTGCATGCATGCACATTGTGCATGCATGCACATTGTGCATGCATGAAGTTACTTCGGAAGTTTTACACTCTACAAGAAAAATTACACAAGTGTAAAATCTTCCGAAACCAAAAGACCATTTCTTCCGAAGCTAAAGATGAAGTCTTCCGAAACTTAAAAGACAAAGTCTTCCGAAGCCTCAAAGATAGAAGACTGATTTCTTCCGAAGACTGATTTCTTCCAAAGACAGAGAAGACATGCTCTCTGTGATCAACAACTTTTCAGAAAAGCTGACCAACTTTCCGCTGCCACTCTGCAGGCTCACCAACTTTACACAAGTTGGTGAAAAGGTCTATGCTTTAGGAAGCCGTAGATTAAGGTCTTGAGTCTATAACTTTCTACTTTATGTACTTTTATCTTTTTTGTATTACAATAGGATGTGAGCTATGGCATGTCATAGTCACATGTCAAAAGGCAATCTGCCTTTTGACTTTTCATTGATCTTGTTGTCTAGATTAGTGATTCCAGCTGGCTTTCAAAGTATGGCCGGCTGTAGGATGTAGTATAAAGTATCTCAGGTTCTTGTATTTTATTTCTATACTTTAATAGAACTTGAGAGCAATATACATCTTCCTTGAAAACCAATTATCTTGTTCTTAAGCTTTCTGTCTCTTGCTTACTTGTGTTATCCTAGTATCATATTATCCTACCAGTCCCTATTTGATCTGTTAAGTGTTCTAAGTCTCTCCTCATTGTGAAAACTGAGTTGCTCGCCCTTCAAACGGTCCTGCAATTGGTATTAGAGCTTTCCAGGCTCTTGATTGTAAGATCTCACCATCTTAGATCTCTTAGTTTTTCACAAAATACTTAACAACTCAAATGGCAGCTCTTTCAAAGGCTGATATGGAAACTTGCACTATGACAAAGTCCCCACTGATCACTCCTGAAGACTTTGATACTTGGTGTCAAAGAATGGAAGGCTTCATCAAGTCTCAAGACTTCAGGATGTGGGAATCTATTGTCTCTGGACCTTACATTCCATGCACCTCTTCAGCTGCTGCTGGAGGTGGCATGATCCCAAAGGAGGTGGCTGACTATTCTGAAGAAGATAGAAAGAAGATAGATATCGATCAGAAGGCCATGACTGCCCTCCAAACTGCTCTTCCCAACTCTATCCACAAGGGCTTCAAGAAATGCAAAACTACCAAGCAGTTATGGATGCACTACAGCTCATGTATGAGGGGTCCTCTGAAGCCAAGGAGAACAAAAAGGGCCTCCTGAAGCAGCAGTTTGAGAATTTCACCTACAAGACAAGTGAAACCATGACTCAGCAATACTTCAGGTATGTTGAGATTGTGGATAGTCTAATGGATGTTGGAGTAACTCTTGAGAACAGTGATGTTATGAGGAAGTTCATGTCCTCTCTTCCCAGACAGTGGACTCACTACTGTGTTGTCATCAAGAGGACTGATAACCTCAAGACTCTCACTCTTACAGAGTTGTATGGTATCCTCAGTGGCTACCAGATGGAGATGAATATGAAAAATCCATCTAGTAACTCCAGCAATTAGCAGGGTTCAACCCTTCAAGTGGTTGAAAAGGATTGCAGAGAACCACAACATCATCTTATCTGCTACCCTGACAGCTCACAAAAGGGTCCTTTCATCACCTTCCTTGAGACACCAAGGGAGAGCTACATCCAAGAAAGTCCATTCCAAGAGACAAGCTCTTCCCATGCTTTTGTATCTGCTGATGAGAGTTCAGGCAACTTTCTCTTCACCCTTGAAGACCTGGACTGTATCCATCCAGATGATCTGGAGTACATGGAGATAGTCTAGCGGATGGCTCTTCTCATTCATAGAGCCAAGAAGTTCTACAAGCGGACAGGGAGGAAGTTTCCTAGCAATGCAGCCAGTGGAAAGTTTGGACTGGACAAAAGTAAGGTGAAGTGTTTGAACTGCAACCAAATAGGAAACTTTGCCAGGGAGTGCAAGGCACGTAGGACAAGTGGTGGCCAAGCACAAGCCAGACCAAACTACACTGAAGGAGTCAACCAGAATGAGAAGCCAAAGTAGCAAGCTGCAGTTGCTGTTGAAGAAGGAGGCTTTGACTGGAGCTTTCAAGTTGAAAATGCATCTCCAAATCAAGCACTGATGGCTGATCATGATGAAGCCAAGATATTGGAACATCTTTGTACTCCTGAATGTATTGCTAAAGTAAATAGATACAGGTCCTATAACTTAGAAATAAGATCTGATCTTGAGTCCTTAAATATCTTAAAATCTGATTTCAAAAAAGCTAAAAATGGATATAAGCTAAAAATAGAAGATTTAGAGAAAACCATTTCAACTCTCAAACATGAACACATCAACTACAGGACTCAGATTAAAGATCTCATCACTAAGTTAACTGAATGCCAGGCTGAGCTTGTGATCAGCAAAGCCAGGGCAGAAAAATGTGTTTTTGAAGAAAAGACCTTCAAGAACATGATATCCTTATCTCTGCATTCCAATGTGTGTTATTAGAATAAGCAGGGACTAGGATCTACTGAGATAGCTCCTCCACACTCCTTACTATCAGTAAGATCTCCAAGGTGTGGAACTTGTGAAGATGAGCTTCCCCTCATAAACCTTATGAGCGAAGAGGATGAAGAGGAGATAGTGAAGGATGGATCTGAGAAGAGTGAAGAAGATCATCCTAAGAAGGGTCACTATTCTTTTGAGGAGAGGAATTCTGTTGGGTTATCAAAGTCCAAGAGGAAGAACTTGATCAGAAGAGCAAAGAGAAAGTCCAAAAAGGCTCAAGAGATCAAGGCCACCTTTGATTCTAAGCAGAAACAAGTATTCATCTCTACAGGATTGAAGGTGGTAAAAGCTGAAGACTCAACTATGAATCCTAGTACCAAGAGTTCTAGTTCTTGTCAACCTCAACCCAACAACATCAAGAAAAAGGCTGATTTGTTGTGTACCACTACTGCACAATCTGAACCATCCACATCCAGCAGCAAGTCTCTCCCTAAAAGACTTGCTACTTCATCTGTGAAGAAGTAGAAAGAAGTGGAAAGTGATCTAGATCAGTCTTGCTCTCAAAAGAAGGCTTCCAGAAGCATGCAGTTTGACTGTGTCATGTGTGGCAGTACTTCTCATTTAGCTAAGGATTGCATCTACAATCATAAAAGCACTGTCCACATGATCAAGAAGAAATCTTCTAAAAAGATTAAAAAGAAGCAAACTTCTGAAGGAAAAGCTTTTCCTCTCGGAAGTTCCAAAGTGAAGAAGAAGACAAGTGAAAACTTGCCTTCGGAAGAAATATTGGTCTCAGAAGAAAGGAATGCTTTCGAAGTACTGAAGCCTGCTGCAGTGAAAGCAAGATCTTCCCAAGGTCCAGTCTCCAAAACTTCCAAAGTTGTCAAAACTTCCGAAGTGTTGAAGGTCAAGTCTAGGCCTGCAAAGGTGGTGTGGAAGACAAAGAAAGACCATGTGACTGAAAGTTCTTCATCAACAATAGCTGCTGATCCTCAAAGCTTGAACAAAGGATCAATTACTATTGTATTGTCTTTTATTGATATTACTGAGCCCAAGACCAGCAAGGCTTGGGTTTCCAAATGTAACTAATCATCTCTTTTTGTGCAGAAACAGCTAAAGACCAACAGGAATGTGTGGATCATTGACAGTGGCTGTTCCAGGCACATGACAGGCAATGGCTCTCTACTCCAAAATTTTGAAAAGATTGATGGAGGGCCTATTGCTTTTGGAGGAGATGCAGGAGGTTACATTACAGGAAGGGGCATGGTCATAAATGGTAAGCTCTGCATTGAGAAGGTAAACTTTGTTAAGGAGCTTGGGTACAATCTACAGAGTGTATCCTAATTTTGTGATCAAAAGCATAACATGCTCTTTAATGAGCATGAGTGTATTGTTCTCAAGCCCAGGGTGGTCATTCATCAAGAGCACATTCTGCTCAGAGCCCCCAGTAAAGGGAACATGTACAAGATGGATTTGCATGAAACCTCTCCCTCTGGAGAAGTATCTTGCTTTTTGTCTAAAGCAAATAGTGATGATTCTTTTCTCTAGCATAAAAAAATGTGCCATGTAAACTTTAAAAACATGAATAAATTAATTAAGAATGATTTGGTAACTGGAATGCCAAAAAAAAAGTTTACAAGTGATGACCATTGTGTTGCATGCCTGAAAGGGAAGCAGCATAAAGTGTCTCACAAGCCAAAAGAAAGAAACTCCATCACTAATCCTTAACACTTGTTACATATGGATCTTTTTGGCCCCACCAATGTAATGAGTTTAGGAAGGATCTCATACTGTTTGGTGATCACAGTTGATTTCACTAGATTCACTTGGGTCTTTTTCCTTAGAACTAAGGATGAGACTCTTGAGATATTGAAGAATTTCATTCTGAAGATTGAGAATCAATCTGATCACAAGGTCAAGATCATAAGATGTGATCAAGGAACTGAATTTGAGAACCAAATCCTTGATACAATTTGTGATGAAAAGGGTATTTCAAGACAATATATTGCTGCCAGGACTCCTCAGCAAAATGGTGTTGCTGAGAAAAGAAACAGGACACTAATTGAAGCTGCAAGAACTATGTTGTCTGACTCTAAACTGCCTATCACCTTCTAGGCAGAAGCAGTAAACACTGTTTGCTATGTGCAAAACATAGTTTTAGTAGTTAAGACTCATGGTAAGACTCGTTATGAACTGTGGCACAAAAGGAGACCTTTCATTGGTTTCCTCAGATCATTTGGATGTCCTTGCACAATCTTGAATACTCGAGATCAGATAGCCAAATTTGATGAGAAATCAGATGATGGATACTTCATTGAATACTCTTCTCAAGCTAAGGCTTATAGAGTGTACAATCTCAGAACCAAAATTGTTCATGAGTCAGCCAATGTGACTTTCAATGAACACACTCCTTGTGTGAGAGGTTCTGGTACTGATTGGCTGTTTGATCTTGATTTAGTTACTAACTGTTTTAACAAGTCTTAAGAGAATGTTTCAGGATCTACAGGTAACTCATCAACAGAAGATCCTGATCTAAGATTTAAGCTGAGAAGACCTTCAAGTCAATCTACTTCAGCTCCAGTGGTAACTAATTCTACAGATGGAGCTCCTATCAGCACAATAATGACAAATCCTGCTGATACATCTGAAGTGCCTTCAAATTCCAGCTCAGAGGTACAGAACCAAAGGGAAGAAGTTCCAAATGTAGAAGAAAGTGGAAATGGTGACAGTGATCAAGAATTTCTTGATGCTGACTCCATGGAAGACAACATCATTGATGTCACACACTTATTGGATCAAGCTTCTCTTGATAAGTATGCTGATGTGGTAGGTGAATCTGCTTTGCCTGATCAAAATTTCTTAAATTTGGATCTCTACAACCAACTTGCTATGATCCTTCAACTAAGGATCCACAAGTCTCATCCTACCACAAACATCATTGGTGAAGTTGACAAGGGGGTAAGAACAAGAGGACAAACCCATGACAAAAATGTTTGTCTCTACTCTTGTTTTCTATCCCAAGTAGAGCCAAAGAAAGTTGAGGAGGCTCTGAAAGATGGAAGTTGGGTTGAAGCATTACAGGAGGTACTGCTTCAATTCAAAAGACAAAAGGTTTGGAACCTATGTCCTCTTCCTCCTGTGAAGACTATTATAGGAACCAAATGGGTGTTCAGGAAAAAGAAGGATGATACAGGACTTGTCATCAAGAACAAGGCAAGACTAGTTGTTCAAGGGTATACTCAGGAAGAAGGAATTGATTACACTGATGTCTTTGCTCCAGTAGCAAGACTTGAAGCTGTTAGGATATTCCTAGCCTTTTCTGCATCCAAGAATTTCAAGGTCTACCAACTTGATGTCAAGTGTGCTTTCTTATATGGGGTGATTGATGAAGAGGTGTATGTCAAACAACCACCTAGTTTTGCAGATCCTGATCATCTTGATTATGTCGGCAAGCTTGATAAAGCTCTATATGGGTTGCACCAAGCTCCAAGGAAGTGGTATGAGACTCTATCTCAGTACCTATGTCAGCATGGTTACAAAAGGGGTACTATAGATGGAACTCTCTTCATTAAAGGAACAAAAAATGACTTGATGCTGGTTCAAGTGTATGTAGATGACATTATCTTTGGGTCAACTAATCCAAGGCTCTGCAAAGACTTTGAGAAGCTGATGAAGAATAGATTTGAAATGAGTGCCATGGGGGAACTCAATATCTTTCTAGGAATTCAAGTGAAGCAGGTTGAAAATGGCATCTTCATAAGTCAGTCAAAGTATGTTCAGGACATACTTACAAGATTCAGCATGACTGAATGCAAGGTTGCAAAGACTCCCATAGCAAGAAATCACTCCCTTGGACTTGACCTTAAGGGGGAGTGTGTAGATGAACATCTCTACAGAGCTATGATTAGGTCTCCCATGTACTTTACTGCTAGCAGGCCTGATATCATGTTTGCCACATGTATCTGTGCAAGATATCAAGCCAACCCCAGGATGTCACACTTGGTTGCTGTCAAGAGAATTTTAAGATATCTCAAAGGTGCTCCATCACTTGGCCTTTGGTATCCAAAGAATTCTGACTTCAATCTGTATGCATATACCGATAATGACTATGGTGGCTGCAATATGACTGCAAAGTCTACATCAGGGGGATGTCTATTTCATGGTGGAAGGATAGTCTCATGGCAATGCAAGAAACAATCTTGTGTATCTGCATCAACTGCTGTAGCTGAATACATTGCTGCTGGGCTGCTATGCTCAAGTACTTTGGATTCAGAATCAGATGCTAGACTATGAGTTCAACTTCAAAGAGACTCCCATCCACATAGACAACAATAGTGCTATCTCTATTACAGAGAATCCTGTGCAGCACTCAAGGACCAAGCATATCAACATCAGGTATCATTTAATTATAGATAATTTCGAAAAAAGGTTTATCCTTTCGCATTAACTTTGTCTCAAATCCATTTCATATATATACCCAACAGTTTCCCCCCCTTTCACTTTTCTCTCATCATCTGCAACACTTTTCTAACCTAAATTCATCAAGAAACCGACCCTGTTCTTACCTTTCTTCTTGACGAAGCTCTCTCAAATGGCCAATCTTAACCACAGAAACCAACCCGATTTCTCCATGCAACTTCATAGGCAACACAATCAGGTTGCTCTTCTAAACTCTGAGAAAGATCCTACTTTCTCAGATATTTTCCGTGTTCGTTCTTTGTCCAACTACTTCACTTCCCTCACCATTGATCCTCCTCTATATGAGGATGTGTTGTTAGACTTCTGGTGGACCTGCCAAGAGGTCACCATGGATGGGGAGAAGGCACTGTCTGCCACAGTGAAAGGGAGGACAATCTTCATCACTCCGGCCATAATCAACAACCATCTTTAGCTGGATGATGCAGAAGGTGATTTGTCCTTTCCCAAATCTACTGTAAATCAGTCTTTTGCGCAGATGGGATATGAAAGAGACTTTTCAGTCAGAACCTTCAGGAAAGGGAAGGTCTCTTCCCAGTGGAAGTACCTCCTCCATGTCATCATACACAGCTTGTCCAACAAGCATGGAGGATGGGACCAGATTCCTGAGGATCTCTCCTTCATAGTCCATGGACTAGTTCAGGGGGCCAAGTTCAGGTATTCTCACTTTGGTTACCTTAATCTACTATCTAACTTGGACTTCTTGGAGTATTACATGTTCCCTAGATATGTCCAGCACATTCTCAACTGTGAACTAGGCTCACAGTTGAGGGGAACAGGTAAAACTCTTAAATTGGGATAGATGAAGCCCGACATTTTTAAAATAATGAGAAAACCAACTGTGGAATTCTTTGGGGTAGAAACAGCCCTTGTGCCAAAAATGTTAGAGCTTATTGCTCAAGGTGACAACCTAGCAGCACCAGCTGGTGTTGACAACAACCTACAATAACCATCACCTACTATAAAAAACACAAACGAACCCCTGCTCAAGCTATTCAGTCTGAGCAGGCCCCATATCACCATCCATACAAAAAGAAGTGGACACTGGAGCTCCCACTTCTCTTGAGGAGCAAACCACTCACATCTCTCATACTATCAGCGCTGAGGTTCCTCATGCTCAGCCTGATGAGCTCATAACCCAAGCAGCCTCAAGCCTTCACTTAGAGTCTCAAAACACTAGTGATCAACCTTCAAGGGACAGTTACCATCCCCAGCCTCTAGAACTCAACCAACCAATCCCAAACCTTGAATTCTATGATGATGAAGATATGGGATTCAGTGAGTACCATGAGTCTTTCTTCCTCACCCCTACTCAAGGAGAGATGAGTGCTCCTGACACCCCCATATCTAGCCCACACCATCCACCCCAAACTGAGGTGGATCTCCCTAAACAAGTTCAGGAGATCCATATGGAAGAGGCTCTCACTTTTGCTAGTGATTACACCATTAAGACCTTAACCATGGCAACTCAGCCCATTGACACTTCACCTGAAGTTAACAGTGTGAGAGGATATCCGTAGCTAAGAATTCTATGCTGGTGATGAGGGAGAAAACATCAGTCCAACTCTCTCATCCCCCCATGATTCTTCATCTGAAGATGAGGAGAGTCTGAAACTAACGGTGCAACAACTAGAAAACATGTGCACCTCTTTGGTCTTAAAGGTTAGTTACTTGGAATCTCAAGTGACTGCCTAACAAAAGAAGGTCAATGACGAGCAACTTGAGATCACCGATCTCAAGGGCAAGCTAGCTGAGTGACCATTAAGACAAACTCAACTAGGTCCACAAGAACCTGTGAAAGTAATGGACTTGACCTCCAGCTCACCTATGCAAGTGGGTGATGCTACCAAAAAGGGGGAGAAAGTCCCTACAACCACAGAACCTGGGAGTTCTGTCATGAGTATGGACAATAAGGATTCACCACCCTCACTTGTAGTTGTCCAGACTCAACAACTTCCTCAGGCTCACACTGATGTGGAGGCCTTACTTCAACAACTATTTGAGGAAGGAATTCCAATGTCCATGCCTACCCCATCCCATCTAGCTGAAAATCCAATAATAGGATGGTGGTATGACTCTTCAAGAATGGCATTGGTGCTATCAAGGGCTCAGGGGCAGCAGGAACTCTTCAACATTCAGACCCTGAGTTTCCATGATGGTATGAACTTGGTTAGTCTGCCTTTCATCAATCCAAGCCAAAATAGACAGGCTGGCAGACTAGCTGAGGTGATCCAAGAATGGGTTATGAGGGAATTCAGACAAAGAGCAATTTTATATAGACAAAGGCTAGCAGGGAAAACTGTTGGTCAACTAGATATTGAGGCAAACCCTAAGATTAGCTTCAAAGGGGAAACCTGAGTTGAAGGCCCAGCAGAAGAACCTGTGAACCTTGAGACAGGCTCACCCTCTACACCCTGTACCCTTAGTGACGCACCTACTGGTGAAGGTGTATCACAACCTCTCTTTGGCCAGAGCTCAAGCTTATCACAACCATTTGCAGGCCAAAGCTCTCTCCACCCTGAGTCATACAGGCCCATAATTGACAAAGGGAAAAGAAAGATGAATCCTAGGAGATTGAGGAGGAGAAGAGAGAGAGAGGAAAAGGAAGGCTAGGGGAGAAAGATCTGGTAAAGTCCTAAGCTTCATGCAAGCTGTAATCAGGGCTGCTTATAGGCCTGATACCCAGAATGATGAGTTAAGGGCGGCCAGATTGAATTATCTGGGACTTAGGAACTATAACATTGACGAAATCATTTCTCTCCCCTTGGCAGAACTAGATGAACTGGCAGACAGGGAGCTGTATAAAGAGAGGAAGGAGGCTGAGGCCGTAGAACTGCTCCTCAAAATCAAAGAAGAGAGAAAAAGAAAAAGACAACAAAGAGCTCGTGTCCTCTCTCCAGTTCATGAAAGTCCTAAGAAAGAGTATATGGCTGTTGAAGAGGAAGAAACTCAGATAAGCAGGGAACAAGAAAGACAAAAGATGATTGCTTATCTGAATGCCACAGGACTCTATCAGGCAGCAGCCCTCAATCCCCTCTTATTTGAATACATTGAGTTTGAGTACCTAAAACAGCTTGATAAAAAGGCTCAAACTCAAAGAAAAGCAGTTAAAAGGAAAATGAGAGAGGAAGCTGCGAAAGCAAGAGCCACCATCAGAGTCCAAGCGAAGAAGTCTGCTGACAGACTGAAGATAGTGAGCTTCTTGAAGCCGTATGGGTTCTCTAGAAGGGGACTTGGTCCTATGTCTCTATCCATAATGGATGAGCACATCAGGAGGATCAAGCAGAAGATCAAAGAAGGTCAGCTTATGAACTTGCATTCTCCACCAAGTCCAGCTGCACCTGAAGTTGAGGTTAAGGTTGAAGAGGCAACACAGCCTGAACCTGAAGCTACAACTGAGCCAACTTCATCTTCTGACCCACAGCAGGGTTCTAAGTCCCCTCCTACAGATCAAATAGGGAATAAGGACCCAACTGAGGAGAGCACAAAAGGTCAACCTGGTGCTGTAGGCCAAGCTCCTCAGTTAAAGTATAGAGTGAGGAAGAGGATGGCCATCAGAAGGGACAGTAGAAAGAATAAGAAGTCCAAGGCATCCACCTCACCACCTCAGGATGAGTTAAAACATCCTGAGAATGTGCAACAAGAGGCTGACCAATCAACTCCAATTCAGGTTGAGCCTCTTGCATCAGGAAGACCCATCCTCTCCTGGACTTTTGCTGCAAATCTAGACAGATGGTATGTAGTCAGAGATTAAGGTGGTCAAGATGTCTATCTTTGGCAGGACATGCTTGATCTACCTCTGCATGATCTCTTTGACATGAGAAGGTTCTATGAGAGTCCGAAGGATCCAGATCAACTGATGAAGAACGGAATGCTTCTTATCCTTATAAGGACTATCAACTACTGAAGAACTTTTTTGTTTTGGTAGCATCAGCCTAAGGGGAATTTGTAAGGATTATAGAAGAGGCTAATGCACTCAAAACAGTTAGGGTATCTCCTGCATGCATGCACATTGTGCATGGTAGAACTTACTTCGGAAGTTTTAACTCTACAAGAAAAATTACACAAGTGTAAAATCTTCCGAAACCAAAAGACCATTTCTTTCGAATCCAAAGATGAAGTCTTCCGAAGCTTAGGTCTCAAAGATAGAAGACTGATTTCTTCCGAAGATAGAGGAGACATGCTCTTTGTGATCAACAACTTTTCAGAAAAACTGACCAACTTTCTGCTGCCACTCTGTAGGCTCACCAACTTTACACAAGTTGGTGAAAAGGTCCATGCTTTAGGAAGCTGTAGATTAAGGTCTTGAGTCTGTAACTTTCTACTTTATGTACTTTTATCCTTTTTGTATTACAATAGGATGTGAGCTATGGCATGTCATTATCATATGTCAAAAGGCAATCTGCCTTTTGACTTTTCATTGATCTTGTTGTCTAGATTAGTGATTTCAGCTGGCTTTCAAAGTATGGCCGGCTGTAGGATGTAGTATAAAGTATCTCAGGTTCTTGTATTTTATTACTATGCTTTGTAACACTTGTAATAGAACTTGAGAGCAATATACATCTTCCTTGAAAACTAATTATCTTGTTCTTAAGCTTTCTGTCACTTGCTTACTTGTGTTATCCTAGTATCATATTATCCTGCCAGTTCCCTATTTGATCTGTTAAGTGTTCTAAGTCTCTCCTCATTGTGAAAACTGAGTTGCTCACCCTTCAAACGGTCCTACAATTCACTAACTCCATCTCAACAAAATACGCATTAAGTCTATCTGGAAACAAAGTTCTACTATTTCTAAGAAAACAACTCAAATTGCTGAAGAACATTTATCTTTATTTACTACATTCATGTCTAGTAATGAAACATTTATGGTGGGAAGGCTTAGTGCACCTAACATACTGATTGATGATCTGCAACAATTAAATCCTGATGACGTAGAGAAGAATGACATCAATTATTAGATGGTATGGTTGTTTATAGAGCCAAAAACTTTGTAAGAAGAACATGAAGGAAGACTTTTAGGCTCAACAACAACAGCAAGATTGGTTTTCATAAGTCCTATCTTCGTTGTTACAACTATGACAAACTAGGGTACTATGCTAAGGAATGCATAAAGCCAATGATTAACAGAAGATGGTAGCTATTGAAGTCGAATCACCAACTGATAAAGGAAGCTCCTCAAGTAACAACATACCACTAATGTCTCAAATAACCATTAATTATGACAGGTCAGATCGGATGGAACTACTGGAAATGAAGATCAACACTGTTTTCTTTGTTGAGATTAAGAAAAAAAAGGTTTTGGAAGATGGTGAGACTAAAGATTTATTTGTTAAGTTTGTGTTAGGATATTTATTAGATAGTTTTTTTGATCCCAATCCAGAGGAGCAAGATATTTAGAAGGTACGAATTTAAACTGATGAGGTTGAAGATACGATGATTGATAGAGCCAAAGAAGAGATTGAGGTTGGTAAAGATGTGATTGTGTCCATTATTCTAATCATCATTCATTTCGCATTGGATGAATCCAGATCAATCTTATTGGTATCATTCATTCTATAGGTAAAAGACCTTATACTTTGAATGAACAATTGAATAAAAATAATTGTTATTTCTAGTTTCAACCATCTAGTTCAAAACCTTTATCCAAGGCTAATACGCTAAAATTCTACACAATAAAAACTAACTTAAAAAAATAAACAAATGAATCAAAAGAAATCATTCTTGAAAAGGGATTTCATAAAAAGATTTGTTTCTAACGGAAGCAAATATCTATAAAGATTCGAACACTCAATTTTCTTAAGAAAAACTTTTTAAGAATTCTAACTCTATGAAACAAAGTGGGTTTAGCATAGATATTTCAACAACCGGTCCAATTCCATTGAAAATCCAGAAAGAACTCAAACTAGCAAAAGATCAAGCCACATAGACAACATATAAGAGTTTAAAGGCAAAAGATCAAGTACGAAAAAAATGATTTCTAAATAAATGCACGTCTATTGTGTCACACCCCAACTGATGGCGAAATCACTGGGGTGGACGAATATGGAACTGATTGTACACAAAATATGGAATTAAATAAGTTGAAATAATATAATATGTCATTTCATTTAATAACTGTAACAACATAATTCAATACAATCAAACAATAATCCAAATAAACATAATAAAAGTAATAAAAGTTTTCTTTCTTTGTTCTAGGTCCAAGTCCTAATAGTTTATGAAACTGTATTTGTTGAAATCATGTAAAAAAGTAACAACTCAGCTAAATAATTAGCGGGCGAGTAAACACACATTTAATATATATATAATATATATGTATATATATAGGGTAGGGTTATTTTGAGAAGCACATTTTTTTGTGAAAACTTTAGGAACCAATATGAGCCACACATTTCTTATCACATGCAAGTCACATGTCATTTTTCCGTTTTTTTAAAACGTTCATAACTTTTTTCACGATTTTATTTTTTTAAAAAAAAATTTACCATTAATTTAGTATTTTTTATATTTCCAACGACTAACATAGTGATATACTTTTAAAAAAATCATTTACTCGTTATTTATATATGTGTAAATCTGGTTATACACATGTGTAATATCGAATTTACGTATGTGTGAATCCGGTATTACATATGCGTAAAACGAAATTCGTCAAAAAACTAAGATTTTTTTTTATAAATTTTTTTTATGAAAATAGAAGCTAGGGAAACATTTTTGTGTTTTTATTTTTTTTAATTTTTATGTTATTTTTCGTTTTATAATTTTTTAATTATTTTTTTGTTAATTACTATTTTGCCATTCAAAACTAGTGGCTCCCATTAGTTTCTAGAGTTCTCATAAAAAAAAAGTTCTTATTTGATCCCTCCCCTATGTGTGTGTGTGTGTGTGTGTGTGTATATATATATATAGATTGATTGAAATGATAGAAAATAATTCAATTCATATGACAATATCAAGACTTATAATGTATTAGTGTAACATAAATAACAAACCAGCACAATCAACCCTAATGACTGAATTGACTTGATCCGTAGACGAAGCGCTATAATTGATTTATGAATCTGGTTCAATCACCACTCGAATAATCAAATATCTATGAGGTGGATTTGTCACACCAATAGATCTATCATTGATACCAGGGTTACATGAATTAATAATTGTGTTGTTATCAAGTTTATTAAATTATGAACACATATTTGCAACTAATAACATAGAATGTATAGAATTAAATTTTAAAATATAATAATAATAATGTATAATAACGATTTAATATGCATCACATGATTTTCCGAAATAATAAAACATGAAAATGGGCTATAAATATTCACATTGATAATTAATTTTGATTTTAATAAGAACATTGTTAGATTAGACACTAATGATTTTCTCAGAATTAACCTAAGGAATGATGTCTTAAGATTGGAATAATAATTAAAAATCCAAAGGTTGTTATGTGTTTCATTTGGGATTTAGGGTTAACAATGTAATAACTTGATTAAATAAAGCAAATTAATGGAATAATTGGAAACAATAATAAATAATTTAGTCAAATAGATTTGCTAAATATAACCAAATATTAATATGCTGCAAATAATGATTTGGTCAAAATAATTTATTGGATAGTTAATTATTTGAATGATTTGTAAAATAATGATTTGAAATTATTTATGTTTAATTTAAGTGTATTTTAAAACTTGCAAATAAATTTATAAATTTGATTTAAATAAGGTTTGAATATTAAAATGAAAAAGAAATAATTAATTTATTAATTAATTGTTTAAAACTTAATCAAAACAATTAATTGAGTAATTAATAAATGATTCACCATATATTAAATTAAAATAGTTTGTATTAGTTTAAAATAACAGTTATAAAATTTAAAACATATTAAATGAATTAATAATGTTTTTATAACATTTATTTGTTAAAAGGTAACAAAATATAAAATTAAAACTTTTAGAGTTTTTCAGGAATTAAATAATAATTTCTTAACTATCTTTTAATAAAAAATTTTATTTTAATATAAAAACTTAATAATATCTTTATTCTATTTAATTTGCATTAAAACGTTGCAAAAAAAATAATATGGGTGCCCGGTTTCGAACTCGAGTCCCTTGTTTAGAAGCATTGCATGTTACAAGTGGGCCAAAACCCGCTTTTTGTTTAAAACATCTACCTCAAATGTTAGAAACACAATTTAAGGAAATCCCAATTATCCAATGAACCCTAATTCGATTTGAACAAAATTCAGCAACCAACCAATTTTGTTAATTGAATTACACATGGGGCTTGATTCCCCATGTTAAATCGTGTGTGTATGTGCGCTCAATTTACCTGAAGTGATCAAATGAGTGATTAACAAGGAACAATGGGTTGTGACTGAAAGGATGATTGAATCCAAGTTTATAATGTTGAGAAGATTCGATTAGTGAATGTTGCAGCTTCTGGGTGTTAAGAGGAGTGAAAGCCCTCGATCAATTGAGGTTTAAGATGGTAAGAAAGTAGTTGACGACTATATAGTAGATCACAGGAAAAGGTAGTACTTGATTGTGTAGTGTGAGTGTATTTTGGAATAAAATTGTGATTACAAAGAGCTTGAAATGTTTAATTAGAGTGTTTGCCCTTGATTATAAAGGTTCAATTTTGACTGTTACATGATTAACAAGTTTAATGTTTGATTCACGAGTTTTGAGTTTGATTTCATAATTATTTGACTGTTTTAAGTTTAAGTGATTAAGGGGGTGTTTGGTATGTAAAAATTAAAACGAACTTAATAATATTGGAATCTGAATACCATTGTTCATTCTGTTTGGTTGACCGGAATTTGTTTGAATTGGAATTTGAATTCCATTATTAATGTGTTTGGTTACGAAGAAATTGGAATTGAAATTAATTCCCTTAAAATCTTTCCAAATTTTGAAGTATTTCAGATTCCACCGACCATTACTTCCATTACCGACCGTCAACCTCCGACCGCTTCTAACAAACCTTGCCAACGCCCCCAACCTCCGACCGCCACCGCCGCTGAATTTTCGACCCCGACTGTTGATGCCCACGACCGCAGCCGCCGTCGACGACCACCCTAGACCGCTGCCGCCTTTGACTGCCGTCGCCGACCTCTGATTGCAATAACTCGTGACAGTTACCGACCACCCCAGATCGCCGCTGATGTCCGACCACCGCCGCTGACTGCTGTCACCTTACCACCGACAGGCGCCACCCTCGATCGTCAACTGTCATCGACCGTTCCTAAACGCAACATCCAGCGGCTACTACCACCACTCTCTACCTCCAAACGCTGCCGATCACCCAAAACCGTTTGACGCACCACCCACCACCCGCTTGTCACCCTACCCTGCAACAACCCAAACCCACCTATAACCGATCGTGCTGTCATCGTTGTCGATAATCGACAGTCTCCGTTAGCTGCACCGCCACCTACAAACATGAGTTTCCACCGAACGCGCTCGCAACCGACCACCAACTGTTGTTGCCGAACTGCGTCGGTTTTAGACGTGCTTGGCGTGCGTGATCGGTTGGTTGCAATAATTGCGCACGGTTGGTTTTTTGGCAACGAGTGCGGTCGTTGGGCACGGTTGGTGGTCGCGGTCAATTGTTGGTGGTGACAGCGGCGACGATCAATGGTATGTAGCGACGGAGATCAGTGATCATTTAGGAGGTGGCGGTTTGCAATAGGTAATAAATTCCTATTCTTTTATAAGTGTTTTGTCACTAATAACATATTTGGAATTTAAATTCATTTTATAGATTTCAATTTTTTGAATTTCGAATCCTCTTGAAATGATCTTTTGGACATTTTAAATCATCTGATTTTGATTAAGTGCGGTTGAGGTTGTAAGAGATCATGGATTAGAATTTGGTTTTGGCTTTGAATGATTAATTGGATATCAGTTTTGATTTTCGAAATTAAGACTGATCATGTGTTTGAATCAATAAACTAAACAGGTTAAAGGGGTTTAATACGGTGTAAATCCATATTTTGAGTGTTTGGCATATGCCGGAATATGACCGGAGGAGAATGGCCGGAGATGAAGGTGCCAACGAGGGAGGGGGTTTGGGATTATATTAAATTAAATTTAAACTTAGGCCCCTCAACAAATAAAACTATATGAAATATGATAATTTTTTATAAATCTTGTAAATCTTTGTACTTTAATTATTTGTTTTAATATAATAATCAAAATATCATTACAAACACTAAAATCATATAAATTTATAAAATTTATTCTATATATCATAAAATTATGCAGAGTTGAATAAATAATATGATTATTGTATTTAAGTACTAAAATAAAAAAATTAATTAATTAATTAATTTTATTTTCAAACTTGACTCAAACGGATTCGGGTTTACATTAAAAATTTCAAAACGGGTCAAATGTTAAAGTCTCCCCAACTTTAGAAAATTTTGTCTCGAAATTTGATCACGAGATGAGGGTACTTGGATTTTATTTGGTCTTCACGTTCCCAAGTCAACTCTAAGCCACGTTTCGACTCCCAACGAACTTCCACGATTGGTATTCGGCTATGCCTGAGTTGTTTGACTTCTCGATCCATGATTTCCATAGGTTCTCGTTAAAGTGCATAGATTCGTCAATTTGAAATTCATCAAGTGGAATGTGAAGATTCTTACAGGCAAGGCATTTCTTGAGATTCAAAACATGAAATATTGGATGGATATTGTTGAGTTCTTAGGATAGTTCTAGTTTGTAATCTACTTTTCCAATACGCTTGAGCACTTTGCATGGACCCACATAATGAGGTGCTGGCTTCCCTTTCTTTCACCGTCATTTTATTCCATGGGTTTTTATCCTTTATAAACATAATACTTTTGACGACCACTAGTAGCATGCAAATTATCATGGATCTTATGAATTTTGTCATTAGATTCCTAAATTAGTACGGGGCCGGTGATTTGTGCTTCACCAATCTTAGAACAACAAATGGGAGATCGACACTTGCTACCACACCAGGCCTCAAACGGTGCCATCTTAATGGTGGTATGTGATTGCGGTTTGTCAGGCCTAATCAAAAACAATTTATAATGATCCAAACTTACCTAAGATAGCTAGGGTAAGTCAGGTCGATCCACAAGGAATATGTGGAAAGTGAAAAGCTTGATTGAAGTTTGAACTTTAATGAAGAACAAATTGGGAAGAAACTTGATGTTAAGATGAAACAACTATGAATTTGGATTAAGTGTAAACAATAATTAGAAAGGTAATCCTCTCTAGGTTCAGGTTTGTGACTAATGACTTGTTCTAGATGTTTGTGAATGATTAGATAAACATAACCATTATTGGCTTAATTAGACCTAATGAGATTGAACGAGACTGTTTTAAATGAACTACTTAGATCATACCCCAACTTACGTTAATCAACTTAATCCAACCTTTGTGAAATTTCCGATGTCAAGGAATCTAAAACAATCACAAAAACCGGAACGCAAGTTTCAATCAACGTAAATATATTAAAAGTTCTAGTTAACAAATAAAGTTACTTGGCTTAAGATGCCTAGTTCAACAATAACCCAATTGAAAACAAAAGAACAAGTCAAACATCCACAAACCCTACCACCGGAGAAGATCACGGATGGTTTAGCCGGACATGGCAATGAGAATTAACACAAAACCGAATGAAAACATTCTTCTAAACATTAAGGAATCAAACCGAATGATTAAAATGAGATCTTGAGCCTTGAAAACGCTTCCGAAAGCCTTCGGGATTGCTTGGAATCGTCCTTGGGGCTTGGAGACGGCTGGGAATGAAGTGGTGTCCCAAAACCTAAAATTTCACGTCTTTTTATAAAATTTCAGCGCGTCTTGTACCGTAGGTCCTCCCTCCACCGTAACTTACGTTAGCAGCCTTCTGCTTTTTCCAACTTCTCTATACCGTAGGTCCTCCCTCTACCGTAGAGGGCTTCTATTTTTTCTTCCCAAGGCCACTGTAAGTTACGGTGGCTGTGAGACCTACGGTGCCTTCATCCTTTTTTTCTTCGATTTTGTCGTGATTCTTTCTTATCTTTTTTCTTGGGCTTGCACCATTCCCTCCTAGGACTTCTCAATTTGTTTTATTTACATTCCTTAGCTCCCGGTACCTGCAAATTATAAACACACCCGCAATAACCTTGTTCGACAAATAATCTCATTAAAAGATTACAATTAACGCCTTTAAAACTCATTCAAACACCCAAACATCACATCCCCACACTTGTCTCTCGCTTGCCCTCAAGCGAGTCTGCTTTTAAACTTAACAATTCGGGCCAAAGATTTTAAAACGTATACACATAAATACTAACCCACATTAAGGTTCATGATCATACCCGATTCCCTGTTAGTGAAAACAACCAAATAGCAACCACAATCCTCTAATCCATTGGATTGCCAAACTAGAACTATCAAACTTTAGGCTGCTCCCTTGCACATATCACACCCCTTACAATTGTTCTCTCCACTCGGTGTAACTTCTAAACTCGGCAAAAGATGTGCCGGATATTTATGAACACTCACACAATAATGCAAATTAATGAACATATGCTTGTAAAGCAATCAATTCTCCATCTTCAAACGCTAGAATTCACACTAATCATTAGGGCTTTCACAGGGTGGTAGTGTTAGGCTTAGGTTCAGGTAGGAAATATTTAGGAGATAGTGACTAAGATGATGAAAAACCTGAACTAGCTACTTATTCAATGTTACGAGCAACTATGACACTTCTCAACACAAGTTACCTGTTAAAAACAATCTTTTTTATTTTTTTTATTTTTTTTCCTTCTCAAATAGGTCATCTAGCCTAACTTACTTTGACAACTTTTCTTTGCTTTTTTTTTTTTTGTATTTTTATTTTTTATTTTTTTTAGAACTAACGCATAACGGATTTCAACTTAACTTAGATGTCTTCCGCTACAACTCAAAACTTGAAACAAATCAAACTTAAGCGCCACTCAAGCATAGTTTACTAATTCAAGTTTCATCACACGGGTAAACAAACAAAAAGACTAACAACAGGCTTAATGGTCATGATGATGGGTTTAAACAAAATAAACTAAGGAACAGGCTCAAAATTGGTGACTAATTGATAAATGTTGGTGAGATGGGTCCTATGGGGTTGTTCTATGGTTAACCCTATTGCCTCAATCATTTCAATATGGATCCCAGTTTTAAGTCTCGAAATGCACGCGCTACACAAGTTCTATCACTAACAAGCATCATTGCACACTCAATTAAGCAATTACAATATGTAACAAGGAAAAAAAAGGCTTCTCACAATGTGAATGGTAGATTCGGGTTGCCGACATGAAAAGTGCAAGTTTACTACACCTAAGGTTTGCTACCCCTAGTTAGGCATTCCCTTTCCAACTTCCACAAACATACCGGGTTTTCACCTTAAAAGAAATAACCATGATCAAAAACCTTTTCTAATGGTTAGCATTTTAGAGAAAAATTATAAAAATTTTCAAATTTTGTCTAAATTTCCATTTCTCCAATGTATGTTTCAATTTCCCCATCCCCAGACTTGGGATACATTGTCCCCAATGTATGTTTGTTTCAATTTCAACATGACTCGTGATCTTTACCAACCCCAAACACTCACCCAAGGTTCTCGACTTACTGACTCAGACGCACTAACGAGACAAGCATATACAAACTACTTATTTCCTACTAACAAACTAAAAAGAGTTCAAACACCAACCAACCCCCCAATAGTTTGACTGTTCTTGCCAATAACCCAAAACATGGATAGATAACACATCAAATAACCTAAGTTGAATTTGAGCAATTTGACCTGATCGATCGGAACAATCACGATCAGCGATTGCCCCCAAAAAAAATCATGGCTGACGTGGCCCAAACATGTTGTTCAGCTCCTCCATCCATTCACCAAAGTAGAATGCACCCGCTTGAGCTCCGCTACTGCTCCCTTCTCCACCTTGTTGTTGTTGACGCTGTTGCACCTCAAGTTGTCGTTGTTGAAATTGTATTGGATCAATCCACTCCGAGTGATGCCACTCGGGTCTCGGCAACCTTTCCACTCCATCATATGGTGGAAGAGTGAGATAGTTGACCGGTGGTGGTGCCTATACAAATGGTTCTCCTCAGTGATAAGCTTCATGGTACCCAAGCTGCTAATGCGATTCCCAATAGTTGTTGACTTGGATTTCCTGATGTACAAGGTTAACACGATTCCAATGATTATGATTTGCTATCACTGCTTGAGCATCATCCCCTGGTTGCAACCTGCTATGTTGTTGTAAATCCCAATTATTTTGATTGTAACTAGGCCACATGTCAAATCCTTCTAGCCTACACTCTTGCACCCGAATCCACATGCCATTAGGCATTGGGTATGGAGGTCTTATGACTGATCCTTCTGCCTCATGTGGATTATTCAAATCATCCTCATCTACACTGTCCTCACTGTCTGCTTCACTTTCATCTCCGGGTTCCAATCGTTTTGCATCCAACCTTTTTACCTTAATCTTCTTTCCATTCTTGTGTTTCCATCTTGCATATCGATCATTACAACTCCATTCCCAATCTACTCGTGCCATAAGAATGAAATTGAATGGTTCCAAATCCTTGACAATGTAGTTTGTTGGCCGTCCAAATAAGGAGTGGTTAATAACCTTAAAGTGTTTGAACAAGGCTTGAATCAACCGGCAATAAGGAATGATTTGCTTGCCCTTGGTCATACGAGCTAACCAAATGTTCATCATAGCCAAGAAGCAGAATTAGATCTTAGGCTCTCCGGTCATGATGGAGTAGAGGATGGGGACATCACAAAATAGAACTGAATCTTTATCCCCACGTCGAGGCATCATATTTTGTGTTACAATGGTTTGAATCAATCTTGCCTCCTTCTTCAAATCTACCCTCTTCATGGTGTGTGTTTTTCCTGGCTTGAAGAGTGTGTCTCTCATCAATTCCCACGTTGGGCTTTTGTCTGGTTTATTCCCGATGGCGTCTTCAGAGGGGAAATTATATTGGCTCATGGGCAACGAATCGAAAGGTGCCAGCTTCTTCAAATTAGTTATTGACATTGTTACCTTGTGACCGCGAAAGTCACCCACCAACTTCATTTGCTGTATATTCCTGGTTCCTTCTAACTGGAGTGTACTTACCCTTTCATCAATGGCTGGTGCAAATAGTTTGTCCTCCTCATGATCATAGCATTTCAACACAGCCTGCCACCCCAATGGTTCAAATCTTTCATGTACCCTGTGGTGAGCAAACAATGCTTCAGGCACTTCTCTTTCTATCAAGTAAGCTTCCTTTCGGTCTCTCATTCCAAACATCTTTTCTTCCCACAATGTCTGTTGAAACTTAGGATGAAATTTATTCAAGGGTCCTACTTTCCATTTGGGTACATCTTCTAGTATTTCCTCTTCCCTTTGTGGCATTGGTTCTTCTCTAATGACCACTAGTGGGTTTGCTTTCTTTGCCCGTTTAGATGGTCCCGCTTGTTCTTTTCCTGATCTTCCCATCTACACACATGCAACCATAAGTCACCAAACAATTCAAGTTAGTCACCATCCACTAGCAAACGAAGTGTGGACTTAACAACCATCCCCACACTTGTTCAACACACATCATAAACCTCAAATTACTAAGATTGATTCATTTTTGATATCCGGTTATTAAAAAAGGTTCACTTCGTTAGGGAACAACATGTGTACTTTTGATACTTTTACCCACCATCATATTACAGACTTATGCATCAACCGAATGGCATCATATATCTAGTTACTAGTGATTGTTAACTTACATGTTCACATGTCCAACATCACCACAAATTATTTCACAAACCAAGAACTAACTACATTCCCAATTCATAACCCAACTAAGATACCATAGTCATATAATCCCTTCATCAAAGTTCAATACTTCATACATTCATGCAATGTAAGGAAAAACATACCTTTATGGTTTAATGAGATGAATATGAACTTCAATATCAAGGAAATCAACCCGGAATTTAAAAACCCCCAAACTTGAACTTTAGGGTTCGTCACTCTCCTTTAGATCTACACTAAATGGTAATGAATTGGAGAAAACTACCCATGGATTCTTGTTCTTCTCAAAAAATCACGTGAGATAGACTAAACCAATCGTGTGATTTGGTTAAGATTTGAAAGATTTAAGACATGAAGTTGTTGTTGTTCTTGAGAGAAGTTGGTGAAGAAGAAGAAGAAAAGTGAAGAAAAGTGAGTTTTGATCTGATGTTATGTGGTGTTATTTGGGAAAATTCGAGTTTGAGAGATGTGCAAAACACCCCCTCAAAGTTCCCCCCTTTTTTTTTCAGCCCCTACCGTAAGACCCATGCCCACCGTAAGTTACGGTGGGCGACTTCTGTTGTGGACATTCTGGTGCAACCGTAGGTTACGATGGCTACGTGACCTACGGTTGGTCCTTTTTTTTTGGTATATATATAAACAAAAACTAAAACCACACAAAACAATAAAACAATATCACCTTCATATGATTGCACCCCCGAGCCCATCTGCCACCCCAAACGTCTAGTCCGAGTCGTCCTCGACTCAAAAGTGAACATGGATACATACGTGATTGGGTGACATCCCCACACTTAAGTGGTTCAACGGCCTCTACATTAGCAAATAAACGAAGTGACACATGAAATAACGAAAGTGGAAATATGAAAGAAAACGAGCTTACAAACACGGGCTGCCTCCCGAAAGCGCTACATTCATGGAGTCTATAGCTTGACTCGTTGCCTCTATATGGGGTTGGAAACCCAGAGGCTAACTGACAGAAGATCATCGGTTTGCTTATCCGGCCCATTCAGGTGATTTGGTCACAGGTACGGCTTTAACCGATGACCATTAACCACTTGACGAATATGGTCCTTGAAATCTTCAATCTCAATTTCACCTGAATTCCCAATTCACGTGATAAGGTATGGACCAGTCCATTTACTTTTTAACTTGCCTGGGAATAGTTTGAGTCGAGAGTTGTAAAGCCAAACCCAGTAGGTAGATGCACTCTCATATGCTTCCTCCCGCAATTCTTCCAGCTTAGTTAGACTCAACTGTCTTAACTTTCCTGCAGTATCATAATCAAAGTTAGCTTCTTTAATAGCCCATAATGCTCGATGAGCTAATTCAACCGGTAAATGACAACCCTTCCCATAAACTAACGATAAGGAGTGGTTCCAATAGGTGTTTTGTATGTAGTGCGATATGCCCATAAGGCGTCATTAAGTTTGTTTGACCAGTCCTTACGGTTGGGTCGCACTGTTTTCTGTAAAATGTCTTTGATTTGCCTATTAAACACCTCAACTTGACCACTTGTTTGCGGGTGATATGGGGTGGCAAGATGATGATCCACACTATATCTCTTGAGTAGTTTGCTAAAGTTGAAATTTTTGAAATGTGAGCCCCCATCACTTATGATCACACGAGGTACTCCATATCACAAAAAAATGTTTGATTGAACAAACTTGCAAATCATATTGTGATCATTCATTTTAGTGGCAATTGCCTCCACCCACTTGGAAACATAGTCAACTGCTACTAAAATGTACAAATTGCCAAATGAATTAGGAAATGGTCCCATAAAATCAATCCCCTAAACATCAAAGATTTCGATTACGAGGATTGGTTGCATGGGCATCTCATTTCGTTTTGTAATGCTACCCATCTTTTGGCAATTTGCACATGTCTTTGCAAATTCAAACGAATCTTTAAAAATCGTAGGCCAAAATAGCCCGCATTGTAGCACTCGATGACCTGTTTTCTGGCCACTGAAATGGCCACCACATGCAGATGCATGTGCCAACCTCAATACATCTGGTATCTCAGAATCTGGCACACATCTTCTAATTAATTGATCGGCTCCTATCTTGAACAGATCAGGATCGTCCCAAAAGTATTGCTTTCCTCGTGACAAAAAATATTTCTTCTATGCTTTGGACCAATGCTCGGGGATGATACCTGCGGCATAATAATTAACAAAGTGAGCATACCATGGGTCCACAGAAGTGGAGACAGCCAACAGATGTTCATCAGGGAAAGTTTCGTTAATTTCTAGCTCATGTTCATCCAACGTGTGGATTATTCTTGACAAATGGTCGGCCTCCACATTTTCCTTTCCTTTCTTATCTCATATCTCCAAATCAAACTCTTGCAATAACAAGATCCACCGAATTAGCCGGGGTTTCGCATCCTTCTTTTCCATCAAGTACCTAACAGCAAAATGGTCAGAATACACAATAATCTTACTACCCCAAATATACAAACAAAATTCATCCGGGGCATAAACTATTGTAAGTAATTCTTTTTCTATGGTTGTGTAGTTCAACTGTGCATCAGAAAGAGTCTTATTTGCATAGTAAATGGCCATTGGTTTCTTATCTACTCGTGGTCCCAAAACAGCCCCGATTGCAAAGTCACTAGCGTCACACATTATTTCAAAGGGAAGTGACCAATCCGGTGATTGTAAAATCGGGGCTTCCACCAACTTTTCTTTTTAAAATGTTGAAGGCATTTACATACTCGTTGTCGAAGTTAAAAGGTACATCTTTTAAAAGCAAATTGCTTAACGATTTTGTTATCACACAAAAGTTTTTAATGAAACGTCTGTAAAAACCTACATGCCCTAAAAACAACCTAATGCCTTTGATGTTTGTTGGTGGTGGTAAAGTAGAGATAACCTGTGCTTTTGCCTTATCAACCTCTATCCCTCGACTCGATACAACATGTCCTAACACGATACCTTCTTGAACCATAAAATGACTCTTTTCCAAACTTAGTACCAGATTTGCCTCTATGCATCTTTTTAATACTTTTATCAATTGAATTAAACATGATTCAAAAGATGTGGAAAAATTTGAAAAATCACCCATAAAGATTTCCATGGAATCCCCCACCATATCCGAAAAGATACTCATCATGCACTGTTGAAAGGTGGCGGGGGCGTTACACAAACCAAATGGCATTCGTCTAAACGCGAAAGTACCATATGGACATGTGAACGTGGTCTTATGTTGATCCTCTGGTTGGATGGCAATTTGATTGTATCCCGAATACCCGTCTAAAAAGCAATAAAGCTTTGACCCGATAGCTTTTCAACTATTTGGTCAATGAAAGGTAATGGAAAGTGGTCTTTGGAAGTTGCAGCATTCAACTTCCGATAATCAATACAAATACTCCACCCGGTTACCGGCCGAGTGGCTACCTCTTCACCATCCGCGCTCCTAACAATCTGGATGCCAGCTTTCTTAAGGACTGTTTGAGTTGGGCTAACCCACTCGCTGTCAGAGATTAAATAAACAATACCTACATCAAGCCACTTCAATACCTCCTTTTTCACCACTTCCCGCATGTTCGGGTTCAATCTTTGTTGGGCATCCCTAGTTGGCTTGAACCCTCTTCGGTAGTGATCTTATGCATCACAATCGATGGACTGATTCCTCTCAAGTCAGCAATTGTCCAACCAATTGCTGCTCGATGCTCTATCAACACCTCCATAAGAGCCTTCTCATTCTCTTCAGATAAATTGGACACGATAATCACCGGGGGGGTATTATTATTGCCAAAAATGCGAACTTAAATACTTTGGTAATTCCTTGAGCTCTAAGGTGGGAGGTGACTTCAATGATGGTTCCAACTTTGTATCAATACTGTCAGGAAATGTTTCCACTTGGTGTGTCCAGGTTGGTTTCCCATCATGAAGTGCCATCAACTCGTTATTCTCTTCCATGATTTGACTCATTGCCACCTGATCCCTATCACAAGCAACACACGCCTCTGTGGTGTCTCCTTTATTTGCATGAAAGCCACACCTGTCAATAGTGTCTACCCTAAAGCATTCACTACTAACCAGAGGATTAGATGCATGGGAAAAAGAATTAATCACTTGCCTTTGATTTCAAAAGGTCATGTCAACCACCCCCGTTCTACAGTTAATCAAAGAGTTTGAGGTAGCCAAAAATGGACGACCTAGAATTACTGTTTGTTGGTCAATTGCCTCAGCAGAAGTGTAATCCAGCACTAAAAAGTCAATGAGATAGTAGAAATTTTCTACTTTGACTATGACATCCAAGGCCATTCCTCTAGGAAGTCTAGTGGTTGTATCAGCTAAGACTAAGGTAGTGTGAGCACGTCTCAGAGGACCAAAATCATATTGGTCATATAGACTTCCTGGAAGAATGCTCATGCTTTCCCCAAGATCCAACAATGCTCGTGATATTTGAAAATCCCCAACTTGAATTGAAATCACAGTAGTTCCTGGATCTTGTAATTTTGGTGGAAAATTCCCTGTCAAAATAGAACTCACATTGTTTGATCACACTACTACAGAACATAGTTTTTGCGATCAAATTTTTGGTAGCAAAATGGTAGCAATTGCCCAGTTGCAACCATTTTGCCACCAAAATCGCGGTGGGAAAAATAGTGGTGTCAGTTGCCCTTTTGCCACCAATTTGAGACCACTAACCAATTTGTGACCTGGTGGTAGCGACCATAAAAATATGTTTCAATCGATACATTGTTTGCTACGATTTTGTGACCGGCATTTTGTCATCATTTTGTGACCGACCGGACACTAATTATTGCTACCATTTTGCTAATTGTAGCTACCATTCTACAATGAATTTTTTGTAACCAAATTGAGACCTTGTTGCTGCCATTTTGCTACCATTTTGTTACTGGTTTTGTCAGCAATTTGAGACAATTAGGAATGTCATTTATGGTGCCCCGTTCTGCAATTTCTATCACTCTATTAAAAACTTGAATAACTTTTAAAATTAACCATTCATAGAAATTTCAGGACCATGTAAAACCTTTCAAGAACATTACAAACTAAAACCCTCAAATAACCAAAATTATCCTAACATAATAAACATCCACAGAGCCAAAATAAAATGTTTATAGCCTATCTTCGAACCATGTTCTTTAACATAGCTTCAATGTTTGTCATCCTATTAAGCATATCATCTTTCTCCATTTTGTGTTTTTCATTATTGGTCACCAACTCCGCAATCATCTCCTTTAACTTTTCTTTCTCTTTTTTCTCCTCTTCCTTTTCCTTAACAAGCTCGTTGATAACTTCATAGCACTTTTCAATCTATAAGACAATCGATGCATAAATAAAAGAAATTAGAATTAAAAAATGATAACGGGTCAAGTCGGGTTGTTGAGTTCATTTGATATTTCCAAATTGAAACTTTATCACTAGCCAAACCAATTATATCAAACAAAAGAACCATTATTTAACTAACTAACTTATGTTCCTATCATCAGAATTGGTATAACAACTTATAATAATTTAAAGAAAGTCTTCATTTTTATCATAATCAAATCTAACACTAAGTTGCTAACGATTTTGAAACATAGTATATTATATTAGTCATACCATAAGAATAAACATACCTCGGGGTCTTGTCTACCATGTATATATGGCTCACTAACATTGTTTAACCCATACACTTTGCCTTTATTCTTTCCTCCGATAGCTCGTGACCACAGATCATGATCAAATTTGGCATGTTCGCTACCTTCTTTGCCATACTTCTCCACAAGATATCCTTCATATTTAACCTATTGGATAAACACATAATTACATTATTTAAATTTCATTGTAATATACATTTTTTTCTTTCAAAATTAATTGTTTGGGTTTAATAATAAGTACACTTACCCAAGTCTCCTCTGCCCTTTCGTCAACCCAGTCCAGATTTTCTTCTTGAACATTCCCTTCTAAATCAAAATATGAATCTAATGAGCTGCTACGACTTAGATATTTATCCAATGGCCTACTTCCCTTCCGACAATGTGATTGCTTCCACATCTCATGAGGTGTCAATTCACGCCCAAGTATCTTGGCCTATAAATGTTGAATTTAGAAGTTAATAAAATTGTAATATTGATATCGAATATATACCAAAAAAGATTGATTGACATCTTTTACCGCTTTTCTTTTTGTAGTCACATAGCTTTTAGATCCAAGTGTATGTTTGCCCCCGATTAATTTACTTCTAATATTACTATTTTTTTGGGACTTTGCTTTCCATTCAGGTGTGTTCCAAATGTCAATCATTTGTTTCCATGTCTCGGTTCTTATCCATGGTGGTTTAAAGTCAATAAGAACGGACATATCATCTCCAACTTGAATATCCTTTTCTCTCGCCCTTGCTTTAGCTTCATCTCGTACCCTCCTCAGCAAATTAGGAAATTTACCAGCAATGCATTTCTCCCAGCACGTATAAATTTGTGCACTCCATTTCTCCTCCCACTAAAAATAACCCTACAAAATTTTTTTTAATCAATTCACTAAATATAATAAATTATATAAAATTTATCTACGTATACATATATACACACCTGGAAACGCTCAAATAACCGCGTCCTCTGTTCATTATTTATTTGAAGGTATTTATTTTTTATTGAATTAATTTAATTTTGATTGATTTACATTTTATTTTATTATTTAGAAATTGATAATTTTATTTGCGATTGAAACAATTTCTGTACAAGAAAATAATTATAAAATAATAGTTATGTAGCCATATTTTATGCTATGTAACTTTTATAGAATAACAGTCACCCTTAACTTTTAACCAAACAGATTTTAAAAAAAAAAAGTTATCAACAGTCACCCTTAACTTTTAACCAAACAAATTTTTAAAAAAAAGTTATCATTTATCTTATAAAAATCACAATTTTTCAATAAAATATTCTAACTTACAATAACATCCACAACTTTGTCAAAAAAAAAAAAAAAAAAAAAAAAAAAAAGAGTAAATTTTAATAAAATTCATAGCTTTTTTAAGAAATAAGTTAATCAGATTATTCAATTTGCATACTTTAACATTAATATCAAAGATTATAACCGACTTTAATTGACCTAATTAATCAACCTTTAATGATTTTACTATGTGACTCGATCTAATTGTTTATTGATCTGTTTTTTTATTTTTTAAATAAATGGGACCAATTTGTCATCAACATATTCTCTTATTTTGAACTTATTCTTATTTTTATATTTCAACTATTTTGCAACTAATAATTAAATTTTAATTTTAAGTTAATTTTGTTTTCATTTTCTGCAACTATTTTGCAACCATAGATAGGTTGTTGCGGAAATAGGGACTGTTTTGCCACCATAGATAAGTGGTCGTAGAAATCACGATCGTTGTGCCACTAAAATTTTAATTTTTTTTTATTTTCTTATTTTTATTTATTTATTTGTGATCATTTTGCAACCACACTTGAAAAGTCGCAAATGTTGCCATTATTTTGCTACTAGATCTTGTTTGGTCGCTAAATTTGCAACTATTTTTGCCACCATAGATAGGTGATCACAGAAATCGGGACTGTTTTGCCATCGAAATTTAAAATTTTGTTTTATTTTTGTTTTTTTATACTTATTTGTGATCATTTTACCACCACACTTGTAGGGTCGCAAATGCTGCCATTATTTTGCTACCGGATTTTGTTTGGTCGCTAAATTTACAACCATTTTGCCACGATTCTTGTTTGGTCGCTAAATTTACTACCAGTTTGTTATCAAATCTTGTTTGGCTGCTAATTTTGCAATCACTTTGATTTTGGTCGCAAAAGGGTCGCCAATTTTGCGACCATTTATTTTGGTCATAAAATTTGGTCGTAATTGCTCAATTTTCTAGTAGTGTGACAAATCAAGTGTTTTTGGCATTTTGTGATTTCTTTTCTGAGTGCATAATTCTTTTAAAAATTTGACATAAGCCGGTACTTGTTTAATGACCTCAAGTAAAGGGATGCTTATTTTGACTTGTTTGAAAATGTCCCACATCTCTTCTTGAAGTGGACCCCTGTTTTTAGTCGTAACCTTAATAGTTGGATCATGTAAAGCATTAGGAAATGGGATGGTATTATCCTCCATCCTCGTTTCCTTAACCCCTAAAGAAACACCTTTTGTTACCTTCTCGCTATTTTTAGAAAATGCTACTTTTTTAGATGATTTAGACTTTATAGGTTCAATTTCACAATCGCTATCTCCCTTTTCATCCACCTCTTCCACCACCCTTTCAATAAAGGGTGGTAACGATTTGACTTGATTATTATACACCTTTCTAGATAGAAGGGTAGTTACCTGATTGACAGATGAGCTCTTGCCACTTGGAGTACTGGATGATGGTGTAAGCGGATGAGTAGGATTCCTCTGAGTATCACTTGGCAACTTACCTTTACCTGTACTTTTCTTCAAACTAGCAACCTCCTCAGCCAGTTGTCCCACTTGTTTGGTCAGAGCTTCATGACTCTTCTCACGAATCTCATTGGACTTCATCTCTTTCAAGAATTCCAAGAGCTCTCTGTTTATTGGTTTTGAATTTGTTCCTGATGTGCCCTGATCTTGAGTGCTTTGATAATTTTTTTGCCCACCCCTGTTGTAATTTCCTTGATTGAATTGACCATTTTGACCATTTGACCTATTCTGATATTGTTGATGAGAATTACCTTGAAAATTCGGGTTCAACTGATTATCTGGGTTACCATATCGAAAGTTTGGATGATTTTTCAAACCCGAGTGATAAGTGTTGGAATTCATATTGTTATAAGGTCGGCTATCACCCTACACATAACTTACCTCTTCTAGCCCCACATCTGAATCTGGACAATCTCTCGCAATATGTCCCGGTTCTCCACATCCTTGGCATACATTGAATGAACTAGTAGCTTTTACGGCTACCTTACTTCCCGATTGACCCAAATTAGAAAACTTTCGCTCCAATGCATCAACTCTTGCGGTGGTGGTGGAATCCGTAGTAATTATGTTCCTGGACTTCCTACGGGATTAAGCTTGCCTCTTTGAATTTATGCTCAACTTTTCTAATAACAACCAATCTTCCTCTTTTGTGTTTGTCATGAACGTGCCTGCACTAGTGGAGTTGATATCCCTAACATCTTCTGCTGACAAGCCATCATAAAAGGATGAAATCAACTCCCATTGAGGGATGTCATGATGGGGACATGTTCGTAACGACTCCTTAAATCCTTTCCAAGTCTCATGAAAGGGTTCATCTGGAATTTGTTGAAAATTTCGGATTGCAGTTCTAGCTTCACTTGTTTTGTGTGGTGTATAATATTCTTCAAGAAATGCCTGTTGCAACTGCTCCCAAGTGAAAATGCTAGCAGATGGTAGAGAATGAAACCATTTCTTGGATTTTCCTTTCAATGTGAATTGGAAAAGTACAAGCATAACTTCTTCTGGTGTAAACCCTTGTGCACCAATGGTTTTACAAATGGCACTAAAATCATTTAAGTGAAGGTATGGTTCCTCTTTGGGCAATCCATGAAACTCTGGTAGAATAGCCAAGCTGTTAGACCTAACTTTAAACAATCTTCCTCGTACATGTGGTCGCATAATTGGAGAAGATGCACCTACGATTGTGGGTCTAAAATGGGTATCTATTCCTTGAACTACCGCCTGATAAGGTTGAAAACCAGGGCTTTGGTTAACTCTAAATGGTGCTTGTCTTCACCTGGACCTTGATTTGGAATGCGGTTCTGTTGCTGATGGAACCGTTGTCTCTGCTGATTGATCTACCTATTTCTCAGTTGAAATTGCTGCTTATCTTCAAACTCTTCATTATATTCTTCTTCATCAAACCCATCCTCATCTTCATTCCATGTATGGATGCTAACATGCTCATATGGGTCTTCTTCTTCCTCAAACTGGTTTGGTGCTTGTGGCCTAGGGTTTTGTCTTTGTCTTTGAGGATATGGGTTTTGCCTTTGCGGTGGCTGGTTTTGAACATTTGTAGGTAGATTGTTCGGTGGTTGTTGTTGAATATTCGAGTGAGCAAACGGGTCAATAGGTAATGGTTGATTTTGTGGTGGAACAGGGGGTTGTTGTTGTTGATTTGGTGGGTTTGGATTTGTTGGTGGTTGATTCGGATTTTCCATTGATTCACCTTTGACTGAATTCGATTGCGGTTTAATTCGTAAATTTGCTCAGTTTCGCCGAGCAGTCCTTTCAACTTCTAGATCAACTCTCAATGGGGACTTATTCCTTGCATATTTGGTATGCATGCACGAAGCTGTCACCTACACACAACACACCAAGCGTAAAGGAGAACAAGAAACTAAATATAAAAGACAACAAAATCCAACAAATCACTTTGCGCACTAATTCCCAGGCAACGGCGCCATTTTGATTGAGGGTTGTCAGGCCTAATCAAAAACAATTTATAATGATCCAAACTCACCTAAGATAGCTAGGGTAAGTCAGGTCAATCCACAAGGAATATGTGGAAAGTGAAAAGCTTGATTGAAGTTTCAACTTTAATAAAGAACAAATTGGGAAGAAACTTGATGTTAAGATGAAACAACTATGAATTTGGATTAAGTGTAAACAATAATTAGAAAGGTAATCTGTGACACCTGGTAATTTTCCGTTACCAAACTCCGTTAGTTCCGTTAGGTCTTGCATACACGTGTCGTGAGCACACACTAGTTGTCGTTGAACGTTGGTGACTTAATAACAATTATCTATGGTAAACAAATGATAACCTAATGAATAATGTTGATTATTAGTTGTGGTTATGTGATTCATGCATTTTAAGTTATTGTTTGTGAATTTTACTTGATAACGTGACAACGTGTAACTATGATCTCATATGTTTTGCCGTTAGTTGTAAATGTATATGATTATTATTGTTGATTAGTAATGTTTATATTTTGTAGTTAAAACCTTTTAAAAAGTGTTAAAAAGATTAGTTTTTATAAAATATAAACAATGGGGTTTATTTTGTAATTGGATTGAAATAAAAAGTTACCATATTTAAACAAATTTAACCCAACCCTAGCCCCCATTCCCCATTTGCGGCCGTAACCCTCTCCAAACATCCCATCCTTTGCGATTTTGATCAAGAACAAGCAAGAACAATTCGATTTTGATTAGTTCCAAGTGTTAGCAAGTGTTAATCATCATCTCTACACGTTTAAAGGTGAGTTTTATCAAGTTTTTCATGGTTTTTGATTCTTGATGAACCCTAATTCGAAATTGATGATGAAAAAGTGAAATTGATTATTGTTAGATGTTAATTTGATGTTGGTTAGATTGTATGAATGTTAGATTATGTTGATTATGCAAGAATTCCATGGTTTGATCACATTGTTCACACATTGCCTTAAGAGGAAACTTTTTGTTCTTGGAATTCATGATTTGATGATTGTATGATGTTGGATACATTGCTTGGATGTTGGTTTATATGAATTGTGCAAGAAAAGTCATGAAATCTAGGGTTTGTTCATACCTTACTATAAGTGGAAACTTTTATGCATGATGATTGGGAATTTTGATGAATTAGTGATGGTTATCATGTTAGGATGAATGTTATGGACTTGATTAGGTATAAAATTGATGAAACTATGAAGGAATTGGATGTTAGATTGCTTTTGGGTGTTACCTTCTAAAACGGAAACTTTATTTTTGAAGATCATTGGATATGATGATGTGAGCATGTTTATGGTGTTAGGAGCATGTTAGAATGCTTATGGATGATGTCTAATGTGGTGGAATGTGTTACTTGGGTTGTATGGTTGCTTGATTGATCATTTAAGGAATGTAGGTTCTTGGTGATTATACGTGATGATGAATTATGGCTAGTGATTAGGAAATCATGTTTGGGATTGGAATTGATCATTATTGTGTTTGTTAGTTGGAATGAATCTTGTTGATTTATGTTATTATGATTGTCATACACGCGTACGAATCTGAGGCCCCTACTGAGTAGGATTGGCAGGGTTTAGGGTGTGAAGTCGTGAGTGGCTTCACATGGCATGTTGTGCATGATTAGACTTCATGAATGAATTATTAGTTGTGATATATTTATGATTGTGTTGAGCATGTTGATTGTTTGAGATTCGCATAAGTTGTATGATGATCTAGGTTGGACTTGGGTTGATGATGTGATATGCGTGAATACTTTGTTTGATAATCATGTATGATAAGTTGATACATTTGATTAAACGAGATTTCAATTAATATGTCACCAACGGGTCAAACGGGTCAACTAGGTTAGAGGAGTCTTGGTTATAGGGAACTAGGTTGCATACACACTAGTCTATAACCGTACACAGTTAGTTAGTCACTCGTTGCTTATCCTCTTATTGTATACTCATTGGCATACGCATCACGTGCTCTGCAACATGGCATCTTCTTCATGGGCTTTAGGTAAAAGGCCTGCGCGATCTGATTTCCCTACTCATCATTCTGTACCTTAGTGGCCTCGACTTCCTTATCCTTCTGAGGAGATGGACTGGGATCAACCTTTTGCACTACCTGAACGCGATGCTCTGCGGGATTAGAGTTATTATCCTTCCTATGTTAACCGTATGCTTCATAGGGAACGTGTTCCTGAACTTCCGACTACTAGATCGAGGACTAGGTCTACATCTACGATCTCGACACCTACTCTTCCTACGATACGATGCTCTAGTGAGCAGGTGATTGCGGCTTTAGTTGCTGCTCTAGACATAGAGAAACGACGCACTGATGAGCTGAATGAGACAGCTGGCGTCTTACAATGTGAGTTGCGTGAGACTAAGATGATGATGGCGGAGTTGAAGGAGTTGCAATCCAAGTGTTATAACTATCAGTGTTACTTAGCTGATAGAGTGGCTCGGGCTGTTCATCGTTCGGATGCTAGAGATAACACAATCCATAACTATGGGGTAAGACTCAGTGATCTGGAATGCCCAGATGCAAATGTTGGGCCAAGCCATGGCTAATGCACTGCCGTGGGAGGAATTTAAAGCTATGATGATGGAGGAGTATTATCCTCGTAATGAAGTTCAGAAGCTAGAAGCCGAGTTCTGGCAATTAAAGATGGAAGGATCTGACATTGAAGCTTACACTACTAGGTCTCATGAGCTGGCTACACTCTGTCCTGGCATGGTTAACCCGCCGAGCCGACGAATTGAGCTCTACTTACGTGGGTTGGTGCCGGAAATTCAAAGTATGGTGACCGCTGCAAATCTTCCTACTATTCAACAGGTCATTCGATTGGCTCATAAACTCACCGATCAGGCAGTGGAGCAAGGGAAGTTACCTAAGCGGGGCGCTGTGACAAGCATGCCCGACAATAAACGCAAGTGGGAAAGTAATGCCAGCAAGGGATCGACATCTGGTAGTCAACCTCAGCAACAACAGCCTCAACAACAACAGCAACAAAGGAGGTTTGATAACAACCGCAACTTCAACCAATCGTCTGCCCCAACTCAAGGACCCGGTGGTTATGCGGGGAAAAGCCCCAAATGCAACCGATGCAACTATCACCACACTGGCAGGTGTGATAGCTTTCGATGCCAGCGTTGTGGGAAGGTTGGACACGCGGCAAAGGATTGTCGTGGGGAGTTGATGAAGAAGCCCCAGCAGCCTCAGCAGTCCCAACGGCCCCATGAAACGCCAAAGGGTTGCTTTGAATGTGGAAAAGAGGGGCATTACAAGAGAAATTGCCCTCAATTAAAAAGAAATGGTAATGGCAATGGAAATGGTGGTAATAACAATAATGGGGGCAGTGGTGACAATAATGGTGGCAACAATGGTGGAGCAAAAGGGAGAGCCTTTGTCATGGGATCAGGTGAGGCTCTAAACGATCCTACTACTGTTACTGGTAAATTTCCTATTAATGGTCGTTTTGCTTCTATACTGTTTGATACTGGAGCCGATAGGAGTTTTATTTCTACTAAATTCTGTAGTCTCCTAAGTGATATGCCTTCTGCGTTGGACCCTAAGTATACCGTAGAATTAGCTGATGGTAAGCAAATCTCCGTTACGCATATCCTTAAGGGTTGTAAGATAGAACTCGCTGGTCATACCTTTGATATCGATCTCATGCCTATTACACTTGGGAGTTTTGACGTGGTCGTAGGTATGGATTGGCTGTCTGAGAAGCAGGCAGAAGTCATATGCCATGAGAAGGTTATTCGCATTCCTTTAAAAGAGGGAGAGATTCTCTCAGTTAAGGGCGAGAAGAGTGGTGCAGTGATAGGCATCATATCTTTTATGAAAGCGCAGAAGTGGCTACACAAGGGTCACTTAGCCATATTAGCCCTTGTGACCGATAAACAACAAGAAGAGAAGAAGATAGAGAATATCCCGGTAGTTTGCGACTTTCCAGAGGTGTTTCCAGAGGATCTGCCTGGACTACCACCTCATCGTCAGGTTGAATTTCAGATTGATTTGACTCCCGGAGCAGCTCCAATTGCGAGAGCACCTTATCGGTTAGCACCAAACGAACTGCAGGAACTATCTGCACAACTTCAGGAGCTATTGGATAAAGGATTTATTCGACCGAGCTCATCACCGTGGGGAGCACCTGTACTTTTTGTTAAGAAGAAAGATGGTACCTTTCGTATGTGTATTGACTACAGAGAGTTGAACAAGGTCACAGTCAAGAACCGATACCCTTTGCCTCGTATTGATGACTTATTTGATCAACTTCAGGGATCAAGCTATTACTCAAAAATTGATTTGAGATCCGGTTATCATCAACTGAGAGTTCGGGAGGAAGACATCTCTAAAACCGCATTTCGTACTCGTTATGGTCATTATGAATTCTTGGTCATGCCCTTTGGGTTGACTAATGCACCAGCGGTATTCATGGATCTCATGAATCGTGTGTGCAAACCCTACCTCGATCAGTTTGTTATCGTGTTTATTGATGACATATTGATCTATTCAAAGACCAAGGAGGAGCATGCGGAGCATCTACGTGTAATCTTGGAATTGCTTAGGAAGGAACAGTTGTATGCCAAGTTTTCTAAGTGTGATTTCTGGATTCGTGAGGTGCAATTCTTGGGTCACATTGTTAACGAGAAAGGAATACATGTGGATCCTACAAAGATTGAGGCTATAAAGAACTGGTCGGTACCCAAGACGCCTAGTGAGATAAGGCAGTTTCTTGGACTGGCAGGGTACTATCGACGTTTCATCGAGGGATTTTCAAAAATCGCTCAACCTCTCACAGCCTTGACCCATAAAGGAACAACGTATAAATGGGGTGAGAGTCAAGAAGCCGCTTTTCAGTTGTTGAAACAGAAACTCTGTAGCGCGCCAATATTAGCATTACCAGAAGGAAGTGATGATTTTGTGGTTTACTGTGATGCTTCTATCCAAGGACTTGGTTGTGTCCTGATGCAACGTGGCAAGGTAATAGCCTATGCCTCGAGACAACTGAAGGTGCATGAAAAGAACTATACTACTCATGATTTGGAGTTAGGTGCAGTGATTTTTGCCTTGAAGATATGGAGACATTACTTGTACGGTACCAAATGCACTATTTACACCGATCACAAGAGTCTTCAGCATATCTTTGAGCAGAAAGAGCTAAACATGAGGCAGCGACGCTGGGTGGAATTGTTAAACGATTACGATTGTGCTATCAAATATCACCCAGGAAAGGCGAATGTAGTCGCTGATGCTTTGAGTAGGAAGGAGACTGCTAAGCCCCGGCGAGTGCGTGCTTTGCAGCTTACGATTAGCACTCATTTGCCTGAACAAATCAAGGAAGCTCAGACAGAAGCTTTGAAAATGGAAAACATTGGTTCAGAATCCTTACGTGGGATGGACAAACAGTTGGAAGTCAAATCCGATGGAATCCGGTATTTCATGGATAGACTTCGGGTACCCATGTATGGAGATTTGAGAGATTTAGTCATGGGTGAAGCACATAAGTCTAAATATTCCATACACCCTGGTTCTGACAAAATGTATCATGACCTGAAAGCGCACTATTGGTGGCCTAATATGAAGGCAGACGTAGCAACGTATGTGAGCAACTGTCTAACCTGTTCCAAGGTTAAAGTGGAATATTAAAAGCCATCTGGGTTACTGCAACAACCTGAGATTCCTTTATGGAAGTGGGAACAGATCTCTATGGACTTTATTACTAAATTACCCAGAACTTCTAATGGTTGTGACACGATATGGGTGATCGTGGATCGACTGACTAAGTCAGCTCACTTCTTGGCGATCAAGGAGACGGACAAAATGGACAAATTAACCAGAATTTACCTGAAGGAGGTGGTCTCAAGACATGGCGTGCCGATCTCGATTATCTCTGATCGTGATGCTCGTTTTACGTCTCATTTCTGGCAATCGTTACAGAAATCTCTGGGAACGCGGTTGGATATGAGTACTGCATATCATCCGCAGACCGATGGACAAAGCGAGCGTACTATTCAAACTTTGGAGGACATGTTACGTGCTTGCGTAATTGATTTTGGAAATAATTGGGAAGTTCATCTACCTTTGGTTGAATTCTCGTACAATAACAGTTACCATACTAGTATTCAGGCAGCACCATTTGAGGCGTTGTATGGCCGAAAGTGTAGATCACCAGTTTGTTGGGCTGAAGTTGGTGATAGTCAGCTCACTGGCCCTGAATTGGTGCACGAGACTACCGAAAAGATTGTGCAGATACGGAACCGTATGGCTGCAGCGCGAGACAGACAAAAGAGCTATGCAGACAAGCGACGGAAACCTTTGGAGTTTCAGGTCGGTGACAAAGTGTTGTTGAAGGTCTCACCATGGAAAGGCATCATACGATTTGGCAAAAAAGGCAAGCTTAACCCGAGATACGTTGGACCATTTGAGATTCTTGAAAGAATAGGTCCAGTTGCGTATCGGTTAGACCTGCCTGAGTCATTAAATGGCGTTCACAACGTATTTCACGTCTCAAATCTGAAAAAGTGCTTATCTGATGAGACTTTGGTTGTACCACTCGAGGAAGTACAAGTGGATGAGCAATTGCGCTTTGTTGAGGAGCCTGTTGAAGTAATGGACCGTGAGGTCAAAACTCTTAAGCAAAGCAAAATACCTATAGTCAAGGTTCGTTGGAACTCAAAACGTGGACCGGAATTCACGTGGGAACGCGAGGATCAGATGAAGCTCAAGTATCCTCATCTGTTCGAAACGACGGTCACAGCCGGGGAAGGTACTGATTAAATTTCGGGACGAAATTTCTTTCAACATGGGGATGATGTGACAACTCACTCGATTTCGTTATGCCAATGCAGTAAACCAGTGATGTAACACAACCATGTAACGCAATTTTCGGGACGAAAATTCTTTCAACATGGGGATAATGTGACACCTGGTAATTTTCCGTTACCAAACTCCGTTAGTTCCGTTAGGTCTTGCATACACGTGTCGTGAGCACACACTAGTTGTCGTTGAACGTTGGTGACTTAATAACAATTATCTATGGTAAACAAATGATAACCTAATGAATAATGTTGATTATTAGTTGTGGTTATGTGATTCATGCATTTTAAGTTATTGTTTGTGAATTTTACTTGATAACGTGACAACGTGTAACTATGATCTCATATGTTTTGCCGTTAGTTGTAAATGTATATGATTATTATTGTTGATTAGTAATGTTTATATTTTGTAGTTAAAACCTTTTAAAAAGTGTTAAAAAGATTAGTTTTTATAAAATATAAACAATGGGGTTTATTTTGTAATTGGATTGAAATAAAAAGTTACCATATTTAAACAAATTTAACCCAACCCTAGCCCCCATTCCCCATTTGCGGCCGTAACCCTCTCCAAACATCCCATCCTTTGCGATTTTGATCAAGAACAAGCAAGAACAATTCGATTTTGATTAGTTCCAAGTGTTAGCAAGTGTTAATCATCATCTCTACACGTTTAAAGGTGAGTTTTATCAAGTTTTTCATGGTTTTTGATTCTTGATGAACCCTAATTCGAAATTGATGATGAAAAAGTGAAATTGATTATTGTTAGATGTTAATTTGATGTTGGTTAGATTGTATGAATGTTAGATTATGTTGATTATGCAAGAATTCCATGGTTTGATCACATTGTTCACACATTGCCTTAAGAGGAAACTTTTTGTTCTTGGAATTCATGATTTGATGATTGTATGATGTTGGATACATTGCTTGGATGTTGGTTTATATGAATTGTGCAAGAAAAGTCATGAAATCTAGGGTTTGTTCATACCTTACTATAAGTGGAAACTTTTATGCATGATGATTGGGAATTTTGATGAATTAGTGATGGTTATCATGTTAGGATGAATGTTATGGACTTGATTAGGTATAAAATTGATGAAACTATGAAGGAATTGGATGTTAGATTGCTTTAGGGTGTTACCTTCTAAAAAGGGAAACTTTATTTTTGAAGATCATTGGATATGATGATGTGAGCATGTTTATGGTGTTAGGAGCATGTTAGAATGCTTATGGATGATGTCTAATGTGGTGGAATGTGTTACTTGGGTTGTATGGTTGCTTGATTGATCATTTAAGGAATGTAGGTTCTTGGTGATTATACATGATGATGAATTATGGCTAGTGATTAGGAAATCATGTTTGGGATTGGAATTGATCATTATTGTGTTTGTTAGTTGGAATGAATCTTGTTGATTTATGTTATTATGATTGTCATACACGCGTGCGAATCTGAGGCCCCTACTGAGTAGGATTGGCAGGGTTTAGGGTGTGAAGTCGTGAGTGGCTTCACATGGCATGTTGTGCATGATTAGACTTCATGAATGAATTATTAGTTGTGATATATTTATGATTGTGTTGAGCATGTTGATTGTTTGAGATTCGCATAAGTTGTATGATGATCTAGGTTGGACTTGGGTTGATGATGTGATATGCGTGAATACTTTGTTTGATAATCATGTATGATAAGTTGATACATTTGATTAAACGAGATTTCAATTAATATGTCACCAACGGGTCAAACGGGTCAACTAGGTTAGAGGAGTCTTGTTTTTCAAAACCCTAGGGTTGATGTTTTGATGAGCACTTAGGGTTGTTATGTTTCTCTGGTTGCACGTACTTATGTACTCACATGTTCTAGGTAACCTTTGACGGGTTGTCTTTCCTCTCATTGCAAGCTTTGCACTTATTGTTGGTTTACGCATCAGGTGAGTTCATGCCCCACTTTTAAACACTCTCTTTTGGGGGAGGTAGCATACTTGTTCTCAAACGCTATATTATTATTATAAGTTGTGTATGTTTTAACATGGTGTATAATACCTTGAAAGTCCTCACACTTTCGGATCGTTAATAATGGTAACTAGCGGGAAATCTTGGGTAGTACTACTGGGTTTGACAAGCCCCACCTGTGCGACTCGAGGTCAAACGGGTGCAATATTGTCGTAAACACAAACATCGTTACGACCTGGTAAGTCGTGACGGGAGGCAACCAACGCAACACAGTCAGCTTCGATCGCGAAATCACTATGGTTATTACTTATGAATATAGACTAGCTATCTATTTCAATGCACTTCTTATGTGATGCAAATTATTATTGTTTATGTTAAATGCAAACTCTTGAACTCACCAACCATTGTGTTGACATTTTTAGTATGCTATTCTCAGGTCGTTAATTCAGTTTGCCATTAGGAGCACAACACGGGTCCAGCATGCATTCTAAGACTTCATCTTAAGTCATGACATTTGAATTTTATTTATGAGATTTGAATAATGGGTTGGCGCGTGTTTTGCCAAATTTTACATTTACATACTTTGGGTTTGTCTTATTTACAAAACGCTTTCGCATGGTTTTAAAACTTGAACTTTGATTGGTTTATTTTTAAACATGGCATATAGTGTCGTTCTGAGTAACTAGTGACTGTGATCCTGGTTTGTTCACACGCCTCGCGGTAAAACTCCGCACGTGGATTTTGAGGGTGTGACATAATCCTCTCCAGGTTCGGGTTTGCGACTAATGACTTGTTCTAGATGTTTGCGAATGATTACATAAACATAACCATTATTGGTTTAATTAGACCTAATGAGATTGAACGAGACTGTTGTAAATGAACTACTCAGATCATACCCCAACTTACGTTAATCAACTTAATCCTAACCTTTGTGAAATTTCCGATGTTAAGGAATCTAAAACAATCACAAAAACCGGAACGCAAGTTTCAATCAACGTAAATATTTTAGAAGTTCTAGTTAACAAATAAAGTTACTTGGCTTAAGATGCCTAGTTCAACAATAACCCAATTAAAAACAAAGAACAAGTCAAACATCCACAAACCCTACCACCGGAGAAGATCACGGATGGTTTAGCCGGACATGGCAATGAGAATTAACACAAAACCGAATGAAAACATTGTTCTAAACATTAGGGAATCAAACCGAATGATAAAAATGAGATCTTGAGCCTTGAAAACGCTTCCGAAACTCTTCGAGATTGCTTGGAATCGTCCTTGGGGCTTGGAGACGGCTGGGAATGAAGTGGTGTCCCAAAACCTAAATTTCCCGTCTTTTTATAAAATTTCAGCGCGTCTTGTACCGTAGGTCCTCCCTCCGCCGTAATTTACGTTAGCAGCCTTCTGCTTTTTCCAACTTCTCTGTACCATAGGTCCTCCCTCTACCGTAGGTTACGGTAGAGGGCTTCTGTTTTTTCTTCCCAAGGCCACCGTAAGTTACAGTGGCTATGAGACCTAGGGTGCCTTCATCCTTTTTTTCTTCGATTTTGTCGTGATTCTTTCTTATCTTTTTGCTTAGGCTTGCACCATTCCCTCCTAGGACTTCTCAATTAGTTTTATTTACATCCCTTAGCTCCCAGTACCTACAAATCATAAACACAACCGTAATAACCTCGTTTGACAAATAATTTGATTAAAAGATTACAATTAACGCCTTTAAAACTCATTCAAACACCCGAACATCAGTATGATAACTGTTATTGTAGGAAAATTCGATCAACGATAGATGAGAGTCCTAAGAGCCATTAAAATCAATTATAAAAGCTCAGAGCATATCCTCAAGCGTCTGTATTGTTCTTTCAGTTTGATGTGTCATTTTGAGGATGATAAGCTGTTACGAGATTGAGTTGGTTTCCTAAAGACGATTGGAGTGATGTTTAGAGGCACACCGTGACGACGGACTATATCATTGATGTAGATACGAGCCAATTTCTCAAGTCAATTATCCTCACGAATCGGTATGAAATAAGCCGATTTAGTCAATCAATCAACGATGACCCAAATACTATCATGACCAATCGAGGTATGAGGCAATTTGGTGATGAAGTCCGTGGATATGTTTTCCTACTTCCACACAGGAATCTCAGGTTGAACAAGTAATCCAGAGGGACGCTAATGTTTGGCTTTGACTTTTGAACAAGTGAGGCATTTGGATAAATACAAGGCTATATCATTTTACATGTCGGGCCACCAATATTGATTACAATGGATAATGAGCATTTTGTCCGAGCCGAGATGAATAGAATAACGTGCCTTGTGAGCCTCGTTTATGATGATGGTTTGGAGATTATCACGACTAGGAATCCGAAGACGATCCAAGAAGTAAAGTAGAACATCAGATTTGGTTTTCAATTGAAGTTTAGCATCGCATGACATTTCATCGTACATGTTGCCATCAGTGACTGACTCGTGTTGAGCTTCAAGAATACGATTGAGATCGCATTGAACTGTAACACTTGAAGCATAACATAATCCTCATGAATCAATGCATCGGCTACGTCATTTTCTTTTCTAGGATGATAACGAATCTCTCAATCATAGTTGTAAAGTAACTCGACCCATCATCGTTGCCTCATGTTCAGCTTTTTTTGATTGAAAGTGTACTGGAGGCTCTTATGACCGGTGAATACAACACACTTAGTGGCATAGAGATAGTGTCTAAAGATTTTAAGTGCAAAAACAACTGCACTCATCTCAAGGTTATGAGTCGTATAATTCTTTTCATGAATTTTGAGTTGTCTTGAGGCATAAGCTATGAGTTTGACTCATTGCATAAGAACACAATCAGGACCTTGCTTTGAAGCATCACAATAGACAACACAATCATCGCTTCCATCAGGGAGGGTCAAGATAGGAGCAATACACAACTTTTGCTTGACAGTTTGAAAGGCTTCCTCTTGATCTAGCCCCCACTCAAAAGGCTTTTTTCTTGTAAATCAAAGCAGCGAGAGGCATGAAGAAATTTGAGAAGTTGGAAAAAATGATGATAGTAACCAGCTAGATCATGGAATGAATGACTCTCGGTGGGAGTTTTAGGTTCTACCCAAATTTTAAGCTGCCTCAATCTTTGTAGGATCCACACGAACTCTTTTATCATTTATGATATGACCATGGAATTGAACTTCTTTGAGCGAGAATTCACACTTGGAGAATTTGGCATAAAGTTTGTCCTTTTTAAAAGTTCAAAAATCAAACGAAGATAATGTTCATGATCAGTTTTGGATTTTGAATAAATCAAATTTTTGTCAATGAAAACAATCACGAATTTTTCCAAGAATGGTTTGCACATGCAGTTCATTAAATCCATGAACACCATAGCTGCAATTATAAAGCGGAAAGGCATAACCATGAATTCATAATAACCATATCTTGTACGGGAAGTCATTTTTGGAAAGTCATCATCATGCACTCGAAGCTGATGATAACCTGAATGAAGGTCGATCTTTGAAAAATAACAAGCTCCTTGAAGCTGATCAAACAAATCATCGATTCTCAGTAAGAGATATTGGTTGTTGATAGTAAGCTTATTAAGCTCCTGGTAGTCGATGCACATGCGATAGGAGCCATCCTTCTTCTTCATAAATAGAACTGGAGCTCCCCAAGGTGAGGAACTCGAACAGATGAAACATTTGTTAGAAAGCTCTTGAAGTTGGCTAGCAAGCTCTTGTATTTCAAACGGTGCAAGACGATGGGGAGATTTTGTTAAAGATGTTGGGCTAGGCATAAGATCAATGTGAAACTAGACTTGATGAATAGGAGGAAGACTACTTAGGCCCTCGGGAAAAACTTCAAGGAATTCACGAATGATCGAATTATCTTCAATTTTCTTTGGTTTCCCATATGTTTTCACTATATGGGCTAAGAAAGCTACATAATGCTAGTGGAGGTAGTTTTGAGCTTTGGTGCAGGACATGAGTTTAAGACCTTTAGAAGGCTTTTCCCAATAGATGTTTAAAGTTCTCCTAGATGCAAGGTGTAACATTCGTGAATTTTCAGATAACTTTATAGCCTAATAACTTAAAACTCAAAAACTTTTAACTCTCGTCAAACTCTAATTTTGTTACTTAACTTTAAGACCTTAGCTACTGTGCTTTAGATTTAATTAAGAATTAGATTAAGTATATAACTACATGTTTTGAAGGATCATGCATCATTACCGTTACGTGATAATTTATGACGATAGCAAATGATAATTCTTGACGCGTTATTTGCACAACCAACGGTTGATGAACATGTGCATGTTAAACCGTCACCTTGAATTATATTAGATTGAACTTTTAAGTATACCTACCATGTAGTTAACGAAGCTTGTGAGACAATCACATTTATGCATGTAATCACGCATGAAGCTACCACCTTTGCATGAACGGTTCATCATTAAACATAGATCTTAACCCGTAAACATACAATGTTTAATGCTACACGACATAAATTAGTATTTCATTAACAAAACTACGAACCTAAATTCATTGCTTATACATAAGTTTGATGATTCTAGTAACCCAAACTTCTCATTCATCATTCAAAAAATCTTAAATACGTAGCTAATGATCACATAAGAAAATCATCAAGCATAAATCACCAAGTTCATTAATACCAATTGACAAATTGAAGAAACAAAACAAACCCGTGATCACGTCCTTGGACTGCTCAACTTATTGCTGCTGAAACAGCTTTAAGACACCGTTAAAAATTCAAATGTATAATAATAGACACCAAGAAAACTAAACCTTAAACTAGTGGTTAATAGAACCTCAAAACATCACCTCATTCCTAGTCATATGTACGTTAGAAAAATGACAAAAGGGATGTGAAATACTGCTACCTTGTACTCAATTATTGTTGTAGAAACACCCTAATGTCTACCTTAAATGTCCTTATATACAGTGGTAATTACCAAGAGACTATGCTCTTAACTTATGGATTGAAAAACCATAACACCATGCCTTCAATCCCTGGTCAAAGATGTTGAAAAGAAGTCCAAGAAGGAGATGTGAAATGCTGCTGGAATGCTTTACGATGCTACTGCAAGTGGCTGCCCAAGAAAGACCATACATCAAAGAAAAGATACTCAAAGATTCTTTAGCATCTCATGATTATATTCCACATCAAACCTCCTATAAAACCCATATTATACCAGCCTATATTCACAGCACAATCCATTCAATCATTGCTCAAACACAACCCAAAAAAACCCTTTGTTGCTTTTGTTGTGAACGTGAGAAGCGAAGAACACAAGAGCTCGGTTTGGACCTCTATCAGGCGTTTCTATTTGCACCAACATCTACCACCAGGTATGAAAATAAAGTTACTTGAAAGATACATGTTACATAGAGTATCACTCATTAATAATACCCCATAACAGCCTTGAAGTCAAATCTAGTATTGTCATGTAAGCTAGATCAAATTCAGGTTTTTCTAGTTACATTTATGTTGAAGAAGTTCAAACACTCTAAACCTACACTTAAATCATGTTGAAACATGAAATAGATACATTTCAAAGTTAGTTTTTGCGCCTTAACAAGTATAATACTCATGGCCTAGTTAAAAACCTAGAACAGATGGAAACAATGCTAAGAACCTAGCATGGATAGCAACCCGATAAAATAATAGACCCGACTTTAAGAGGCTGTAAGTTGGTCAAAACCAAGCCAAATGAGTTTTTTTTTCTTGAGCCTAGACTTATTTCTAGGAATTTAGCTTTTAATGCAACTGGTGTTGTGAATTTCCATGAAGATTTGACCTCCCGAAAGTGCAAAAATAAGTGTCAAAAGTGTCTTTTTCTGACAGAATGTTGTCTCGACTTTACAAGTCCATAAAATTTTCAATATTTAACCAAAAAACATGATTTTAGTGTCAAAAGTTAGCTTTTTGTCTTAGCTTTCAAAAACATATAAGAACGTTTGTTACTAATTAGTTATGGACCCCCAACTGACCAAGATATGAACAGCTATCCAAAAATGTGCTGAAGTGAACATATCAGGAAGTAATGACTTTTAAAGGGGTTGTACGGTAGGATTAGAGACTGCTTTTCATATGTATATTTACTTCGGATTTTTAGTTGGTCATTATATAGTTTATACCAAACTCACCAATGAACCCAATGTGTGTGTGTATATAGGGTTATCTTGCGAACCATCATTTTTTGTGAGAACTCTAGAAACCAATATGAGCTACACATTTTTTATCACATGCAAGTCACATGCCATTTCCCACTTTTCTTTGAAAACGTTCATAATTTTTTTTCACGATATTTTTTTTTAAATTAACTATTAATTACCTTTTTTATTATGTTTTTGTTAAGTACCATTTTGACATTGAAAACTATTGGATCATATTGATTACTAGAGTTGCCACAAAAAAAGAGAGTTGTCATTTGATCCCTCCCCTATGTATATACATATATATATACATATACATATATATATATATACGTACATATAGATATATACATACATATATATATATACGTAAACATAGATATATATATATATACGTACATATATATATATATAAATACGTACATATATATATATATATATCTATATATATATACATACATATATATAGGGATGAGTTCTTTTGTAAACCAAATGAAACTGTGTAAACCAATAAACCAAATCTGCACTTTTGATGTTAAAGATCAGTTGCTCAGATTTGTTTGATTTTTTCAACACTTGGTCTCACAAAAGTACAAACTTTTAATTTTTTTATTCAAAAAAATCTAAGCCATTGATTTTAATACATCAAAGATGAAGATTTGATTTATTGGTTTGCACAATTTTTCATGATTTTCATTTGAATCATCCCCTATATATATACGTACATATATATATATGTATATACGTATATATGTATATATATATATATATATACGTACGTATATATACGTACGTACGTATATATATATATATACGTACATATATATATATATACGTATATATATATATACGTACATATATATATATATATATATATATATATATGCGTACTTATATATATATACGTACTTATATATATATGTACGTATATATATATATACGTATACGTACGTATATATATATGTACGTATATATATATACGTACATATATATATATACGTAGATATATATATATACGTACATATATATATACGTATATATATATATACGTACATATATATACGTACTTATATATATATATATATATACGTACATATATATATATATAGGGAATGGTTCAATGTAAAACAAGAGAAATTGTGTAAACAAATAAACTAAATATTCACCTTTGATTTAAGAGATCAATTGCTCATATTTATTTGAATTTTTATGCACGTGTTACAATAAAAGTACAACTTTTTATTATTTTATTGAAAAAAATATGAGCCATTGATTTTCATAAATCAAAGGTGGAGATTTGATTTATTAGTTTACATAATTTCTCTTGCTTTCCATTTGAACCCAATCCTATATATATATACATATATATATATATATATATAAAACCCTACATATAGGCTTAGGATCATTACAAAATCAATTTTTAATTTTAGAATCATAGAACCATTAATTTACATAATTGTAAATTAAGTTTGTTAATAGTTGAGCTGTTTTAAATGTGTATATCAGACATAAATAATAAACTATGTAAAATACTTAAATTTCACAAGCTTTAACTTACATTTATGTAAATCAATGGTTAGTAATTTACATTTATGTATATCAATGGTTTTTTTGGTTCTGAAAATTCAAAATATTTCTGTAATGATCCTAACCCTATATATATATATGGTGCAGAACGAATGTGAACCCTCATTTATTACGATAACCGTGTTAACTTCGTCAAGATAAATCAAAATTATTTTATGGTGAATAACATCATTACACATATACAAATATATGTTCTTTTATGTATATGTGTAAATTCATAAGCGTAAAAAAGTTACGACTAGTGTAAGTTACTTACACCAGGTAAATATTTACACAAGTGTAAGTAACTAACACTAGTCGTAACTTTTTTACACTTATAAATTTACACATATACATAAAAGAACATATATTCGTATACGTATAATGATGTTATTACACCATAAAAAATAATTATTTTGATTGATCTTCAAAAGTTAACACGGTTATCGCAAACGGATGGTTAACATTCGTTCCCTTTACTATATATATATATACATATAGGGTAAGATTCAAATGAGAACCCTATATTATTGCGAGAACTTGCAAAAACCCGTCAAGATCAATCAAAATTATTATTATTTTTGTTGTAATAACATTATTGCACATATACAAAAATATGATATTGTATACATATGTGTAAATTCGTAAGTGTAAAAAAGTTTATATTGGTGTAAGTGTTAGTTACAACTTTAAATATATGTGTTTTCTTTGCAAAACTTACAACAGTGTAAACTTTTTTATACTTGTAAATTTACACATATACATAAAATATCATAATATTCTATATGAGTAATAATGTTATTTACACAAAAATAATAATGATATTCATTGATATTGATGGGTTTTCACAAGCTCTCACAATAAAAGAGGGTTCTCATTTGAATCTTTTCCTATATATATAGGGTAGGGTTACCTTGAGAACCATCCTTTTTTATGAGAACTCTAGGAACCAATATGAGCCACAAAATTTACATCACATGCAAGTTACATGCCATTTCTACCTTTTTCTTTAAAACGTTCATAACTGTTTTTCATGATATTATTTTTTCAAAAAATTTCACCATTAATTTAAGTATTTTTTATCTTTCCAAAGCCTACCATACTGATATACTTTTTAAAAACAATTGTCCACCCGTCGATGACACATGTGTAAATCTGGTTATACACATGTGTAATACCGGATTTACACGTGTAAATCCAGTACTAAACATATGTAAAATGAATTTTGTAAAAAAAAAAAAAAACATGATTTTTTTTATAAATTTTTTCATTTTATTTATGGAAGAAGAAAATGAGAGAAACATTTTTGTGTTTTTATTTTTTATTTTTCTGTTATTTTTTGTTTTATAATTTTTTATTGTGTTTGTATTAATTACTATTTTACCATTAAAAACTAGTGGCTCAAATTGGTTCGTAGAGTTTTCACAAAATAAGTGAGTTCTCATTTGATCCCTGCTCTATATATATTTTTTGGCATTCTTGGTCAACAATTGAAGGTGATGTAAACTATGGTAATGGATTTGAATTTATTTGTATATAAATTTGTATAGTACTTATTATTTATACTATTAATCTTAGTCTTGTGGGGTTTAATGGAAAAAGAGTTATTACATGGGATTCATTTTGAATTTCATTAGGTGTGATGAAAAGTGGCTTTTAGATTAGAATTCACTATGAAATTTGTCCTTTGTGATGCAGTGAGAGTAATTGAACTCGTTTGGAATTAACTATGGGTAAATAGTAAAATAGAAGGTTCTTAAGACATGCATTTTTTTACGTATATGTAAAAAGAGAATCTCAAGATATTTTTTTCATACATATGTGTATAAATAGTTAATTTACACATATGCAAAACTTTTACATATATGTAAACTAACATTTTGTTAGAAGATTTAAGTAAATACCGAACAATTAAAACAATAAATAATTAGTATGAAATGTACAAATATGTAAATAGTTATTGATTCAAAAAATATATCATTGATATTAATATTTACATGTATGTAAATAAATTATCATTTTTGTAAAGTTGTTTAATATATATGTAAATAGTTTTAAAAAATATTTACATACAAAAACATAACATTCATATTTTAGATGGATTTTTACATTTAACATTTTTATAACAATATAATCATTTTGATGTTAACATATGTGTGAAAAAGTGAAGATGTTAGAGATAAGAGATAGAGAGAAAAAAAAATGAGAAAGAAAATATGAGAGATAAATTAATTGTTTAATTGGAGAGAGAAGTTTTAATGTTTTACTATTACACCCTTTTCATATAATTTTAAATTTTTAAGATTGAAAAATAATGATTGGCTAAGATTGAATCTTTGAGTTTTGAAAATAAATCAAGTTCTGCAAATAACCTGCCCATTTGTTTGTAAAACAAATAAAATTATGTAAACCAATAAACCAAATCTTCACCTTTGATATTTAAAATCAATTACTTAGATTTGTTTGACTTTTTCAAGACATGGTCCCACAAAAGTATAAACTTTTGATTTTTTTATTCAAAAAAATGTGTGCAATTGATCTTAATACATCAAAGGTGAAGATTTGGTTTATTGGTTTATACAATTTCTCATGGTTTTCATTTGAACCATCCCATATATATATATATATATATATATATATATATATATATATATATATATAGGATAGATAACGAATGTTAACCCTTTTTTATTGCGATACCCATTAACCAAACTAGTGATCCACAACAGGCCATGTCTTCATTGTAAGTTAAAATTACAGTGGTAAACTATTGGTACACAATGAACATTAAATTTATTTTAAAAAAATATAGTTATACTAAACTTGAATTAAAAATATTAAAATGATCTATTTAATGGTGTAATTTATATAAAAAATAATGTCAAACAAAAAAGTTAAGACGGTTTTAAAAAAAGGATGCAACTTTTTAAAAGATAGAGGGAAAATTGTTACATTAGTGGTGTAACGCGATGTAAAAGTTAGTTACACTACATAATCATGGTTTAAGTGCTTGTTACATTTGTGTTAACGGGCTATCGCAATAAAAGTGGGTTAACAACCGTTCCTTACCCTATATATATATATATATATATATATATATATATATAGGGAAGAGATCATATGTAAAGCAATTGAAATTGTGTAAAGCAATAAACCAAATCTCAGCCACTCATTAGATTGAAATCAATGGTCCAGATTTATTAAAATAAAAAAATATTTTTTGGTTTAAATGATGGGACCCACATACAAAAAGACAAAAAGGATACTCTGGTCTTTTCTCACCCAACTTACTTTTTGACTTTTAATTATTTCAAATCACCATCATCATTTCAATACAATCTCCATCTTTCTCTCTAAAAATATCTCATCATTTTATGTTCATCACCACCGTCTACGGTGATGGCGACGACAGTGGCGATGGCTGACCATCATATAGAGCGGTGATGGTGGTGATGGTGACAGCGCCGACGGTGGTGACGGCGACGAAGATGTTTACGTTGGCAATAGTGGTGACGACGGCGACGATGGTGATGGCAGCGATGGCGGTGACGACAAACTGATGATTTTTTGTTGGTGTTCATGGTTAGATCTATGTTTTTTTTTCTTGTTTTAAGAACTTTATGTTCTTGTTCAAGTTTAGATCTATGTTTATTGGTGATGATATTTTAGATCTGGGTTACATGTGCTTTGCTGGTAATGTTCAAGGTAAGAAGAAGGCAACAATAAAGACGGTGGCCGACCACCATCTACAAAAGATGACGATGGTGACTTCGGTGTTCTTGTGGTTTTGTGTTGATGTTCAATGTAAGATCTGAGTTTTTTTGTTGGTGTTCAACATTTAAATTTGATTTTTTATTGTTAATGTTTTTAGTGAACTACTTAGTGTTCAACTTTAGATCTGAGTTTTTCTTATTGGTTATAGTTGTCTAGATCTGGGTTGCAAAAGTGCGATGGTGGCGACGACATTTGCGACGACGAACCGTTGGTTTTTTGTTGTTGTTTAAAGTTAGATCTGGGTTTTTTGTTGTTTTAATACATTATGTAGGTGTTCAAGTTTATATCTGAGGTTTTCTTGTTGGTTATATTTTTCTAGATGTGGGTTATTTTTTTTTTTTATAGAATCTGAGTTTTTCTTGATTGTTAATCATAATTTAACTTCGTGTTTCGGGTGGTTTGCAAAGCAGATTCTGCATCCAACTACTATGTCCATTTATGATTATCTTTAAACATGTTTATAATATTTTTTATGTTGGTTAGATCTATTTTTATTATATCTTTTGAATATAAATACTGGTATTTTTATATAACCATGTGTAAGTGAGTTTTACACATGTGTAAACTGTGTTTTACATATGTGTAAACGGTATTTTACACATGTGTAAACCGAATACATAAATGTGTAAACTAAATATACGCATAAGTAAACTTAGTTTGTTCTTCATATTTATATTTCTATACTTTGATTAGTTGCTGATTAATGTTGCATATTAGTTTTTATTCAAAACATGTTGAATTGTACAGATTTGAGATGTGAACAAGACATAATCAACAAAGAAGCATGCAGAATTTTTTCTAATTTTGTAAATATATTTTTTTAGTTTAGATGTAGATTCTTTTATGATTTTGTAAATATATTTTTTTTACTTTAGATGTAGATTCTTTTATGATTTTGTAAATATATTTACTTATGTTAAAGTATTTATAACTATCTTTTACACATATGTTAAAGCACTAAGAAACATGTGTTAAAGTATTATATTATCTTGTTAAAGTATTGAGAAATATATGTTAAATTACTAGAATATCTTGTTAAAGTATTCATTAAACTATTCACATATGTGTTAAAGTACTCAAAATAATTTTTTACACATGTGTTAAGATATTGAGAAAACATTAAATCACTAACACATAGGTTATTGTGTTAATAAAATATAAAAAAATAATACACATGAAAAGGAGGGCAAAAATGAAAAAGGACTAAAATGCCCTCAACATTAGATTTTTTTTTAATAAAACATCACACGTGTCAAAATATGAGTGGTGGAAATGGTTTGTTGGTTTACATAATTTCAAGTGGTTTACAATTGAACCTTTCCCTATATACATATATATATATATATGTGTGTGTGTGTGTGTGTGTGTGTGTGAAGAAAGTACACCGGTTTAGCATCATAACACTCTAGACTAAGGAATCTCTAAACCATTTAACAACAACGGTGAGTTCTCGTAGCACCTTTTTCCTTTTAAACCCTTTGGAGGGAGAAACACGTTTTCAACAACAACAACATCTGAATCATTGCTTTATATAGATGTTTCTTACATGAATATTGCATGAGTTTACCTTATCATTATTACATGCTAAATTACCCATTTTCACATTGCTACCAATTAACTTTTGGATAGAGACATTGAAACATACGGATATTACTATTGGGGTAGGCACCCTCATGCTCAATCAATGGTCACTTAAATTGAATGTTTATTTTTGCTGCATCAAAAGTCAATACTTGTGATAAGAATTAAAGGAGTTTTTTTCTTTCTCATAGCTATAGTTTTGGTTGTGGCCTCATGGCTTTATGTCTTGTATTTACATTCATATATAATGGCTTGATTCATATTTACCTACAACTAATTACTATTATAACAACTATTTATTGAGTCTCAAACTCTACGTGCTCACCAACTTTTAATTGACCCATTTTAGTGCGGTAGCCTTGGAATCAATCTTTTGCGCATCAAGGCTACAATGGAAGATTGTTTAATATAGATTTATGATTTAAGTTCATATGTGTAATCTTTATTTAGTAACCTAAGACAATGATGTAGAACCTATATCTTTTAAAAGCATTACGTTTAGTTTTTGTCATACCATATGTTATAAAGATACATTTTCATCACTCACTCGTGTTTCTACCTTGGTGAGCGTATGACGCAAGGGGAATCTAAATGAACTTCTATAGAAGTAGACAACTTCGGCATGGTTTCTACATAACCATCCATGCTTACTATGACATCAAAACATCCAAGTTGCATCTTGTTTAACACACTTAAATGATCTTCCCTTGTTTCGGTAGATATATACCCTTTGTCATCAACTATTAATGACGCATTTCTCATGAAGGATATGACTCTCTATCTTGAAATCGAGGAATTGTTTTATCTATTTCAACTGTTCAACCATCCAATACATTTAAGGATTAGGTTCTTGAATCAGATAAGACTTCTTCACAATTGACTAATTTAAGTCTCGACAATCATGGTGTTGACTATGATTCACACTCTTTAGACACAACAACTACATCCACTCAAGATATTGTAATTGAAACTATTTAAGTACCTTTTGATGATGTAACTTCTGAGCCTCATTTAGTAGATACAAATTCTAACAATTTGTGTCATGAAATAGCAATTGTTTATCAACCAGAAGGAGGAGTTATTGAAAATGAACCAGTTGGTCACTTGTCAAACTTAGACTGAAGATGTGATTCCTTAATTACGAATTCACAGAAAACATCCAACTAATGCAATTATAGGTCCATTAACTGAAGGTGTTCGCACATAAAGTCAATCAGGAGCCATCAATACATGTTTCTATACATGTTTTGTTTCTCAAATTGTATTGAAAAAATATGGAAATGGCTTTGAAAGAAAATAGTTGGGGTTAAAGCAATGCAAAATGAACTAATGCAATTCAAGAAGCTAGATGTGTGGCATTTATGTGAATTACCAAATGATAAGTTTTCTATTGGAGCCAAATGGATATTTCACACCAAGATGGATGAAAAGTGTGTTATTGTTCGCAACAAGGCTAGACTTGTTGTACAAGGATTCTATCAAGTTGAAAGTTTAGATTATGAAGTATATGCTCTAGTAGCTAGAATTGAAGCTATTTGTATATTTCTTGCATACGCTTCCTTCATGAACTTTAAAGTTTATCAAATGGATGTGAAGGCCGCTTTCTTGTATGTCGAAATGAAAGAAGAAACCTATGTTTGTCAATCTCCTAGTTTTGAAGATCAAGATCATCCTAACTATGTTTACAAGTTAGACTAAAATCTCTATGGTTTACATCAAGCACCTTGTGCTTGATATGCCAATCTCACTGAATATTTGCTTGCAAATGGTTATTCTAGATGCTATTGATCAAACTTTGTTCATATGAAAAACCGGTGATGATCTGATTCTTGTCCAAATCTATGTTAATGACATCATCTTTGGATCCACAAATGATATTATGTGTAAGGAGTTTGAAGTAGTAATGAACAATATGTATATATCATTCTGGACAAATACAACTTTTAAGATTCCAAGATTGCACCAACTCCTATGTCATCTCATCCTACTTTATCTCCTGATCTCACGGGCGAAGAGTTGATCAACATATGTATAGATCAATGATTGGATCCCTGATGTATCTCACTGCTGGCAGACCTGACATTATGTTTTCTATTTGTCAGTGTGCATGTTATCAAAGTAATTTAAAGGAGTCGCATATGAAAGCTGTTAAGCGGATTTTCAAGTATCTAAAATGCCAACCAAAACTTAGATTTTGGTATCCTAGAAATTTTGAATTCAATTTATATGCTTATACTGATAGTGATTATGGTGGTTGTAATTTGGACAGAAGTCAACTACAAGTGGTTGTCAATTCCTTGGAAACATGTCGATTTCATGGCAATGCAAAAAGCAAAACACAATTTCAACATCCACTGTAAAAGCTGAATTTGTGGCTGTATTAAGCTATAGTTCCCAAATTGTTTGGAGTCAGCAACAACTCGTTGATTATTGTATTAATATTTTCAACACTACCATTTGTTGTGATAACTCTGTAGTTCACAACATTGTGACTAATCCAATTCAACATTTAAAAACAAAACATATTAACATCCGCATGGATTTTATCCGTGATTGTTTTGATAGAAAACTTATTTGTCTTGCTCAAGTCATATCTGATGAAAACATTGCTGACTTGTTTTGCTAAGGTATTTGATCATTCTCGCTTTGACTTTCTTGTCAAATGTTTGCGACTGATTAACTTTGGTTGACTTTACGAGAACTTTCACCAAAAACTTTAACCAACTATATTTTTGTTTACATAAAAATTATAAAATACTGATTTGGATTTTGTTTGATATGTTAATAGGCTCAAATTTCAAAATAAAAATAAATATGAGTTGTGATGCAGAGAAATTAAAGCTATTATGTTTGAAGTGGGTAACATTTCAAGATTTTTTGGTAACACTAACTCCATGCTAAAACACGCTGAGAATTAAAGTCAGGTTATACTCAAGCGCGTCATTTTCTGAAATCAGTGATTGTAATATGTATATATATATATATACATACACATACATATATATATATATATATGTATATATATATGAAAAGAAAAAGAAAGAAAAACAAAAACAAGGAAGAAAATCATTTTATGCCAAAAGAGCAAAAAGATGCCAAAAAGGTCATACAAGAATAAAAAACGCCAATAAGCACATAAATAAAAGATATGTCAAAGACATTCATATTATATGGTAAATATTTTTCATTTTTGAGAATATGTTATACCACAGTAGGCAAAATCAAACTACGGGGCTTGTAAGTCCGAATTGCCATGTAAGTTCTAAACATCTTGCGAGGGCAAAACATGCGTCCGACTGACAGTTAATAACAACTTATTAATATTCTATGTTTAGAAACATTTTTCAGGCTACTTATGCTCAAAAAATTATTCTAAGTAAAATAATAATTATCAAGTTACTAATCAGATGTTAAAGGTTTAAGTCAAATTGGGGTGACTTGAAATCTTAAAAAGTGTCTTGAAGCTGGATAGGAGTTCTATAAGATTTCTCATTGTGGCATCCATTGATTTTATATAAAGAAATTAAAACATGATAAAATTCACAACTTATATGTCTTAGTAAGGATTGAAGTCTGAGTTAAAATTTGAACAAATATATCGACAACCAACATAACCACTCATTTTCTAAATAAAGCCGGAAGATGTCAATGATCAATTTCTGAGAAATATGATACTATAATAGAAAATTCATAAGAAGTTTAAGTTATTTTTTTTATTTTTTAAAATTTTAGGATTTACAATTTTGAGAAATTACAAAAATTAAAATAAATTTTATCTTTTCATATGTGTTGTTTCTTTATAAATTGTGTCTTAATCAAAATGAAGGTTTCTTGTTTAATTGAACACTTGGTTAAACACTAAAGTCAAAATAATAAAAAATGGTTAAAAAGTTTTGAATATATTTAAATTTCAAATTCAAATTCTACAACTCTCGCACGCGAGAAGTTAAACCATGCGAGATCTAATTTCTCGCGCGAGAAGTCAGAAGTTTATAAAAGCAACATTGGCGCTACAACTTCAGTATTCGCGTTGCGTAATCAGTCTAATATTCTCTCAAAATTTTTCTAAGTGTTGCTTTGATTCATTGATCATCTTTGTTCATTGTGTTGGATTAGTGACTACAAGATATTTAAAAAGGTATATTGAAGATTAAAAGATAGATTTGAACTTGAACCGAATCTTCAAACACTAATATACATTTGATTTAATGAAATTGATTGTTAATATACGAAATAAATGCTTTATCGACACCTATACAACAAGTTTTAATAGTTGAACTCATTAAAATACTTCAATTTAAAAATGGTTTTTGGGGTTGTCGCATACGAGAAGCTACCCTGATAATGAACAAATGCGAAGACTTCATTACTCGCTTGAAACTAGTCGCATGAGAATCTTTGACTTGTCGTGCGAGTAGATGACTTTTGGTCAATTTATTCCACGTGATAAGTAAACCTTTTGCGTGACAAGTTGAATTTCTTTCAAAACAATTCACATACGAAATGTTGATCTTTTCGCATGACAAGTTTAAGTTTTAAAAGTCTAAAATTTTCAAGTTTTCGTTTCAATGAATTTGAAACTGATTAATTGTTTGTTTTGTTTACAAATGGCAAGATCAATGGTTTTTAATAAAAACCATAATGCCGTGTCTTATCTTGGAGATTTGGCTGATGATAAAGGCTTATTTTGATCACTTATCAAAGGACTGAAAAACTTCAAGGATTCATTATGCTATTACCGCTAACCCATCATCTACACTAATGTCATTGATGATTTTTGGACATCGTCTACTAATGAGAGGAATGGTGCTGGAGAACCATGCATTGTAGCTATAGTGAAAGGAAGAAGGGTCATGATCACTACTTAGAGTTTTACCAGTGTACTTCTGTTAGGAGATCAACCCAATGCTCTGATGAAGATTGATGATGATGTTGCTAGAGATTTTTTCATAGGATGAGATATGATCATAGATATCCATCTTTGGAGAAGAAGCATCTAACACCTTCCCTGAAGTTCTTATATCATGTGGTAGGTCATTGTTTAAGTAACCTGAAGGCTGGTTTAGATAGTCTTAGTGCAGTTTTTGGAACACTGCTGGCATATCTTGTCAATAATCTACCATACAACATATACAAAGCTATATTTGCCGAGATGCAGAAGAATGTGTTAGCATCTGCTGGAAAGATGTTTATCATGTATCCATGTTTCATCCAACTAATTTTTAGTGCTGCTCATCCTGAGTTAGCTATTTTTAAGTCTTCTACATATTTTGTTATGGTTATCAAGAAATATATATTCACTTATCTGATGGGAGCTCAAGGGAATGCTTGGAATGGAGATCATTTTGCCAAACTTGGCAGGTTTTTTTTAATGCTTTTCAACAATCTGAACATCAACAAGAAGCAGCAGAAGAACCAACTAAGTTTGATACGATTGGTTTGTCTTCCAGAACTCTCGATGATGCTTCGAGAAGCTATACTCAACCAAAAGAGATGACTTCTGATGAGGAGATTGATTCTTGGTTTGATAATAGTTCAAGTGACACTACTAGTGACGAGATAGGCCAACTGCCTTACATTTTTCAAGAAAAACCCAGAGTGCCAATTACTCCACCTAAACGCACTACTGATGATAAAGATGCTGATTTTGTTCCAAAGATTCTCCTGCATCCAAGAAAAGGAAGAAGCCAATGGCAAAGAAGAGAACTACATTTGATATTTGTGCATGTGGTAGGGGTAACGGAAGAGGAGTTGTAATCAGGAAACCAAGAACCCCGATAACCACTACTTCACCAATAGGGATATTCCTGAACCACCTGTGACTGTTAGTGAGGCTGTTCATGTTGATATTCGTGTGACTGTTAAGGAAACAACTATTGTAGTAGATACACATGTGCTTGCAACGGATGATATTCAAAGTACACCTCCTAGAGGTCAAGGCAATGATGATACAATCAATATGGATGATGTGATCAGCACTCCTTTAGAACATAGAGATACTGCTCGAACATCATCAAGTTCACCAACTCTAGTTACTTTAGTACAACGAGTTCAAGTGTAGGAAAGAGAGATGTTGGAGAAAGCTTAGCAGATTTATGATTTACATCAGTTGAATCAAGGAAAGGATGCTAAAATCAAGAGTTTGAACATCAGCAACAAATCTTATACAATTACGTGCAAATCTTAGCAAATAATTTCAGAGAATTTACATCTAGATTTACATCTACATCTGTGTAGCCTAATCAGAGTAGATCTTTTAAGTTTGGAGTGTCTAGTGGACAACAGTTTGCTGAGCTAGATCTTGTCATTGTTACTGAGATGACAGAGACTGCAACAGTTGATCCTAAACCTACTGTAGTTATTACTGAAGATGTTACTGAAGATCAACCTTTAATGCAAGCCTTTGGTAAAGTGATAGTCACTCCCGAGCATATTATGCTGAGTTATCAACCTGATGATGATGATGATGGTTTGGATAAAGTAGACTTTGATTGTGATGATGATGATAAGTTGATGATGATGATGATGATGATGGTAATGATGAAAAAGGAAAGAATGATGAAAAGAAGAACAATGATGGTGATGATGATGATGACAAATGATAGGAGATGGGCACACCAACGGGTCCTTCATATGAGTCAAATTCTAAAAACATATCAAGACCAAGGCTTGTGATCCAGAGGAAGAGGTCATCCTGAAGGTTTTGATGATTTTCTTGAAAGGTTGGAGGAGATATGGTTTTTGATTTTTGATAATTATCCGATTAATGTAGTCTCAAACAAGAAAGTGGTTGTCATGAAAGAATTAGTGGGCCCATCCAAAGTGTTTGAAATATCATTCACTACTCCTAAAGGTATTAAAAACAAAGGCTTTGAAAGTAAAAGTACATGCATCATTGGGGAGCATGAGAAGGCTGTTGAGAATTTGATGAAAAATTCACGTATGTACCGCACATGTCACAAATTTGTTTTTGATCGTGACACTAAAAACTCCCCGCTAAAAGAGGGACATGAAGATACTGAATATGATGCGTTGGGATCTAGTGATCATGATCCTGATTATGGTACCATATAAAAATTGATGTCTTAAAATAGGTGTTCATCTTTTCCGGTTTTATCTTTGATTTGCGCTTAGTAGTTGTTTAGGCAATTTTTAGGTGTATGCTATTTTTTTAGTGGTAATGTAAAACATTAAGCTGTTTGTTAATGGAATGTTGCTAATAGGAATAGTAGCTTATTATTATCTATTGTTAATTTTGTTGTTTTCTTAGTAGCAACTTTTCCCGACTTAGTTAATCATTATCATAAACAAATTTTTAAGTTGAAAAGGTTGCACATGTTTAAGTGATGATGGTAATTAGATAAAAAAATATATATCGCTTAAGTATTCTAATAAACGACATGCAAATATGTATTGATGCTTAAGATAGAGAACAAAGAATGGAAAATATTGAAAATATATTAGTAAATATTAGCATATGCAACTTGTAAATTAATTTTTTTAATACAACATTAACACATGTGTAAACTTTAGCATACACATATGTAAATCCACACTTATTCACATCTGTGATTTGGTTGTACAAATTTTGTTCCAATGTTTAATGAGTAAATGGTTAACTTATACATATGCTAACTATTAATATTAAAAAATTTGCACATGTAAATATTTAGTATGCGTGGCAAAACTTATAATTTGGAAATATGTAAATTTCGCCACATAAATGTTACCCATGTGTATACTACCGGTTACACATGTGTTAAACGTATCATGAGTACCAAATATCACAAAATAAAACCAAACATGATATTCTAAAGTGCTACATAGATCCATATATCCCAAAAAATAGTTTTACATCGTTTAGTAAAATCATGAGTGGCATATGTCCAAAACAACCATCACTTGAAGCTTTGTTTTTAAATACTAACCTAATACATTCTCTCCATAAGCATTTGCATCTAAAGGTAGAATCCTCCAAACATAATTCTTCATTAATGATGTAATTTGAGAGTTCCTTTCTTGTTGTTTTTGTTTAATCCATAATCAAATAATCCGACACATCTCCATGTGACGCATCATGAAGACCCCACAATCTGAGAGATTCTTCTTTATCGCCTGGTCAATTTATACTCTTTTGGGATTTTGGGCTTTAATATCTTCAACCTGAGGATGTTCCACTTGTTGCAAATAATGAACAAAAACCTTATTCTATAGTAAAAAAAATTCTAAAAAACATACATGTAGAAGTTTAATCTTGATTAAGATAACGCTACGTATTTAAATTTCAATTATCAGTCTGAATAGTGTATCCTTCCTGGAAAAATCTTCATTATCCTGCTTCCCAACAACAATGATTTCGTCATGGAAGTTGTCAATTATAAAGATGCTCAAGTGTTTTAATTCAAAAACAATAAGGTGGAAGTGTTTCTTTTCAAGTATTGGCATGAAGATAAGATCATATGTTCTCATATTAAGAAGGTTGTCAACACTACAAATTGCTCCCTTCAATGATTTCTACAATGACCTAGTAGATATTTCTTTCTAGAATTTGTATATTTTGGCATACATTTTTGCTGCGACATAAAATATAATTTTGCATATTAGTATACAAGTAATAAAATGACACATTTGTAACTCACGTATATCACATGTTGTAATAGTTGCTAAAATATAACTAATAAGGATAATCGAATAATGTATACTTATAGCAGAAGTAGTGTCACAAAATAGCCTATGTGGAGGTTACAGGTTTCGCTTCTGTACTTCGTAATTCAATATCTCAGCCCAACAATCTATTACACTATTGTAGAGTTGTGTTACATCATGGTTTTTATTTAAAATGAATAATGAGATATGTTGGGTTCAACAAGACGATGAACAAAAGCCTTTAAAATCACATTTTACAGGTCATGGACCAAGTTGGTCAAAAGAAAAAAAAAAGAATACAAGACAAAGTCAAAATAAAAAAAAATAAAAAAAATAAAAAAACTTATTCTATGGTGTGAATCAACACACTAGAAGAAGTTTTTCTTTGGGTGGGTTTGATCTTCATGTCTCATGTATGAATTTAATTGTAACTTGATCATCAATATCAATGAAATCATCATATTATTATCATCTATTTCTTATGTTCTTTGATTCACACACATACACCCATCATAATTTTGACTTTTAGGTTTTGGACATGATGAATTCAAAGATCAAAGGTCATTGTATCTAAAATATTAATTCAGCAAAATGGTATCAGAGCATTTGCTGGATTCATCTACGTTCAACATCTAATTTCAATTTTAATGATGTCAAGAACAAAGAAGAAAAGAAGAAAAATGAAGAGCAAGTAATTGTTCATCCAAATTGAAGAAAAACCCATCTGTTCATCAGCAAAATCAAGAAGAAATCAAGTGATAGTAAATGAATATTTATAGTTTTCGTATTATGTGCTTTTGATGTCAAAAACCCAACTGTGAGGTTGCCTGGAAACAAGGCCTTACAAGTTGCTATCAGAGCCATAATTTAAGAGATTTGGGTACTTTGATACCTCAACTTAAATTGAGAACTGGACCGAATAGAGAATGTCAGTTCAGGTAACTTCAAGTCAAGATGTATTGTAAAAGCAAAAAATAAAGTAAAGTTAAAGATTTTTTTAATGGCAATAAATGATAGTAAATGCATGCATTTGTATGTATAATATGTGATAGTAGGTTTGTGAACTGATGTAAATTAGGTTCGAAAATGTTTAGGACATGAAGAGTAAAGTAAGTAGTTAATTTCACCTAGCCAATGTCATTAAGAACTTACATTAGTTAACATGATCTAAATTGTTACCTTTAATGAGAACATTTGTGTTCTAAATCTTATAAGAAGTAAGAATGGCTAAAGCAAAGAGTGATCGAGGTGGTGCAAGAGGTGGTGGTTGTGATGATGCTCATGGTGGCCATGCTGAAAGACACAAGTCACATGAAGTAGAACTAAAACCACCAGGATTAAGCATGAATAGTCAGAAGCTCATAGCCATTAGAATACCAATGAGTCCATTCATCCTCAACTAATAGTGAGAGAAGCTATTGCTAATGAGGTACATGATGTCTTGCAAACCGCCATACCGACTATCATGACTGAGATCTTCAAAGATATCAGAAAAGACAGGAAGGCTGAAAAGAAATTTTTTCATGTGGAAGGAAAGGATGATGATGAAGATATAGAGGAAGAGAATGATAGTTAAAGTGTTGCTATGGTGGTGGTTACCAAAGTCTATGACTACAAAACCTACAAAGGATTCAACCCTCCTATATTTGACGGGAAGAAGGATGTCATTGCTACTTTTAAGTGGGCCCAGGAAATGGAAGCTTTGATTGAGATTAGCAAATTTAAGGAGAATCAGCTAGTGAAGTTTGATGTCTATTACATCATGTCTGAAGCCTTTTAGTAGTGGGCTACCATCAAACTGACTAAAGAGGATGGAGCTCTTAAGAAGATGAAGTCGAATGAATTAAAGAAGATGGTGATCAAGAGGTTGCGCCTCAGAATGAGTTGGATAGGGTTAATAGAGAATTCTGGGGTTTAAAAGTTGGAAAGATGACTCACATGGAGTACAACTCTCGGTTCAATGAGATGGGAAGAATGGTCCTTCCTTTGGTTAATAGTAAGGTGAGAAGAATGAAGTGTTACACACAAAGGTTGCTTCGAATGTTTACACTTACGCCAAGGAAAGCAACCCCAAAACATTTGAGTTCGTGGTGGAACTAAGTGGGATTGTGTATGATGATGTTATAGATGGGTCAAAGGAGGATGAACTGAAGAAGAAATGGGTAAGTGGTGTGAAGAGGAACCGAGAGGTCAAGTTTAAGCTGAAGTTCAAGAAAGTGAAGGTGGAAAGTTCTAGAGATTGCAAGAAGTGTGGAAGGAAGCATTAGGGGGAATGCAACGTTGGCACAAATTTGTCTAATATTGTGGGAAGACGTGCTATTCCACTAAAAAGTGCCTAGATATAAGAAAGTGTTTCAATTGTGGAGGCACTAGGCATCTCAACTGTGATTGCTGAAAGGCAAAGCCTAGTGGCTCAGGCGATGACCATTACAAAGACAAAAAATGGTGGATAAGGGGAAAGCGAAAGCTAGGGCTTTCTTGATGATGAGAAAAGAAGCTAGAAGTAAGCTACATGTTGGGTCAGGTATGTTCTTGGTCGATGATGTTTTTGCTTTTATTTTGTTTGATTCAAGTGCAAGTAGGAGTTTCATAATATCTTCTTTCTGTAAAGTGCTTAATCATTATGCTAAGGAAATAGATGATGCCTTTAAGGTATAGACTTCTGTCGGTAAGACAACCACAATAGTAAAAGTGATAGATAACTGTAACATAGAATTGGAAGGTTCTAGTTTCCTTGCTAAGTTGTATGTTATGACCTTAGGTGGATTCAATGTAATCCTAGGTATGGATTGGTTGGCCACGTATGGGGCTAACATTATTTTTCAAAAGACAATGAATCATTTAATTGCACCTGATGTTAGTTCAGTCACGGTTTACGATGATAAAGTCTGCATAGTTTCAAAGATGATATCGATGATAAAGGTAGAAAATAAGGTGAGAGTGTGGAGCTTATCAGGTGTATGTGAAAGATGCTAAAACTGAAACATTACAATTAATAGAAGTACTTGTGGTGTGTGCATTCCTCAATGTGTTTCCTAAGCATTTCTTCCTGGGGTGCTCTGGTGCTGTTTGACCTTGTGCCTAGAATTCAGCTCGTAGCCAAAGCACCATACCGTTTGGCTAGTTCAGAAATAAAAGAAATGATGATCAGCTACAGGACCTTCTTGTTAACGGATTCATCAGACTAAGCATTTCTTTTTGGGGTGCTCTAGTTCTGTTTCTCAAAAAGAAAGATGGAAGTATGCGAATGTGTATAGACTATTGAGGGTTAAACAAGTTGACAGTGAAGAACAAGTACCCGTTGCTGAGAATTGATGATCTATTCAACTAAATGCATGGTGGAAATTGCTTCTCAAGGATCGATTTCTGGTCGGGTTATCATCAGTTAAAGGTTAAGGAGCAAGATATACCAGAGATGGTGTTTTGGACGCGATACAGGCATTATGAATTCCTTGTGATGTCTTGGGTCTTACAAATGCTCTGGCGGATTTTATGGATTTGAAAAACAGAGCTTATGGACTAATGCTTCAAAATCAATAATAGTATTTATCAATAACATTCTCATTTACTTAAAGAACGAGGGAAACAACACTTGACACATCCGGGAATTGTTGGAAACCCTAAGGAGGGAGAAGTTGTATACTAAGTTCTTCGAGTGCGCATATTTGCTATACGAAGTGCAATTACTAGGTCATGTGATAAACCTAAAAGGGCTCATGGTGGACCTTGCTAAAGTGGAAGCACTTATGCAATGGAATTCGCCAAAGACGTGTTTATAAATTCGAAGCTTCCTCGGATTGACGGGTTATTAAGGGAGGTTCATTCGGGATTTTTTTCAAGATCGCTTCGCCCCTTACTTATCTGACATGGAAAGACATAAAGTTTAAATGGATTGACAATCAAAAGATGCATTCCAAAAATTAAAATGGAGGTTAACGCTAGCTCTAGTGTTGACGTTGCTAGATAGGAATGAAGATATGGTAGTCCACTCTGATGCTCCTTATCAAAGTTTAGGGTGTGTTTTGATGTAGCATGGTAAAGCGATAGCTTATGATTCTTGATAGTTGAAGGTTCATGAAATGAATTACCCTACCCATGATTTGGAGCTCACAACGATTGTTTTTGCATTAAAAATCTTGAGACACTATCTGTATGGTGTTTAGTGCACAATCTTTAGGATCACAAGAACTTATAGTGTTTCTTTGAGTAGAAAGACCTTAATATTAAACAAAAACAATGGTTAGAACTACTGAGGATTATGATTTTGAGATTTAGTATCCATGGGGAAAAGTCAATGTAGTGGCTAATGCCATAAGCCACAAAGAGAGTCATGAACCAATCTTAGTGAGATATTACTAGTTAATAGTGACAACTAATTTCCTACAACAAAATTGTGAAGCACTGATAGAAGTTTTGAAGCCCGAGCAAGTAAATAAAGAAAAGATGAAAGGACAAGTCACAAATCTAGAGGAAAACATTAACAGTGTCAAAACCAAAGTCGGGCGTATATGGATTGTCCATTATGGAGATCTGCGAATGAAAGTCTTTGATGAAGCTCACAAGACTCGCTACTCGATTCATCGAGGAACAACCAAGATGTATAAAAATCTGAAGAAACATAATTATGGCCGGGAATGAAAGCTGATGTAGCCCGGTATGTGGAAAAGTCTTTGACATGTCTTCAGGTTAAAGCTAAGCATCAGAAGCCATACAGGAAGATTTAACCTTCGAATATTCTCAAATGAAAATGTGAGCATGTTACTATGGACTTCATAACTAATCTACACGTACAGGTAGGGGTTATGATACCTATGGGTGATAGTGGACAAATTAACATAAAGTGCTTATTTCTTATGAATCCAAGAGACGTATAACCCAAAATGGTTAGCCGAGTTGTTTTTTTAGTGAGATAGTTGCTCATAATGGTGTGCGTGTGCCGATCATTTCCGATAGAGGCATGCGATTTACGACTAAGTTCTCGAAAAAATTCCTCGATGCTATGGGAACGATATTGCACATTAGCATATTATACCACCATAAACAGATGGACAGTCTGAGAGGACTACTCAGACCATAAAAGATATGCTAACTGCATGTATCATAGATTTCGGTAGGACCTGGGATAGTCATCTATCATTAATAGACTTCTAGTACAATAATAGTTATGATGCTAATATTGTTATGTCCATGTATGAGATGCTTTATGGTCGGAGATGTAAAACGCCGATATGTTGGGATGAAATTGGATAGAAAGAATGGGCCAGGATTGATGTGATAGAGGCTACAAACGAAAAGTTAAGAATATCAAAGCCAATATGAAAGCTTCCAAAGATAGATATAAATCGTATGTAGATAAACGACGAAGTCCAATAGATTTTAAAGTTGGCGATAAAGTTATGTTAATGGTCTCTCCCTGGATGGGAATCATGCGATTCAAAAAGAGATGAAACTTAAATCATAGGTTCATTGGACCGTTCGAGATAGTACCCCTATGCGGAAGAAGTAGCTTACAGATTGTATTTACCAAATGAGTTAAGTGGGATTCACTCCATTTTCCATGTAACACATCTATGCAAATAAAAAGAAGCTCTTATTCCGCTTGAGGATTTGGAAAGTGATGACAAGTTGATTTATGTGGAACAACCAGTGGTTGATATTGGTAGAAAGGAAAAAAGATTGAGGAATAAAGTAATTCCACTGGTCTATGTAGAGTGGAAGCATAAAAAGGGATCAGAGTCCATTTGGGAGACAGAGGAAGAAATGAGACAATATTACTGTCCATTGTTTGACGCATATCACGTTTCAAGGTTGAAACGTAAAAAAGGGGGTGGACTTGTAATATCATGATTTTTATTAAAAACCAAAGGATTAATAAAAAGATGGGTAAGTTTTTAAGGTGGAAGGAACTTAGGGGCTAAAGGTTGTGAAAGGAAAGTTGACGCCCTAAATATCCCCTATAAATGGAAGGATAGCCACCCACGCAAGGTTCTAGCATCCTTGCATTCTAGAGAGAGAAACATCTGTGACACCCAGCATTTTCGGGTCGCTTTCCGATCAATAAGAACATTGTTTTCCAATCATACATTTATGCATTTAATGTTGTTCACTTAAATGCGTCATTCATTGCATAAACACTTACGAACCTTCACGTAACGGTAATTCAAAGAATTGCTGGATCGCGCGCGCGTCTGTCCCTGAACGTTGATGATTTGTCAAAATACTTTTCAAACAATCATAATTGGTGTGGAATTATGTGTTATATGATTATGTGTCTAAATGTGTAGCTTGGTTGTGAAAATTGTGAATTTTCTGACATTTACGCGTTTTCGCGCATTTTCGGCTTTTAAAGCCTAATAATTATAAAAATGACTTTAAACTAGAAAACTAAATACTATTTCATGTTAATAATGTTTATTTTATATTATGTGTAGCAATAAAATGATTTTATGAAACGACGGGGGCCTTTCTTGTAAAAATAAAAGTATAAAACCCAACCCCCCAACCCTAATACCCATTTGGCCGTCCCCTTCCCCTTCCCCTTCAGAATTTTCCCAACAAATGACATACACACACCAAAACACCTTCTTTGATCTTCTTATTGCATATTGGTGGTGATTTCCATCGTTTCTTGCATCAAACGCGTACTAGGGATTATCATCTAAGCATTTCAAGTAAGTTTATGTCTGATTTGATGTTCTTTGATTATCATGATGAACATGAACCCTATAAATCCAAACTCAAGTCAAAACTTGAAATTGTTTGAAATTGATGATGGATTATGTGTTAGTATTCAATATAATGATGTTTGTACGGATTGGTTTTGTGAAATTGTGTTGTTTTGATCAAAAAACGAGACTTACTTATAATGAAAACTTTAATTTGGGGCCTTTGTAGCAATTGTATGAATTAGGTAAAATTGGATTGAATGGATGGTTCTATGATGTTAGTTGATGCTATTGGGTGAAAATTCATGTTTTGAGCTTTTGATTTCGACTCGGTTTTTGGGTACTTTCCGTTAAAGGAAAGTTCTTGGGTGGGTTAGTTTATAGAAGGTGATTTATGGATGTTTGATTAGTTGTGATGATGGTTATATGATGTTTAGAACCCAAGAATGGGTTGGGAATAGATAAATTGTGAAAAATGTTCCGTATGATCATGCTTGCTATTTATGGAAACTTTTGTGATACGATGTGTTATATGATGAATATGATATGTGTATAACATGATATGATGATGTGATTGATTTTTGTTGTGATATTCATAATCTTGAAATGGATTACACATGTGTAACAATGTCATACTTTTCAAAAATAGAAACTTTTCAAAAATAGATTTCCAACATGAAACTGTATGCGAATCATTATTTGACATATTTGAGCATGACTAAACATAATTTTACTTATTTGAATAACCAATGGGTCATCGGGTCAGGTGGGTCAACTTTGGTCAACAAAAGTCAACTTTGGTCAAAAACTCAACTTTGTAAAACTTGTCGACCAATTCTCGAACACACTAACGGTTTACGTTGTTTGGATACAACAGAGTTTATCATGACTCTTATGTACAAACACTCATGGACCTACATTTGTTAGGTAATGATTAGCTTCCAACTTATACACATCAGGTTTTTCCTACGAATCTAAGGTGAGTCTTCACGGCCCCACTTTTACTTACTTTTCTTTTTGGGGGAGAAGCATGCAAACTACTTTCATTTATATGGTTTTAGTATTATTGGTATATCGCTTGTTACTATAGTGCAAACATTATTACGCAAGTCCTTACACACTCGAACCGTTAATAACGATCTAGCGAGGTAATTTTGAGTAGTACTACTGGGTTTGACAAACCCCACCTGTGTTAGTCGTGCTAACTTGACTGGAGGTCAAACGGTGTTTAATTAACCTAGACATTGCCATTGTTCTATGATAAGACATGGCGGAAGGCATAACAACTCACAAACAGTCAGCTTTAGTTTGAAACGCTAAGTAACTCGATATATAGGCTAGCTACCTATGGTATACCTTTGTTTACTTTTACCATGCAACGATCAAACATACTTATTGAATTAAACCTGTGAACTCACCAACCTTGTGTTGACACACTTTAGCATGTCTTCTCAGGTCGATGGCACGCTTAAGGTTAGGGTTGCACATTTGAGGCTCATGCATCATCCTTATCATTTGAAAACAAGTTCAATTGCATTTACTATTTTTGTTTGGGTGCCTTGTTTTGCACATTAATTACTTATGGTTTTACAAACATTTACGCTTCCGCATTGATTACATTTAAAACTATGTTTTACTCTGATTTAAAGTCAAAAACTTATTTTAAAGTGCATATAGTGTCGTTTGATATGACCGTGTCTGAGATCCTTGTTTGTCACACGCTTCGCGGTAGAACACCGCAAGTGGATTTTGAGGGTGCGACAACATCTGCCTTTTAGACAGAGAAATCAAAGATTTTAAGCAAAGGAATCAACTTTTACATATCAAATGATAGATCTAAGCTAGATCTATGTCATTCGAGTGTTTTAACACCAATTTCATCGTTAAAGTTCAGACCTTTATGTGTGCTTTTGTTGATCTAAGTTAGTACCTCTCGAGTTAGGGCTTCATTATGTTCAATGAGCTAAGGTGAGTTCTAGATCCTCACTTTTATATGTTTTACATGTGTTTCGGGTCTAGTAAGCATACTATGAACTTTGTGATACAGGATAAATGTTTTATTGTTTGAATGCTATCATTTTTAAATGATTTACGAAAATTGATACGATGAACATTGAATTTGGTATAACCCTGATGGTATGCATGAGTTGTGACAAAATGTAGATGTTAATGCGGGTGAATCATAGTCACTCGCATTCATTCGATAGTTATCTGAATTAGTACCTCATATGCTAAGTGTACAAATGCGGATGTGCTTAGTTAATATACGTTAGGGCTATTCAAATAGCTTGACGCTCGAAACTCGCTCGGATTTGTTCAAAAGAAACTTGGATTTTTGCTCGTGCGAATTGTGTAAACGAACGAGCGATTTGAAAACGAATCATGCACGAGCAAAGGTACGCTCGCTCGTCGCTCGCTCAGTTTCACATGAAGTATTTTTTTAATTTAGTTTCTACATATTATATATTTGAAAATTTATTTAGTTATTTAGCAATTACCATTATTTTAATTATTTAGTCAAAAAGTCAACAACCCTAAATGTAAAAGCCTTATTCTTCTAACCAAATTATCATTTCACATTTCAAAACCCTTTCATGGTTTCACCATTTCACCCATCACCAGCCGTCCCTCAAATAACCACACCTCCATGCTGATTGTTGACCTTCGGCACTTCGAACTACAAAACCCGACCTCCGGCACTCTGACGTGCAACCTCCAACCTCCAGCACTCCTACTTAGGACCCCGAACCTCTAGCGATCCGACCTGCGATAGTTTGACCTCGCGTCCCTGCCTCTGACAGTTGTATGTTTTATTTGTTATTTTGTTAAGTTTTGATTTCAACTTAAAAGTTGAAACTCTTAATTGAATTATTATTTTGTGCAAAATCGAGCGCTCGGTTAAAATCAATCCGAGTTCAAGCATGAAGTTTGCACTCGAATTTGTAAATTCAAACCGAACCGAGCCGCTTGGTTTGAAACCAAACCAAGTTCGAGTAGAGCTGCGTTTGGTTTGGTTCGTGAACAACTCTAATCTGCATTAGTTTATTCGGATGGCTAAGTTTACTATTGACCACATTTGTTCTCAAATGCGGATAAGTTATTATTACCCGCATTAATGATAGTACTCATATTTGCCTCTAAAAGTTTTATGTATGGGAAACACGGATGGCATTTAGCCACTCGCATTAGTCAATCTATAACCACATTTGTCACAGTTGCTACATTTTATCCCTGAAAGTTTCCAAGTGTAAGTAATGCGGATAAACTTGTAGTCCTCCCGCATTAGTTGAACTGTTAGCCATATATTTTGGATTGTTGTCCACATTTCTTTCCTTCTGCATTGCTAGCCTATTTAACTAAGTAACCAAATATGGATGAGCATGTAGTTCACACGCATTGGTTGTTACTGTTACCTGTATTTATGCTTACCCCTATGGACTTAGCCTATGAATGACTTTCTGAAGGTTTCCAAGTATAAGTAATGCGGATAAACTTGTAGTCTTCCCGCATTAGTTGAACTTTTAGCCACATATTTTGGATTGTTGTCCACATTTCTTTCCTTCTGCATTGCTAGCCTATTTAACTAAGTAACCAAATATGGATGAGCATGTAGTTCACACGCATTGGTTGTTACTGTTACCCGTATTTGTGCTTACCCCTATGGACTTAGCCTATGAATGACTTTATTCTTGCTATAGAACGATGACGGATGTTAAAATGATGTATGTATAGTGCTGATGAGTTACCCTTACTGCATAAAGCCCTAGATATATATTATCTAGGGATTTATTATGATGAATTGTTATGTATGATAGTATAAAGTATGACCTTGGTTATGATAAAGTATGAATGGTTAATAACTATTATGGTAAAATTATTTTGAAAGAAAGAAAGATAACAGTAATTAAAAAAATTAAATGGGCCCAATGTGAAGAAAGTCTTGAAAGCACCGATAAGAGTTTTTATTTGTTGCATTCCCACCCGCTAAAGGAGACATACCTCGTGCATTCTTACCCGCTAAAGGAGAAATGACTCGTGCATGCTCACCCGCTAAAGGAGACATACCTCATGCATTCTCAGCCACTAAAGGAGACATGCCTCATGCATTCTCACCTGCTAAAAGAGTTATACCTATTGTATGTTTACCTGCTAAAGGAGCTTAGTACTTATGCTAGCTCAAAGATAAAGATAAAACGAAAAGACAATGATAAAGTAAATGATAAAGTATAGTATGGAAGTATGAAAGATGTTAATGATGCTAAATGATTGATGATTTGAAGTTAAAGGTTTTCAAAATGACTAATATGCTAATGAGTTCTTTATAGATTTAAAAAACTAGAACTCACTTAGCGACGCAGACTTTTGTATGGATATTACCTTGACGGGTAAACATGAAGATGGAATAAAGAAATTTAGCTTGACACGGATATGAAGTTACCTAGCTATGTGCAAGACTAGCATTCTGACATATGATAGTTTTGATAGATGGATGTTTTTTTTACTAGACAATTATCCTTGTATTTATATTCTTAATTTTTTTTGCGATGTAAATGAATGTTTTAGGTTTAAGAATTATGTACTTCTGATGTTAATGTTTTAGGTCTTACAAAGTTGTCTACCAGGGGTCAAGCTTTACAAAAGATTTAGCTGTATTCTGACTCCTTAAATGGTTTTAAACACATCACGCATGGAGATATATATTTGTCAACCACCATAATATCTATAAAAATCAAAGAAAACTTTTAAATGTATTTCTTACATGTTCAATTCGTGTGAGGATCCTTGTTAACAACATCATTAGTCTTGAAAATGTCTTTAACTTAGGAGAATTTACATTATATTTAAAAAAATAAGAATGTTACAATAAAATAACTATTTGTTATCATCTTCCAAATATTTTCCTACTCTTTTATTAATGGTTTAAGTATATCAACTTCTCCCATCAACCAAGGGGACTTCTTGGTGTCAACCATGACTGTTTTCCTTCTAATTTCACTCTTACCCACTTCAACCGGTATAACTACTTCTCACCATCATCTATATAAAATTTTTCAGATAAAAATATTAAAGACAAAATAATTACATGTATAGCCTTCCATTTACACATGTGTTAAAAGCATATAAATGTTTGCATGTTTAGTATATACGTGATGCTTTCCTTGGTATTTGACTCTCCCTAGTTATAGTTGTATCTCTTTTCAAAGATACATCGACACATATATTGAATTTTGGTAAATATTAAAGGAAACCTTAAACACATGTGTACCCTACAAGTTACAAATGTGTAAAAAAATAAAATTTTTGTGTATTTAATATATATCTAATTCTTTATCTTTTATTTGAGTCACCCAGTTACAGCGTTCTTACCTTTCAAAGTTGCATCTACAAGGACATTGAATTTAGAATATATTTGAGACATCTTTAACACATGTGCAACCTACCAGTAAGATGTGTTAAAATTATAAATATGTTTACATATTTAGTATAAACATGTTTCTTTCTTTATTATGTATGTCTCGCAAGTTTTAGCCTTATCACATGTGAAAGATGCATCTATAAGTACAATAAAATTTTGGTAAAAAAAAAAACTAAGTTTACATGTCCGAATAGGTGATATAGCATCAAAGATGTGTTAAGCTTATTCAAATATATATTTATAGTTTAACTAATCTTAATACAAAAAATCATTGTCTTCTTGTATTTTAATAGTTAAAAGTTTCTTTATTTGTTGAGTCAGCCCTATTCTAGCAGTTCTTTTTTCTTCCGAAGAGACCTCTAGAAGTTTAGGTTAATTCACACCCATTTTTCTAATACCTAATCCTTGATCTGGGTTGTAGATGCCCCCGACATTGATACAAATTTACCATGGTTTTAGTACATGTTCTTGAGACATAAGAAATTTAAAATTAGGTTGGGAGGGGTCATAGGGAGATAAAACAAGCGTCCTAGTTTCCTCACTATTGCCTTTTTTATTATTCCATGTTTATTAGGAAAGTAAAAAAACATTTATGATATATGTTTATTAAAATGAATTTTGTACATATATGTAAGTCATCACCTACACATGTATAAGATGTCACCTACACATGTATTAACTGTATAAATAATTTATGCATGTTTGCCCGTTAAAAGACTAGTACATTACTATCGTTTCTTATCTTGATTCTAAGCAAGCTCATCACAACAAAGGACAAATAGATCATCAAGTACGTTTTATATATTCTATATTGCATCATATTATTCATGCTCCTATTGGTGTAAATGTCCAACCCTTTTGATAAAGATGTATTGGGCATATCAGGATTTAGGTTAACAACATAAATATAAATACCGTCAAAGTTCATTTTTGTAATATTATATAAAATGACTTATAATAAATTTATTAATTTTGCATGTGAACCATCTAATAAACTTTTGATGTGCATGCTCTCCCTTTAACACTCCTTAAACATAACAACGCACCCCAACATCTATAGGCCGTTGCCCCCAATATCACCTTCTTTGAAAACACATTTCTCGTTGTCTCCATCTTCATCCCTGTCAAATTGAGAAGGTTAAAACCTTATCCGTTAAAAACAAACATAATAATCTGTAACATTCATGTCTATATGTAATTAACACAATAGTAACATATGAGTACAAATGTGTAACACACCTATACACAATAGTGAAAGATAACTTGACATATGTGTAAACACTCAATTTACAAAAATGTAAACTTACCATTTTTCGTTGGTGTTGTACTTCCTAAATCTATGATCTCTTTCGCAAACAAATGTAGCCTACTTTCAATTGTCATATTAGTATCTAAAATATTTTCCGAATGTTAAGAAAGAAACAAAAAAAGAGCCCACTATTAAACTATAGTATTTAATATACAGTTTTATATTTACCTTTTGTTTGTTCTAAATTATGCTCATATTTGGTTCCACCTACATTCCCAAATCTTAAAGGTTTCGTCTCGTCCCAATTTGGTTTAACCTATAGCATGCGCTCATACCTATTTACCAAACTCAAAACATTGACATCTTCCTTGTTTGCATTATATACAAGCTTCAATTTTGCTTCCAGATTCATCAGTGCACTCACAAAACATTCCATTATATCTTTCGGGCTTAATAGTTGACCCTAATTAAAAATATATTTAGCAATGTAAAAATTAATAAAATCAACATTAAAATAAACGGTTTTGAATATAATAGAAATAGAACCATCAAATTTATGGCATTTGGCCCTAAGGTAATTGCTTCATTCTCTGAAGTAATTAATCCACTCAATCTAAAACCACCATTAGCAATTCTCTTGTTTCTCCCTTAGCTTTAGCATGTCGTTTGTGCAATATGCTATTGATAGATTGTTTGTTCATCCTTTCATCCCTTGGCATGATATATTCTCAACATAGAGAAACTACAACTGCAAAATTAAGATAAGGTTTAGAAAGTTTTGTATATGTATTGGACAAAACTCAATAGACCTATTCAACAAATTTAACACATGTGCAAAACTATAAAATAGATGTGTTCAACTAAGTTAACACATGTGTTCAACTAAGTTAACACATGTATAATTTTAGATTTTAAATATAGAATTTTAAAAATCATTAGCAATCTACAATTAAAGTTAGAAATAACTTTAATGAAATTTATTTGAAAAAGCATGTTGTCATCATCTTTTGAATTGGTGATTCTATCAACTATCTCTAAAGGTCCCACCATGTCTCCTAGATACATTGCTTTTCATGATTTTGCAGTGTTTGATAATTTTTTACTAGCACTACATTTCCTTTCATGATTTAGCATTGATTGACTAAAAGTTAATGTCACTATTTGGTATACCTAACAAGCAATGCACTGAATTGGAATTTACTATAAGCTTTACCCGTCTTATGTTTAAATCCATCCTTTCTCATCAAAGTTATCAACAAGAAAATGCCTCAGTTTGGCGGGAATTTCATCAATATTAAAAAACAACAAAAGCCCGAATTCTAAACTCTTCACGGACGCAATTTATTTTGGTTGGAGATAGTGAACTACTATGTGAAACTAATGTGGAGATGTTCCGTTCCGTAAGGGTATCCACTTATTCTTTTGTTTACTCCCATCAACTTCCATCTTTTCTTTCTCTTCAACATCATACTTTTTAATTTTTTTCTCTCATTATACCTTACTTGTACCCTCTATCCTTTTACTCTAACTAGCTACTTCAACCTTCTTTTTTGATGCCTTTTTATTTTTCATTTTTTATCCCTTTATTGATTTTCAACCCTTTTTTTTTATCATTTCTTACTTTTTTTCATTAACTTCTTATCATCTTTTTTCTTTTGAGTTGAACTTCTCTATATATTTTGAACTTATGTTCAAATTAAATTGCATATAAGACTTAACATGTATAAGTATATCATACACATGCGTACAAAAAGGCTAACACATGTGTATGCGAACATTAATTTAATCTAAAAACAACCTAATACGTGTGTAAGCGAACATAAATGTATGTTTAACTTTTTTTCTTTAGGGTTGTACAGGTCATATTACTTACTACTTTTGTAGAATACCTATCAGCCCCCTGTTCAATATTCTTTAACTCTCCTACGCTTGTGAATTTAGATTCTAAAACTAATCGAATGTTAAAAAATCTTGAATTTATTCGGTAATTATTAAAGATGTAATAACATTTTAAAAAGATTGATCCTTTCTTATCTTCTTTCATTGAATATTTATCCTTTTTCTTTTCCTAAGTTGCACTACCCACGATAAGTATAGTACCTATGCTCATATTTAATAAAGGTATTATGATAACACGCGACAACCAACAAACACAAAAACCTTAAAATACTTTCATATATGTAAATTTACATTTTTCATTGTTATTGTAGTGCCGAGATCAATTATTGTTTCTGAGGATCCCTTAGAAGCCCCCCTTTCCACATATGTAAAAACTCTTCCACTTGACAAGTAAGTTTCTAAACAACATTCCAATGTTAAAAATCATTGAAATTAAGTCCACGTGAACAAAATTTTTTTTAATAAACTAATGTCCATACTTCTATTGTTGCACCTTCATTAGTTATGGTTTTGGTAAAGTTTCTTCTATTCAAGGTCCTAAGACCGGAAAGTAATATTTCCTCTTTTTCTATACTTTCTGAATCTGTATTTATGTGCATGAACAATATATTAATTATGAAAACAAATTAGAATGCAATAAGTTTATAAACTAAATCTAATTATGGTTTCTCAAAACCTAGTTTTATCTAATGCACTTTACCGTGGTTACTTCTTTCTTAATTTGTATCAACCATACATGGGTCCTCCTTCTTATTAAAAAACTTAAAACTATTTTTTAATGCTATTCTTTCATTTTTCCTACCTGTCGCATTACCAAACAATATAAAATATGGTTTTGAATATGTTAAACATGTGTTAATGCAAGTTTACTTGCAAACATTTACAATCCACAATTCATTTGGCTAAAAAATCTTGGAACAGATAACAAACTTTCAGTTAATCTTTCTTTTTCCAAATAAATAAAATGATTAAAAATTACCAACACAAGGGTAAAGATCTACACAGATCATAAAATTCATAATTTTCACTTAAAAAGTTAACACATTTAGAAAAAAACCATACATATTTAAGATCTAATGTCACACCCCCGCTTATAGAGGAAACACGAGGATGTAACGGACGGGATCATCATAACTCATTGTTAATTAATAGAGATGCATTAAATGATGAAGAGTCAACGTGTCATGACGTCACCGGACACAAATGGAGACTTGTGTCGTAGTTAGTCAATTCCACGACAAACATAGCCAAAAGTTAAAAGAAATGTAAATCCCATAACCCGGGAGCAAGTGAACAAAATATGAATAACAAAGAAAAATCCAACGTAATTGTCAGAGACATCCAATAAGTTTAAATAATGCAAATCCTAGGGTCGTCGCTAAGGCAGCATCCCTAGCTATCCTCAATGATTATTACCTAAAAAAATATGCTCAAAAGGTCAATATATTATTGGTGAGTTCGCAGGTTTAAGTAGTAAATATAATTGATGCTGTGTAATAGTTTTGTAGGACATAGTGTAAACAGTTATAAGCAAGTAATATCACATGTAAACATAAGCATCACAACTAAACCTACGACGTACACACAGATCTTGTTGGAACATATTCACCCTAGGGCCCGTTCCTGGCCACTGTCAGTCCCAACTAGTATACTAACAAACAAGGGTGGGGGTGTTAGCCCAATAGTACTATCAATACCTGTCTGTCGGTTTCACACCGGAATTACATAGTTGTGAATAAAGAACCACACAGCAACTCATGCATGTACCGGATATATACTTTACAAAACAGTAAACACAACAGTCCCAAGAATAAATGAGTTCACAACATAAAAAGGGTGAGCATACTTTTCCCCCAAGTTTGTAAACAGTTAAAATGAAAACGGGGCAGCGAAACTCACCTCGAAATGTGATGAAAATAAGAGAACAAAATGCTTCAAAGGATGAGAGCAAACAAACGATCAAACACCTATAATTAGTTATAATTAAGTCTTTAGGCATGTCTAAAGAGGATAGGTATATTCGATCGGTTTCGGGTCTGTTCGAGTCGACGCGTGACGCGTACACAATATTTAAATATCATTCGCACATCATATCACACTATATAATACTATCAATAATAATAGTCATAATATGAATAATAATAATAATAATAATAATAATAATAATAATAATAATAATAATAATAATAATTGTAATAATAATAGTAGTAGTAGTAGTAATAATAATAATAATAATAATAATAATAATAATAATAATAATAATAATAATAATTGTAATACTAATGATAATAATAATAACATTATATATTTAATAATAATACTAATAATATGCCAAGTAGAACAGAACACAATAAAATAAAAAAAATAAAAAAAGAAACACACACACCCACACAATTCTACACGGTCACACACACACACACATAGCATCACACACATTTGCACTCACACACCTATATATATATCTATGAAACACACACACACACATATATATATATATATATATATATATATATATATGTATGCATACAATCTACACTCACGGCATACATATATAGGCATATATACATACGAACGTCACATATATATATATATATATACCTACGATCAAGCACACACATATATATATACATACCATCGATACACACATATATATATATACATACGATCAAGCACACATATATGTATATATAGGTGCAATAGAAATCACGCACACACCGCATATACATACATACAGTCGTAAATATACACACCTCCATATACATATACATACACGATCATAACACACACCGAAACACAAACGCAGCAGAGCACACACATATATAAACAAACTATTCACACAAATATATATGTATACACACTCGCACGCATACGAACGGATACAACGCTATCCGAAGCAACCGAACCGATATATGAATCAACACCGCGATACGACACGAAACGAAACGAAACAAAACGAGGTTCATGGCAATCGTTTACCTTCGAAACGGCTAAATGGCGAGACGACAACGTTCGACGGTGGCTAGAACTCGGCTGGTGATCGTCGGCAAGGAGAAGGGTGTGCACGGCGGTGGTCTCGACGGTTTGAGGGGGCGGGCGAAATAGGGTTACGGTGATTTAATAATATATATATATATGTATATATATATATATATATAATAATCATATTTACATTTAGGACCCTTTACTTTAGATTAATTATTCCCTTAAGTTTAATTAAATTACAATTTAAACCCTAGACTTTAATTATAATAATAATACTAATATAATAATAATAATATTAATAACAATATTATTAATAATATTAATAGTATTAATAATAATAATATTGATAATAATACTACTAGTAATAATAATAGTAGTATAAATCATACTAAGAATGTTTAAATAATTTTTTTTTATTAATTGATATTTATGTACTATTTGTTATATCATCTTATTATGATATTAGGATTCATACGCAAAACGGATACGATGAGATACGATTCGAAACGAATTAATGACACAATATAATAAATGCATGAGAAAAGTTAACGAGCTTCGAGTCAATTAACGGACCTAATAGTGACGGATGTCACATCTAAGAGATCTACAAACAAAATGTTCTAAGAGATCTACAAACAAAATAACATTTAGTTTAGGCTTCAAATACATACCACACAAGCCCTAATAGTTCTATTGTCATCTGAAAAAGTGAACACACGTGTACAAAACCCTACATTGGTACGTTCTAACAAATCTACACACAAAATAACATTTCTTTTAATGCCTCGACAAACCCTAAAAGATCTACCATCTTTTAACAATTAAATAAATTGCATGGCCTAAATCATAAATGCCCTAACACATACCACACCAACATAAAACACACCAACACACATCACACCCTATCACAAAACTAACCCTGAACATTTCTTTTGGTACATCAATCAAAAATGCCCTAACACATATTACACCAATTAGGATTTCCTTTTTTAGGAACCCCACCAATGAAGCAATATTGCAAAAAAACCAAAGTTTAATAAAACATTAAAATAGTTGTGGGTTCAATGATGATGTATGTTACCATTGATTTTGGATTTTACCTCAAAAAACAATGGAAAATCATTATCGGCGGTGAATAGAAAATATGATGAATGTGACGATGAATATAAACATGAACTTCTATCGGTAGAAAAGGAACTCAAGATGCCGATGGTAGAATATGTCGATGATAGACCATGACAATGAAGCCATTTGATGAAAAGGGAAGAAGAGATATAACAATGATGACGATGATGATGATGATGATGATGAGGCGAAATTGTAAATTAGTTTTACATATGAATCTGTTTAAATGACATAATGATGATTATAAAATGAGTGTGTTTGATTTGAAGGGAACTATCATGTCAATAAAAATTAGCCATCAATAGCGGGTGAAAAAAGACTATAATACCCTTTGTTGTATATAATATACAAAAGGCCCATCAAGGTAACAAAAATGTATTATCTTATTAGGAAAAATCAGAACCAATGATCTCAACAATATTACTCGTTAATATTTGATTTAATATTTTTTCCTAATTTTTATTGGTTTTAATTTGAATCTTATCCTATACATATATACATACATATATGTATATACATGGATTTCGTAGTAAATTATGGGCAAGATTGTGATTGAACTATAAATTGACGTCAGTTGATATTAAAAAGTTGGTGGGTGATCTTAAAGTAATATTGAGCATCAAAACGGGTCAATGAATTACTTTGTAAGATTGGATAAGGTGTTTGCATGTGCCTCGGTCATATGGCTCTATGGTGGTTGATTTTCGTGGGCATCGGTTAATCCAGAGAGTCTATGTGAGTTAGCATGGGCCAACCTTAAAAGTGGGGGCAAATTAGACATAGGAGGGAGTTAAGATAAGCATGCAAAGTGGGTTTTTTGCATGGGTTCTTGGGGTAGGTTGAGTTCCTACTCTGGGCTAAATGACAAACGCATGAATTACGTGGAAAAAGTAGTAATTCATGTGATCAGTTGAGTTATTGAAAAAATAATATTTCAACTTGATGACTGGAGTATTTATTTTCATTTAAACAATAAGCCTTTGACAGTTGGTGATACATTGTTCTAATTGTCAAACTTCAAAATAATCAGTGGAATATTTTGGGATAAATTTAATATTTTGGGATAAATTGAATCAGAAGTTGTACACTAATAATTAAGATCGGACAAGTAATCAATAGATGGAATTTATTCCGGGTAAAAAGTGACTCAACGTAAATTTTTATAAAGTTAGAGTTGTTTTAAAGAAGGTAGTACACATAACAACACTTACAATGCAAAATGGTTAAATTATTCAACAGACATCCTAAACAATTAAGAAATTGGATTAGGGATAGAATAATTGATTGCTTTATATTTAAAGGGGAACCATATTAAAATAAAGGAGAAGTGCATTCAATGACATGATATCATAAGATATTTTTTTCTTGAACAGAAAACAAATACTGTTAATCTTTTGCACCCATGTAAACCCAATGGCGAATGATCACCTAAGCCCACAAACATAAGCAGGGTCTATGACCTAGCCTGCCCACCATTCTAGGGGAAATCTATTGCCCAAAGGCTCACTATGGTAAACCTCTGGCCCACTTGATGCATATTGCAGCGAGTGAGACTCAAACCCATGGCCTCCGCTTTGGAAAGTCATGGGGTTTTTTCTCACAAACCAATTGATCTAGGGCTCATATAAGATATTGTTAAGAGTATAAAACCATGTATTCTTTTGTGTATTATGAAGAAAAAACAAGCTATTATCAAATAAGTGAGCACATCCAAAAGACGTGAAGATTTTATTTTTTATTGTTTGTTTCAGTAGGGTAAGATCAAATGTTTACCTTTTATTACAACGATAACAGTCTTAAGTTTTTAAGATTAATCAAAATTATTTTTCTTTTGTTGGAATAACATTATTAAACATATAAAAATATATATATTCTTTAATTTATATGTGTAAATTCGTAAGCATAAAAAACTTTTTACTAGTATAAGTTATACTTATATGTCGTAAATATTGATTGACGTTATCATAATAGAAATGGGTTTTTCACTAGCATTAAAAGCATGAAGACCTAAGTTGATACCATCATTTAAGGCAGCTTGGTATCAAAGATTATTATCAAAAATACTGATTGCTTCTCAAGATGGAGTTAGTATCGAGGTTAAGTTACTACTGAATTATATATTTGTAGGAAATTACTCAGTTAGTGTTGAACTTAAATTTCTACTGAAAAGCTAATAGATATAAAAAAACCTTAAATGTCAAGCAAATCTTTAAACTAAAACCCATAGATAATACAAACGATATGGAGAATGGCATTTATAATTTATATACTTAAACGTGGATAGACTTTGCTAATTATTAGGTTATATATTATTAGGGTCTAGATTATATAGATACTTTCCTCCACCACAGAGAATGGTGTGGAGTGAAAACCTAAAAGCTCACATGTAAGTAATAAAACAAATTTAAAGAAATTTAATGACTATAGATCTAGGAATCATGTTCTTAGATCATGTTATTTGACGTACCAATAGGTATACATGTTTTACTATCAAATAATACATATATAATACATTTTATAAAACAAATATGTATTTAGTTGTACCGATTCATCTCACAAGTGTATTTGCATGTCTAAATGAAGTTATGATAAAATTTTAGTTAAGAATTAGAAATACCATGAAGATGAGGGACTAAAGCTGTATTCATGTGAAATGTCAGTCATATGTAACAAGCGAATCGTACATGTCCATGGACAAAAAACTATAAAGAAGAGGCAAGGGAAGACGATCCAAATCATCGACGACGTCCTGAGGAGAAAGGATCAAATAATTCATAAAGTAGAAACTTAGAAGAGTTGAGCAGATATATTAGTTTAATTATCTCTGACTTACTATTAATATTTTTATGATTTTGTTATTCTACCTATGCAAGGCTAGACAATGAGTGTTGCCCCCAGGTGATATGAACCAAGACGTTTGATTCTTGTAATTGATTAATTTACATATAATTTTTATTTTATATTTAGTTAAACTCTCTTATGTAATATATCTAGACAATTTTGATCAGTCTTCTACTATTTCTTGTATAGGATTGATGAGTCCAGGGTATTAGACTAGTATTTTAAGATCTTCATTCTTATTCTCCCCTTACCATGAATGAGGCTTTATTCTCCAACAAGTGTGAGATAAGCAGTATTTTAATGATGATTGTCTTTGCTAATTAGTGATGATTATCCATTTCTTAATCCTAATCATATTCCTAGTCAAGTAACTAAGCACTTCTTGATAATTGATAGGAATGAAGTTTCAAATATTCTTATAGATCATATCTAGACTAATAACTCACGTGAATTATCATGATTATTATACTATAATGGTATACTCGTCTAGTTAAATGGGAAATAAACAAGAATGCAACACTATACATATGTTGATGTGGGTATGGATGGATCATTATATTAATAATAAGATGTGTCAAGGAGTGGGGAGTCCACACAGCTAGGGGTTAGGATCCAATAGTGCATAGATTCACATACCCATGTGATGACTTGACATGGAAGAGATGTGTACACTATGGAAATAGTCATCCTCAATGGGTTTTGGAAGCATAGGACATTGTATATATTATTTTGTAATCTAAGTTGTAAAACAATGATTTAAGTGAAATGAAATTACTAGTTATCGCTTCTACAGTTATCAGTTATGCACTTCACCTAGTCCAACGGGTATGTTGTTACAGAATATGTTTCAAGAAATTCATAAATTTGAAAAACATACTTGCTACTAATCATTAATATGATAAGTGGTAATATATGAAATAGGTGAAGTAATGCAACTAATCAACTACCTTCACAGCTAATTATTATAAGAACGACTAATCAGCATCAACTAAAAAAAGAACAAGTGATGGAGACTATTATTGATCAAGTCACCACTAATGAACTTAAAGTGAAGAGCATCTGATAACTTCAATTACTAAGTTGATCAAATTATCATATTAACCGTACGTGTTCAAATTATAATTACTTGATGTCTTCTACTTTTGCTTCTAATGTGTTACAAATTTGTTATGCATGTTAAAGGCACTATCATGTGACGATAGAAACAAGATTACCTGCTTTCTATATATTCGCATTTTTGTATTCATTGTACTAGGATCTTATAAGTGTGTGTTGGGAGTAAGAGAGAGAGAGAGAGAGAGAGATAGAGAGAGAGAGAGAGAGAGAAAGAGAGAGAGAGTGTGTGTGTGTGTGTGTTTTAATATAATTGTAATTGTGTGGTCATATATGTGGTGGAGATAAATTATAATCTATTCTTGATAATCATGAGAAGATATGTCAAGATATGATTATCAATTTGTGTACATATTTCTTAATTCAATGATGTATAATATGATTGTCCTAATTTTAATCCATAAAAAAGTTATTCTCTAATCATTGAATTCATAAGCTCAAAGCAACCCTAGATTTAATAGCAGGTGACTTACATTCTTAGTTTTAGTTTAATCTAGATTATGGGATTATGTCTTGCAAGGTAGATCTATGACTTATGAAGTGGTACTTTTATTTTGGCTTCGAACCCCATTTATATGCTCTAGGTGATCTAGACACTTCTACACCATAGCGTTGACTTTTGTGACTTATGTGATATTTTTTTGGTAGTTGTCCTTTGATCATTCTAGTTAATGAAAGTATACGGATGATTTAATTATGAAATAAAGTAATTCTTCGGAAGAATAAACATATATATAGATGACATGAACTATATATATTGAGCATGCAGTGACAAACAAAAATGTAATTCACTCTTTACATGAAAATCATGATGAAGTTTGCATTTACAAGAAAAAAAGCTATGTCTAAATTATAAGTTCAAATCATACACCCTGAGATTCATACCCGACCATATTAGAATTTGATTTTTAAGTTAATTAAAGAAATTGTCCTTGAGATTTGCGGTGTTTGGCACTTTTCTAAAGATTTTTAGTCTTTTGTCAATTACACATCATACTATAAAAACTTATTTTCATTTTACCCCAAAGGCCAAACACTATTAGAGGACTTTAATTAATCGCTTGTGAATTGATGAATATACCCTTAATTTATACAAATAAAATACATAAAATACAACATACTCACAATTTAACTAAATAACTAATAATATACTAAATAAACAAGGAGGACCCACAAACTCATCCTTTTTTGGTAGTTGTCCTTTGATCATTCTAGTTAATGAAAGTATACGGATGATTTAATTATGAAATAAAGTAATTCTTCGGAAGAATAAACATATATATAGATGACATGAACTATATATATTGAGCATGCAGCGACAAACAAAAATGTAATTCACTCTTTACATGAAAATCATGATGAAGTTTGCATTTACAAGAAACAAAGCTATGTCTAAACTATAAGTTCAAATCATACACCCTGAGATTCATACCCGACCATCTCAGAATTTGATTTTTAAGTTAATTAAAGAAATTGTCCTTGAGATTTGCGGTGTTTGGCACTTTTCTAAAGATTTTTAGTCTTTTGTCAATTACACATCATACTATAAAAACTTATTTTCATTTTACCCCAAAGGCCAAACACTATTAGAGGACTTTAATTAGTCGCTTGTGAATTGATGAATATACCCTTAATTTATACAAATAAAATACATAAAATACAACATACTCACAATTTAACTAAATAACTAATAATATACTAAATAAACTAGGAGGACCCACAAACTCATCCTTTTTTACCCAAAAACTTCTTTACTTCCTAGACCATCACGAAGACTCGCATACCACACCAAGACTCACATACCACCACCATACCATAACATCCACAATCCCTTGTGTTCATCATGCCGACAACCATTGTATACAACACTACCACCATTATACACCCTACTACCATCACCCTTATCGTGTTCATAATGGAGGCATCACCTAAACACATCCCTCTCCCACTCTCTCTGTAATCGATTTCCATCGCCACCCACATTCAAAGCCACCGTAATCAATAAGGCACACTTGAAACCTATTATAACCCACCCCCATAGTTCTCCAAAGCAAACCACCACATGAAAATAGATCTCACCACCACCACCATCATCATCATCATAATCATCATCATCATTATCCTATCACTACAGTCCAAACCTAGAATAAATTTCAAACTTATAAAAATCAAAAATCTTGAAATAGCCACCATCATTATGATAAGAGGGTTGAATTTTTTATGCAAACCATTAAATATCGCTACCACCAACTACTTCATCATACCGCCATACCAACAACACCACCTAAAACGCATAATTTGGCTTATACACTAATTTGAGTAGCACGTAATTTGAACCATAATCGTTAGGAAACCATGCACCATTTTTAAGAAAGTTTTGAGTTTTCAAAACCTTTATTAAAAATCAAACGGCAAGTACACGAATCGGTTCGCATTTGATCCCTTTAAGGTCCAATTACACCAGATAAATACTAACTAAAACTTTAACAATTAGGTTTATATCTTTTGAAGAAAAAAAAAAAAAGATTAGACACACTTGAATCAACGAGCGTCCCTCTACTAAACTTGATCATGAAACCCAAAACTAGAACTCGAACCAATCGAAAAACCAATGAATAACCAGCGACACAATGGTGGAGATGTGCGGTAGCGAAGGCGGGAATGGTGGTGGCACTTAGCGGACGGTGGTAACAAGGGCCAGCAATGGTGGTGTGTGGCCAAAAGTAGAGGACATGCTAGTGTTTTTGAACCCTTTTTGAATTACATTAGGAGATTTGATTGGCGATTTATATTTATAATAACTAAAGTTAGTAAAACAAGTTTGAATTAAAATTGCACATTTTAATTTAGTTAAGTCTTTTGTTAAATATATTTATCTCATAAATATATAATTATACATTTAACTATTAGTTATATTTAAGCGTAATATAATAATACATATATATTTATCAAATATAATAAACATTTTTGTTATTTATCTTGTAAATAATATATTTTACATATTTAAATGTGAAATACATAAACAGTATTGTAACACTTAAAAACCAATATTAAGACCAAATAATGAGTCCGCATTACGTGACATAATATTTAACAATTAAATACTATCTTTTTTTCATTGTACAGAGTGTTTATTTTTGAAAAGTATCTTAATAGTAACATTGTAATTTCCGGTTATTGAACATCCAATAGCAAATAATAACCACCATACGCACCGCCCTGGTTTTGTTCGTGGACATTAAACATTCGAGATCGCCGAAAATGAAAACAAAAAGGTTGGGTGGATGGGGAATTGGGCTTTTATATTCTAACTTCAAAATCAAAAAGCCATTTAAAAGATCCAGTGGAATCACCAATAGAAATGCCGCGTGTGTGGCGAGGGTTAAGATTATATTATTTTTTATTATGTATTTAATAATGGTAGTTTCATTAACTAAAAAAGTTACTTGAAGTTGAAGTTACCTAACTATATTAATTCATTGGACTAAAATCACAATAATTTTGAAAGTAGAATATGCATTTGGTAAAAGTTTTAACTTTTTTAGGAAAGTGCAAAACACCTCAAACCCTATGGATGATTTTAGTAATTTACTATTAATTTTTTTATTTTGTTACATAAATTTTGGTGATGATGTTTGCAGGATCGGTTTTTGTCACTCAACACAAGTATTATCTCTCAAACTCACAAAGTCACTCGGTTAGATGAAGCAGAATCCCTTTGGAGTTGATAATAATATACTAAGTAAACAAAACACAAGAAGATAGTGTTTTAAGATACTTGTATATATTACTTCTCAACTCAAAGTGTTACAAGACTCTTACAAGCATGTTTACAGAGTTACAATGAGAAACTATATATACTACTTTCTACAGCCGGTTATACTTTGATACCAGGAAACTTACAACTAAAGCAAATACTAGATTGCTAAAGGTAAGGTGTCCTATATAAAATACTATCTATGATTTGGTAGTCATGACATGTCCATGACTTGCCTTTTGTCACTAACTAAAGTTGGTAACTGTACTAACTGATAAGGAATGAACAGTGGAATAAAGTATGGTCAACTACATGGGCATGGGAAAGCACCATGCAGTATATCAGAGATTGCAGCGGATCTGTCACAAGGACCATACTTATGTCCACCGGTTCATAGTAGGTTCTTCCGAAGGTTAAATAGCTTCAGAAGAACAAGTTCTTCCGAAGCGACTTATACTTCGAAAAAGTCTACTTCTTCTGATGCTTGATGATCATAAGGACTTTATACTGCAGAAGTCTTTGTCTTGAACTCTTCTAAGTGTTGATCTTCAGAAGAAGAAATACTTTGTCTTCGGAAGTTAGAGTTCCTCTTCGGAAGCTCTTTCAGCCTTGACCTTGGGAAGTTCACCTTTTGCCTTTGGAAGTTCTTCATCAGTTGCACCAAAAATGTTCTAAGTGTTTGTTTTGGTTGCAGCAGCCTTACTTGATCCAACAAACTCCCCCTAGGCTAATGCTACCAAAACATCACTTGTTTCTACTTCTCAAAACTTTCAGCACTAAGGAAAAAAGATGCTTATCTGTCTCTTCGTTCTTTCCAGATCTGGTGCTGAGAAGTTTGTACAAATCTTTCGTAGAGAGCAGATCAAGTCTGTCACTTTGAATGATATGTACCCTTTGTTGTGACCCTCTGAAGAGAGTTAGTTGATGAGAGTTGTAGTCATACTCCCATCTAACTATAGATTCCAATTCCGGACCTTCTACCATTTGAAGAAAAGCTTTGCCATTAATTGCTGATCCTTCCATTTCATCCTTCTCTTTCAGCTTCAACTCTTCTACAATCTTGGCCCTTGCAGTTAGTTCAAACAGATGAAGGCTGTTCAGGTGATTTCTGATGTGAGCAGCTACCTCAGAGTTGGAGGGATTGGAGAATGGTTTTTCTGCTAACTCAGCAATATTAAATCTGCTTAAATATAGCAGAGAGGTGGCATTAAGCCTGTTGATCTCACCATTCTCTCTTTCCACAACAAAGTTATGAGAAGAGTCTTCAAACCTCCACTGGACTATCTTCTTCCTAGGAACAAGAGGTTGGGGTGGTAATCTGTCTTCTTTCCTAGTGTCCAGCAGAGTCACCAGCCTTTTTCTCAGCTTTTTCTCTTCTTCTTCAAGAGAGTCGGAGTTAGTTGCCAAGAGTTTGAGAGCCTGGTCCAGTGTTCCTCTAGGCAGATCAAGGAATTGTTCTCTTGTGAGTGAACATGAGGAGCCATCAATGAAGGTTAGCTTGATGGACCCCTCCTCACAAGAGATATCGCTCAGTGTAGTACATTTGATGATCTTCATCTTGATCTGCTTAAACTCTTCTAAGGTCAGAGGTTTAGAGGGTTAAGAGGATAACTTGGGTGGCTGTTGGGTAGATGATGGTTGGGTTCTGTGGAGTGTTTTGGGTTTAAGGATAAGTAGTGGAGGTGGTTGTTTTGATGGAATTGGTGTGGGAGAGGGTATGAATGATGGTGTGGGCTTGGGAGTGTAAGGTTCAGTAGTTGGTTCGGTTTTGATGGGGAAATGAAGAGGGGTTGGTTCTGGTTGAGGTTGAGGTTGAGGTATGGGTTCAGAAGTCATCCGTTGCATTCTTCTATACATTTCCTTCCTTCTTCCTGAGCGAATGTCAGCCTTGATGTCACTAACATGTCGCTGCAGGGTCTTCTCAAACATGGGACCAACTTGCTTGCCAAAGAAGCCATGGGCCCTAGATTGACAAGTCTGTCAATAATCTCCACCCTTTTTTGATTGTTGATGGCCTCCTGATTGACTATAGTTGCTTTGTTACTTGCAGCTAATAGTTTCACAGAGGGAAGCCAACCTTTTATTCTAAGCTTTTCCAACCTTTCTTCCTCTTGTAGTTCTTCCACAGTCAACTTCCTTTTACCCTTAATGTCTTTAGAAGCTTTAGACTTTGGAGGTTCTTGCGTAGATGTTTCAGGTTGGTGGGTGGTGATTTGAGTCTGTGATGATGATGATGTTTGAGTGACAGGTGTTTTGAGAAAGTATTCACTATTTATCTCAGATGCTAATTCAAGAATTGATTCTATGATAATTAGATCATCAGACATAGAGTATAAGCCTTCCGTAGCTTGGATCTCAGCTTCAAAAGTTTGAAACACTTCTTCCGCAGCTTTGACTTCAGCTTCAGAAGTTAGTGACATTTCACTATCTGTCCCAACTGTTTCAGTTGCTGGGCCATCAGTCCCTATATCCCCTTCGAATTCAATCTTGGGTTCAATGTTGACCTTAGGTTGACCAACTTCCTTGACAATGGTAGATGGTGTATTCCACCTTTGAAGCTCTTCAGCTCCGAAATATGCCAAAGCAACATTTGGGCTTGGCAGTTCAAGGAAGGACCGCATCAGAGATTTGGTTAGGGATCTCTACAAATCAATGAGCATCCTAGGATCCACTTGAAGGATGATAGGAGGAGGCTCGGGGAAAACAATTGATTGCTGAGTAGGATATCTTGAAGAGATAGTAGAGAGAATTAAGCTTTGCTGCTCCATGTTTGATTCACTCTGAACATTCTCCCCCCTTTTTGGTAGCATCATCTTGAGAGGTAGATAAGCTGGAGGAGGAAGCCAGAGAGGCTTATATAGATACATGCCTAATAGATCTCTCAATCTGTTCTCAGCTAGTTGAGCCTTGAGATTTTCAATCTCAAGTTGCTGAGTGGCAGACCTATCTTCTAAAGTCTTAACCCTGGATTCAAGGTTTGAGACTTTAGAAAGTAGGTGTTGAAGAGTGAGTTGCATACTTCCCTCATCTTCTTTAGAAGAATCACGGGGAGATGAGGTAACATACCTAGTATGTTCATCCTCACCACCAGATGTGGTTTCTTGGCGCCCTGGTTTCCCTTGCTTAATGATGTCTCTTTCAGAGTCATCAAAAGGCATGGTTGACGTAGATTCAGTCTCAGAGATGTTACCACTGTCCTCAGGGTCCATTGAGGCACCTTCAGTAGTGACAGCTGAATCTATATGAGTCCCTTTCACACCAGTGGGACTCACCTCAGTTTGGGTTAGCTGATGGGGGCTAGAAATCAGATGTTTCTCTAGGCTCGATTGATCTTTAGAGAGGTGTTGTGGATCAACTTCACTGCCTTGAAGAGACATGATTTCTTCATCAGCACTTATAAGAAGGTTAGTAAAGGATATGGAAGTTAAGCCTAATGACCCGGGACTTTGATCAATGTCTAGTGGCATTGAGCCTATGATGGGGCTGTCCGATTTTGGCTGCTCAGGAGAGTATAGAGACTCAACCTGAGGGTTTTCAGCTTGGGTTTGGGGCTTATGGGATTGAGACTGAGGAGACTCAATACCCATATTGAGGTTAATTATGAAGGAAGGTCGGACCTCGGACTGAGGTGGAGCCCATGTTTCCACTCTAGCCTTTTTGGATAGAACAGGGGGAACTTGTTCAATCAAAGGAGATTGAACAAGGGTTTGCTTGGATCGTCTCTAGTATGTAATCTTTATAGGGTGAGAAGGAAGAGTTGGCAATGTGGTGGTAATTGCTGGTGTGGGTTCATCACCTGTGAGGTTAACAGGGATGTCACCAGGAGCCATTGGCTCAATCATACCTGGAAGTAGCTCGGTGTGTCTTCCAGTGAAGTTGGTGGATACCCTCTTCAAAACCTTGAAGATGGCCGGCCTCATGTGAGGGACAGTAAGAGCAGCTGCACAGACAAGCTTACTCTGATCCAGCTCACAGTTAATTATGTGCTGGATGAACCTGGGATACATGTAGAAAGTTTCCCTTTGAAGATTTCCCATAAGATTGGTCAGCACAAATCTTGAGTAGTTGAAGCAGAGGCCTTTTACCAACCCATGAAGTAGGCATCCTAGTTCATAAGGAACTTGATCCCATCCTCCAGACTTGTACACCGTGGATCTGCTCACATCACCACCATATCCCATTTGGATATATGTGTCATCTAGGTCTGATTTGAGAAATTCCATCGGAGAGCCTTCATCATGAAGCTCAAGATGCTCCGTGATGACTTGTTCAGATATGATCAGTTCCTGGCCACAAATGCTTGACCTAATCACTCGAACCCTGTTCAGGGTTACAATCTGTCTGTTCCCCCAAAACTCTGCCATTTAGTTTGAGTAAACGGTGGGGTTGACAGTTAGGGCGGTGAAGTAGGTTGATTGGGTAAGGAAGTGGATGATTTCAGCAAAGTCAGCATCCTTAGAAGAGTCAAGGAGTGCGACTTGGTTGTGATGAGGGTTTAGTGCCATTGTTTGAGAAAGTTACACAGGAAATGAGGTTTCTTTTGGGAGTAAAACCGAAGATGAAGGAAACTTAGGGCTGTGAAATCGGTAAAAAGATTGAAAGGATAGATCGGAAGTATTTAAATGGGTTAAATGGTGGATGGATAAGGTGAAATGACAGTTTGGGGTAAGATGTGACAATGGCGGTAAGGTTAAATCCATTTAAAATATTCTGACATCATTAACAAAATCTTTAACTTTTTCAGAGTGGGGCCCAAAAGATTTCCGTTACACAGTAAAGCTTTCTTCCTAGTGTAAAAGTTTTTCCGAAGGTATTCTTCTTCCGAAGCTAAACTTACTTCCGAAGGTAAATCTATCCAATTTACTTTTGAGATGTAAGAAGGCCTTCCGAGAGGAGAAGCTTATTAAGTTTCGGAAGTTGATTTGCTATCTTATCAAATGCTTCTTTCGAGACTAAAAACACTTCGGAAGATAGGATTAGCATTGGAGGAATTATCCTTCGGAAGAGATGTATGATATCTTTCGAGGGTTAATTTCTCTTCGGAAGAACTTTTACTCTGTAAAAATTTGAAGAAAAGCCTTTTGTAATAGGGCTTAAATTGTTTTGACAAGAACAAGACACAAATTTGAAAAGAATACTTCAAATGAGATAGACTAATCAATGTTTATCATCCCAATAGCCGTAATAAGATACTTAAATCTTTGTTCATCAAATGCCTTGGTGAACAAATCAGCATATTGTTCATTTGAATCAACTTTGACTAGTTTGATCAGATTTTTCACATGAATATCTCTAATGAAATGATATTTGATGTCAATGTGCTTTGTCTTGGAGTGCTTAACTGGATTTTCTGTAATAGAAATAGCACTCTTGTTGTCAATGTGGATAGGAGTCTCCCTGAAATTGAATCCATAATCTAACATCTGGTTTTGAATCCACAGCCGCTGAGCACAACAACTAGTAGCAGCAATGTATTCAGTTTTAGCAGTAGATGTTGACACACAGGATTGCTTCTTGCATTGCCATGAGATTATCCTTTCACCAAGAAATTGACATCCTCCTAATGTTGATTTCTTGTTGATGTTGCAGCCACCATAGTCACTATCAGTGTAGCCATAGAGATTGAAGTTATTGTTCCTTGGATACCAGAGACCTAGTTTAGGTGCTCTTTTAAGATATCTGAGGATTCTCTTGGCAGCAACTAGATGAGACACCTTTGGAGCAGCCTGATATCTTGCACACATGCAGGCTGCAAACATGATATCAGGTCTACTTGCTGTGAGATACATCAGAGACCTATGATTGTCCTATACTGATGTTGATCAGTATCCTCCCCCTTAGAGTTAGGACAAAGATTGTGATTTCTGGGAATAGAAGTCTTTGCTGGCTTGCAATCTTTCATATCAAATCTTTCTAAGATGTCTTGAACATACTTAGATTGATTGATAAAGAACCCTTCTTTCATCTGTTTTACCTGAATCCCCAAGAAAAAGTCCATTTTTCCCATAGAACTCATTTCAAATTTCTTCTTCATAATGCTCGCAAAGTCCTTACACATTTGGTCATTTGATGAACCAAATATGATGTTATTAACATAGACTTGCACGAGCAAAATATCTTTCCCAGACTTTTTTATGAATAAAGTCTTGTCAATTGTACCTCTAGTGTAACCATTCTTCAGGAGAAACTGAGACAAAGTCTCGTACCACAGCCTAGGTGCTTGGTGCAGCCCATAGAGAGCTTTATCCAATTTGCACACATAAGTGGGGTGCTGTGGGTCTTCAAATCCTGGAGGCTAGCACACATAGACTTCCCTGTCTATATCCCTATATAGAAAGGCACATTTGACATCAAGCTGGTAGACTGTAAAGTTCTTGGATGCTGCCTAGGCAAGAAAGATTCTTACTGCCTCAAGTCTTGCAACAGGTGCAAAGACATCAGTGTAATCAATTCCCTCTTCTTGCATGTACCCTTGAACTACCGGTCTTGCCTTGTTTTTGATGATCAGGCCTCTATCATCTCTCTTGTTCCTGAATACCCATATGGTGCCTATTGGTACTTGACCGGATGGTAGAGGACATAGGTTCCAAACCTTTTGTCTTTTGAGTTGAAGCAATTCCTCTTGCATTGATTCAACCCAGCTACTATCTTTCAAGGCTTCTTCTACCTTCTTTGGCTCCATTTGTGATAAGAAACATGAGTACAAACAAACATTCCTATTGTGAGTTTGTCCCCTTGTTCTCACGCCTTCAGAAACATCTCCGATGATGTTCTCAGCTGGGTGAGTGTTATGAATCCTGAGCCTAGGAATTACATCTAGTTGCATGGGTATATCCAAATTGGACATGTTTTGCTCAGGAACTTGAACACTTGGCCCAGCTGATGTCTCACATTCATTCAATGAGGACTGATTGAATGAAGGAGAGACATCATCAGTATTTGTTGGTTGTAAAGCAGCATTAATAGTTGGTTGTTCCTTCAAAATGCTGCTTCCATCATCTTGGTGTTGTACATTGTCATTGGATGAGTTTTGAGGCTCACTATGTTGACAACTTGTTGAAGCTCCACTGGTTCTTGAGATAGATATGCTATCAGATCTTCCAATTAAGGGAGCTTGATTTTCAGCATTTCTTAGGGAACTTGGAAGAGGTCTGGGTAACTCAAACAATTGGTCATCATCAGAATCACTTTGAGTACCTGTTCCAGCTAAAACATTCTCACTAGAAGGTTTAGAATAGTTTGGAAACAATTCTAAATCAAAGATATGATCAGGTCCATTCCTTTTAACACAAAGAGTGTGCTCATTAACAACAATGTTGGATGATTCCTCAAATTGTTGATTTTTAATGTTGTAAACTCTATAGGCAATAGAGTTGGAGGAATATCCAACAAAGATAGCATCATCTGACTTTTCAGCAAATTTTGCCAAATTGTCCTTAGTGTTAAGTATGGTACACCTGCTGTCAAAGGACCTGAGAAAGCCAATGAACGGTGGCCTCTTGTTCCGTAGCTCATAAGGGGTCTTTCCATGTGGCTTAACAACAAGAACTCTGTTCTGCACATAACATGCAGTGCTGACTGCCTCTGCCCAGAATGTTAAAGGCAGCTTTGAATCAGCTAACATGGTTCGAGCAGCCTCAATAAGTGTCCTATTTCTTTTCTCAGCAACACCATTTTGTTGAGGAGTTGTAGGAGCACTATACTATCTGGCAATCCCTTTTGAGTTACAGAATGAGTCAAGAACTTGATTCTTAAACTCAGTCCCTTGATCACTTCTAATAATCTTAACCTTGTGATCAATTTGATTTTCTATTTTAAGAATAAAAGATTTTAAGGTTTCAGCAGTTTCATCTTTAGTTCTTAAAAAGAATACCCATGTAAATCTAGTAAAATCATCAACGATCACAAGGCAGTATGATTTCCTTCCAATGCTCATTATACTTGTGGGACCAAATAGATCCATGTGCAATAAGTGTAATGGAGTGGTGATAGAGTTAACTACTTTGTACTTATGAGATGCTCTGTGTTGCTTTCCTTTCAGACAAGCAACACAGTTATCTTTGTTGAGAAATTCCTTTTTAGGCAAACCATGTACCAAGTTATTTTAAACCAATTTATTCATGGTTTTAAAATTTACATGACACATTCGTTTATGCCATAAAGTTGACTCATCACCATCAGCTTTTGAAAGAAAGCATGATACTTCACCCAATGGGGAAGCATTGTTCATATCCAGCTTGTACATATCCCTTTTTCTGGGAGATCTAAGAAGCACCAATTCCTGAGGAATTGTCATCCCAGGTTTGACGATAATGCACTCATGTTCTGTGAAAAGCATTTGGTGCTTTTGATCACAGAACTGAGAAACACTCAAAAGATTGTGTTCAAGCTGCTTGACAAAGTTTACTTTGTCGATTCTTAACTTGCCGTTGGATACATTTCCTCGGCGAGAAATGTATCCTCCAGCCTCAATCCCAAATTGAATAGGACCTCCATCAAAATGTTAAAATTGTTGAATAAGAGATCTGTTCCCTATCATGTGCCTGGAGCATCCATTATCTACAATCCATACATTGTCATTTTTATCATGTAGATGTCCCTGCACGGAAGGTGAAAAAGTTAGTTTTTATTGGAAACCCAAGCCTTGCTGGTCTTGGGCTTTTCCAATGATGAGGATTTAATTGAACCAAAGTGTATGCATGGGGGTTTAATAGATGTTTATGAAGAGGAGGTTTGGGCTGCAACATCTTGTTTGATCTTCCAATCCATCCATTGGCTGATCAATGTAGATGAGCTTGATGAAGCTTGGGCAGCATGGCATACTTCTGAGGCTTCTTTCATCTCGAAAGAAGCTTTCCTCACCTCTTCTTCTGAAGTAGTCTTCTTTTCGGAAGGTTTCAAAGGAACTCTTTTGTTCTTTTGACTTTTCTTAGCCTTATCTTCCGAAGCTATTTTCCCTTCGGAAGAATGAGTTTCTTCCGAAAGCAACTTTGCTTCGAAAATAAGTTTTCCTTTCCTTTTCACTTGTACCATGTGATAAGGTCCAAATGTGAAACCTTCCTTGACTCCTTCTTTCTTAACATTATTTGCATAATGTGTGCTTGCAGGATTGTAGTAACAATCTTTTGCCATATGGTGTTGCAGACCACACATTATGCATGCAATGTTAACCTTTGTGGGATGTGAAGACTGTTGTTTCTTGCTTTTTTTGTCTTCATCAACAGTCTTCTCCTTCAACTTTTGATCCTTCAGCAGGACAGGACAGGAGTGCTGGTATTACACTCCTTTCCAGGATCAGAGTTTCCAACCACCTGGAACCCGGCTGAAATGAACACACCGTTTTGTTTTGGGTCTATCTTCAACGTGGATTCAGCCACTTTCTTGGTAGTTTTTCTGGCTGCCTTAGCTCTGTTTCTTCTGGCTTTGGTGGTTAGGGGTTGATCATCACCGGTGGGAATGGGTTGATTTACCTGATCCTTCCCTATGATGGTCTCCATAGTTGCATCACTTTTCAACTCATAAGGTGGTGGGTCAATAGTTGGAACCTCTTGCTCTTTGGTCCCACATCGTGGTTGTCTGATAGACTCATAAGAATGTGGTGGAGCAATTTCATTGGTTCCCAACCCACCTTTGTTTTGATAACAAGTTTTTGAGTGGGAGGTTGATGCAAGAATGGCTTGGAAGTTTTGCTCAGAGATAGCATGCTTCTTGGCTTGTGCCTCAGCTCTGACTAGCTAGGCTTGAGCCTCACTTAATTTGGAGATTAAATCTTTGATTTGAGTCCTATAGTTGGTATGTTCATGTTTTAAAAAGGACACAGTTTTCTCCAACTCTTCAATTTTCATTTTATAGTTAGATTCAGCCTTTTTAAAATCACTTTTAAGGATATTCAAAGACTCAATATTAGATTTAATTTCCATATTGTTGTCCAGATACAGTTTAACTTTAGCAATGCAAGCTAGAGTACAAAGGTGTTCATATACCTTGTTGTCATCAGTTCTAGCCATTAATGCTTGAGCAGGAGTCACATCTTGCACCATGAAGCTCCAGTCCACCTCTTGAGCAACATTAGCTGTGTGTTGTTCAGTTGACTTCCCGATGGCTTTAGGTGTGGAGGGATGTGTGGAGGCTTGAGAGGTTCCCGGATTAGATTTGGGAGCCTTGCATTCCGTGGCAAAGTGGCCAAGTTGGTTACAGTTGTAACATTTAGCCTTTGTCTTGTCAATCTCGAACTTGCTGTTAGTTGGGTTTAAGGGAAATTGCCTTCCGGTTCTTTTAAAGAACTTCTTTGCCCTGTAAGTTAACAAAGCCATCTGTTGGACAATATCCATGTACTCGACATCATCTAGGCTGAAACATTCCAGATCATCAAAGCAAAACTGAAAATCACTAGAATGTCCATTTCCTGAGATAAAGGCACAGCTGTCCTGGAAAAGACTTGACTGAGCCTGTTAAGACCTTGGAGTCTCAAGAAAGGTAATGTATGGCCTAGAAGAACAAGATGGCTGCTGGGAGTAAGTCAGGTACTGCTGAGGTTGGGGGGTTCTTGAGCCTTCAGTAACCATTAAAGCGTTACTAGCAGAAAGGCTTGAAGGTCTGCTCACCTGGTGGCCTCTTTTGTTTTCCATCTCTACACGGTATCCATCAAGGATGCCATATAGTTCAGTCATCATGAGAGAGTTATAGTTCTCTGTCCTCTTGATAGAGACACAGTAGAAAGTCCACTCATTTGGAAGTGCACTCATGAACTTTCTTGAGAGATCTCTCTTCTCAAGAGTCACTCCCACAGACTTAAGTGATGAAATAAGATCCATATACCTGAAGTATTGCTGGCTAAGGGTCTCTACAGCAATGTAAGTAAAGTTTTCAAACTGTTGCTTCAGGGAATCTTTCTTGGAGTCATTGGAGCTGGCATACATCTGAGACAAAGCATCAAAGAGTTTTTTGGCTGACTGGCAATGCTCAAATCCCACCATGATGGAGTTGGGTATGGCAGTCATAAGAACAGTCATTACTTTTCTATCGATCTCTGGTCGCTTGTGGTCTTCATCAGAGTAGTCTTCAACATCCTTTTCTATCATAGCACCATTTCCAGCCGGTGTTGCAACCTTTGGCTTGTAAGGGCCATTGGTGGTAGATTTCCACATCATGCTGTCTTGATACCTGATGAAACCTTTAATACGTCTCCTCCAAGATCTGAAGTTTTCGGGGGTGATGATGGGTGCTTTAGACATCGTCCCCATTTCACTTTTAGATGATTTTTGGTTGAGGTCCATTTTTGAGTGAAGTGAAAGTATGAGTGAAGAAAAAGGTTGATTTGGATGGTAAGATCTCACAATCAAGAGCCTAAGATGCTCTGATACCAATTGCAGGATCGGTTTTTGTCACTCAACATAAGTATTATCTCTCAAACTCACAAAGTCACTCGGTTAGATAAAGCAGAATCCCTTTGGAGTTGATAGTAATATACTAAGTAAACAAAACACAAGAAGATAGTTTTTCAAGATACTTGTATATATTACTTCTTAACTTAAAATATTACAAGACTCTTACAAGCATGTTTACAGAGTTACAATGAAAAACTATATATACTACTATCTACAGCCGGTTATACTTTGATACCAGCTGGATACATACAACTAAAGCAAATACTACATTGCTAAAGGTAAGGTGTCCTAGATAAAATACTATCTAAGATTTGGTAGTCATGACATGTCCATGACTTGCCTTTTGTCACTAACTAAAGTTGGTAACTGTACTAACTGATAAGGAATGAACAGTGAAATAAAGTATGGTCAACTACATTGGCGTGGGAAGGCGTCATTCAGTATATTAGAGATTGCAGCGGATTTTTCAGAAGGACCATACTTATGTCCACTGGTTCATAGTAGGTTCTTCCGATTCCGAAGCCACTTATACTTCGAAAGAGTCTACTTCTTCTGAGGCTTGATGATCATCAGGACTTTATACTTCGGAAGTCTTTGTCTTGAACTCTTCTAAGTGTTGATCTTCAGAAGAAGAAAGACTTTGTCTTCGGAAGTTAGAGTTCCTCTTCGGAAGCTCTTTCAGCGTTGACCTTCGGAAGTTCACCTTTCGCCTTCGGAAGTTCTTCATCAGTTGCACCAAAAATGTTCTAAGTGTTTGTTTTGGTTGCAGCAGCCTTACTTGATCCAACAATGTTGAAGATGATCTTGAGATAAAAGACAAAAATGTATGTTCTGCTGTGACGATACGTGGATCTAGTTGACGTGTTAGTTGAGGGATTTTTGAAGTCTTTAGAGCATTATCGACCCATGGGTTCCTGGACAAAGCTTTGTTTATGTCATCCCAGCCACCCCCCCTCCCCGCCTGCCCACCGGGCCCCGCGGCCATGCTTTGGTAATTTCAGTCTCCTCCCCCACTCACAGCTATGCTTTTTAGCTCTCACGGTTTGTGTCCAACGAAGAGGAGCCTTTTCTCTCCTCCTCTCTTTTTTCTTTGGCGCCAGTCATCTCTTATTTCAGCAGCATCAGTGAAGCTATATACCATGCGTTCTTCATGCTCTTTAAACAGAGTGATCAATACCAAAGCGAAATAATCAAAATAACGACTAATAGATAATTTCAAAGAAAAACCCAAACTTAAGTATTTTAGCTGACTCCCGAAATACTTTTCTAACTCTTTTTCCTTACAATTAAGTTTCATAATATGTAATAAAAAAAGGATTATTTGAAGCACACATCACCTTTATATATAAAAAGACCTCCAAGTAATTGATTATTGCTCGTGCAAAGGAGGTAGAGAGGGGAAAAGACCACCCAACCAATGAAGGCTGTTGTATTTAATTGTTTATTGAACCCAACAGAATATACACAAACAATGCCTCGTGGCCTCGCTTTATGAATCCCTATTCCATAAATAGACTCACGCATCATTGCAATCAATTCCATCCATATAGTGGACTTCAAATTCTTGGTCACACATAGTTTGTGGCTAAAAAAAAATCCAAATAATTCTAGTGGTTAAAATTCTTGGTCACACATAATTTTGTCCTTCTATACTACTATATAGAAGGACAAAATTATCAATGACGCTTTTTTTTATATCTTAACAATTATACAAAATGCAACAATATTGTTTTTAAGTGTTTTAAAATTGAATAGAAATTTCATTGTTGTCCTACAGAGTTGTGTTATATAGTTTCAATTGTAATCCAATACCACCTATTCGAGTAAAATAATGTAAGATCAAGATGATTATTTTAAAGGCTGATTCTAACCAAAGATCTCTCAGCATGCACTGAAGTATAAGGAAGGAAGTACTTCGAAGTATTTGACTATTTACAAAGAAAATCAACTATGTGTCAAATATTCCGAAATCAAAGACAGAAATCTTCCAAAGCCAAAAGTGAAGTCTTCCGAATCTTAAAGACAAAGTCTTTCAAAGCTTGACGACTGAACTCTTCTGAAGACTAAGAAGACCAGTGACTCTAACACACTATTTGACAAAAGAAGAAGAACTCTTCGCTTTCAACTCTGAAGACTCACTAACTTATATAAGTTGGAGATTACCTTTTTACTTTTGTCAACTGCACAACATGATCTTTTTTCTTTAACTTTCTACTTCAGTACTTTTATCCTTGTTGTTGTTGTCGTTGGTGTTGCTGTTGTTGGTGTCACTGCTACTGTCGTTGTCGTTGTCGTTGTCGCTGTTGTTTTCGTTGTTGTTTTTGTTGTTGTTGTTGTTGTTGTTGTTGTTGTTGTTGTGATAGTGATAGCGATAGCGACAGCGATTGTCACACCCTCAATTTCCACAAACGGGGTTTTACCGTTAGACGCGTGACATACCAGGATCTCAGCCAATAGTTACACCAAACGACACATTAATTACAAAACATAGCATTTAATATTGTTAGACAATGTCAAAATATAATTTGATAATAAGTTTAGGAAAACATTGCGGAAGCGGAATCAGTTAAACATTTATAAATTCAAATAGCGCAAAATACACGCAACCCAAATAATTGTATTTGCAGAAAACATGGTTTGACTGTTTCAATAATTCAAATATGCAAGAAGTGATGAGATGCTCCTAACCGTGCGTACCTTAAGAACCTGAAAGAAACATGATAAAGTGTAAATATAGAGTTAGTGAGTTCACAGGTTTTAGTAAACAGTAATGAAATAAGTAAACAGATCCTATAAACAAAATATATCAAGCAGATAGCTAGTCTACATAGCAAGTTACATAGTGTATGAAGTTCGCAACCAAAGCTGAGAAGTAATGAATGCCTCGGCTGTGGTTACCAGAACACAACAAAAGAAATTAAGTCAATTAAACAGCCATTTGACATGCAGTCGTGCTATCACGACTAGCCCGGGTGGGGTTTGTCAAACCCAGTAGATCTACTTAGAATTATCTCGCTAAAGTACATAAATTAACGGTTCGAAAGTGAGGACTTAAGTTGGTATAACACTAGTAAACATGTGATAATGCAGTAATACTGATCTAACGAAAGAATATATATAAAAAGAACATGTTTCTTTTCCCCAAAAAGAGTACAACGAAAGTGGGGCTGTAAACTCACCTTTTAAGCAAATGGATAACACACGAACAATCAATTAAATTTCCCGATCACCTGAATTTACATTTAATATCCAATTAATATTAAATACAATTTTTTTTCTCTTAATTTATTTTTATTATTATTATCGTTATTATTTTGGGCTCGTATGGTTTCACGTTCACGACTCGGTCACAATGCAGGCTAACAATACCCCCCCCCCCCCATTCGCTTGCTAACTCAGTCACACCCAAATCTCATGCATCATAATGCAAAATTGCCCATAATTAACACACATATGGCACCTATGGCATTACGCATAACTATATGGATTTAAACACCTCCTAAAGTTTTCATATATAACACATGTATGCAATATATATTTTATATATGACAATCATCTTGTAAATATGCTATATGAATAATACACCAATATATTATATATATTTTATATAACACTTAACATAAGTATGTTATGCTTCCATACATGATATAATATAATATGCACACATACTTAATATAATATAAATCACATACACCATCTGTTATGCGCACACACATCACGATATCCATGAATTCACAAACAGTTCACACAATGCACACACAACACAATCATACATCCAATCCATAACCCACCATTGTTACCCAACTGTTTCACAACATCAACATCATACAACCACCTATACAAACTCATGAATGCAACCACATATAACAGACACGCACATGCATGAATACAGTCGCACGATCCCAACTAAAACCACACACAATCAGAAAAAAAAAACTTTAGGCTACATAGACCCAATGAACCGATAACCATACGTAACCGCGAAACCCATCGTCCGGAAGAAAAGAAATACGTATCGGTCACCCTACGCCTTCAAGAATAAAGAATTTAACCTGTTCGCGATGGATAGGAGGCTGCCGAAGTTGCGGTTTACAACGAAAGGGGTCGTTGGAGGTGATCATTATTGCGAGAATGGCTGCCGTTCGTTGCAAGCGTCTATGGTCTATCTGCGAAAGAAAAAGTATAGAAGGGAGATGTCACGGTGGTGGTTTGCTAATAAGGGGTAACGTGGGCATATAATCGAGAGGGTAGGGAAACGAGTCGATTGAGAAGGAAAACAGGGAGTTTGTTTGAGTTTGGATAACATGCTTTTAAATTTAGATTATTATTATTATTTTAAAGTAATTAATTGTTGATGATTTAACTTATTATTAGTAAATGATTAGTTTGAGCATTTAAGGTTAGACTTTAAATAATACTATCAATATTATTTTGCTTACTACACAAAAGATATTTACAAAATTATTAAGTAACGGAAGATGAACTTAGAAGGTGGAAATTAGAGTTATGTCGTTACCCTGAGGGTACGGGTGTTACATCATCCCCTTGTTGAATGAATTTTCGTCCCGAAAATTAAAACATCAAGTTCAGTTGAAAACATCAGATTTAGTGATCCGAAACGTACAGATATTAGGGTTTAAGAGGGATTCTTAAACAAACCCAAAAGAATTAATCACTAGAGTTTTTTGAGAATTACCACATTATCCCCTTGTTGAAGGGAATTTCGTCTCAAAATTTAAAGGAAAGATATCTAAAAAAATGATACCTTATTAAGTACATGCCTGATCTTTGAACAGTTGCGGGTACTTCTTTTTTCATTTGATCTTCGCGCCCACGCTTAGAATTCCATCTAACGCGTACTATTGGAATCTTGTTATGCTTTAAAGTCTTGACTTCTCGATCCATAATTTTGACCGGTTCTTCGATGAAACGTAGCTGTTCATCGATCTCTAGTTCTTCAAATGGAACGATAAGTGTGTCACCGGCTAAACACTTCTTTATGTTTGAAACGTGGAACACGTTGTGCGCACCATTGAGTTTCTCTGGTAAGTCTAGTTGATAAGCCACCGGACCGATCCTTTTGACAATCTCGAACGGTCCGACATATCTCGGATTCAGTTTACCACGTTTCCCAAAGCGTATCACACATTTTCATGGTGAAACTTTCAATAGTACTTTGTCACCAATTTGAAATTCTAACGGCTTTCTCCTTTGATCTGCATAACTTTTCTAGGCGATCCCGAGCTGCAGCCATACGGTTACAAATCTAAACAATTTTCTCTGTGGTTTCATGAACAAGTTCAGGACCAGTTACCTGACTATCACCGACTTCTGTCCAACAAAGCGGTGATCTGCACTTTTGACCATAAAGTGGTTCAAATGGTGTCGCTTTAATGCTTATATGATAGCTATTGTTGTACGAAAACTCAACCAAAGGCAGATGAGTTTCCCAATTATTCCCAAAGTCTATAACGCACGCCCTAAGCATATCTTCTAGGGTTTGAATATTGTGTTCTGTCTACCCATCTGTCTGTGGATGATAAGCCGTGTTCATATCTAAACGAGTGCCTAGCGACTTCTGTAACGATTGCTAGAAGTGCGAAGTGAATCGCGCATCATGATCGCAAATGATCGAGAGTGGCATGCCATGCCGTGACACAATTTCTCTCAAGTAAATCCATGCCAGTTGTTCCATCTTGTAGTTCTCACGAATGGCCAAGAAATATGCTAATTTCATCAAACGATCCACTATCACCCAAATAGTATCGTTTCCACTCTGCGAACGAGGTAACTTGGTAACGAAATCCATGGAGATATTTTCCTATTTCCACATGGGAATATCTAGTTGTTGAAGCAAACCCGACGGTTTCTGATATTCCACCTTAACATTAGAACAAGTCAAACACTTCGACACATAGGTGGCAATTTCATCTTTCATGTTAGGCCACCAGTAAATGACCTTCAGGTCTTGGTACATCTTATCAGATCAAGGATGTACCGAATAATGAGACTTGTGAGCTTCATACATTACCAATTCCCTAAGTTTCTTGAACAATGGAATCCATACCCGGTCTTCATAGTAACGAAGACCATCTGACTTCTCCTGAAACAATTTCTCAGCTCCCCTGAGAGATTCTAACTTGATGTTCTGCTTGTGTAATGCCTCAACCTATGCATTCTTAATTTGTAAAGGTATATCGAAATGAATGGTTAGTTGTAACGCACGGAAACGACGAGGCTTTAGGGTTTCCTTACGACTAAGGGCGTCAGCTACCACATTAGCCTTTCCCGGATGATACTTGATGGCACAGTCGTAACCATTTAGTAGTTCCAACCATCGTCGTTGTCTCATGTTCAATTCCTTTTGTTCGTAGATGTGCTGAAGGCTCTTATGGTCAGTGAAGATTGTGCACTTGGTTCCATATAGATAATGCCTCCAGATCTTGAGTGCAAATACCACCGCTCCCAACTCTAAGTCTTGAGTTGTATAATTCTTCTCATGCACCTTAATCTGTCCTGATGCATAAGCTATCACTTTCTCACGTTGCATTAACACGCAACCTTAAACTTGGATTGATGCATCACAATACACCACGAAGTCATCTGTTCCCTCTTGCAATGCCATGATCGATGCACTACACATCTTGTCTTTAAGCGCTTGGAAAGCCATCTTCATTACTGCCCCACTTGTAAACAGTTCTGTTATGGGTTAGGGCAGTAAGAGGTTGTGAAATCTTTGAAAATCCTTCTATGAAACGCCGGTAATAACCCGCTAATCAATGAAATTGGCGCACCTCAGTGGGCGTCATTGGCGCTGGCCAATTCAAATTGTTGAATCTTACACGGGTCAATGTGAATGTCATTCTCATTAACTACATGCCCTAGGAACTGCACTTCTCTCATCCAGAATTAACACTTGGAAAACTTGGCATATCGTTGTTCTATATTCAGAAGCTCTACGATAAGTCTTAGATGTTCCTCATGTTCCTCCCTATTATTGGAAAAAATGAGAATATCATCAATAAATACAATTACAAACTTGTCTAAATAGGGTTAACAGACACAGTTCATGAGGCCCATAAATAGTACAGGAGCATTGGTCAATCCAAATGGCCTGACTGCAAACTCAAAATGCCCATATCGAGTTCTGAAAGTAGTTTTGGATATGTCTTCTTCTTGAACTCTCAGTTGATGATAACCCGATCTTAAGTCAATCTTCAAGTAGTAACTTGATCCCTGGAGCTGGTCAAATAGATCATCAATGCGCGGGAGAGGGCAACGGTTCTTGACAGTGACCTTGTTCAATTCGCGATAGTCAATGCACATACGAAAGGTTCCATCTTTCTTCTTCACAAACAACACAGGTGTTCCCTAGGGGGTTGAACTGTGTCGTATGAAACCCTTGTCTAACAGTTCCTACAACTGCTTAGACAATTCTTGCAGTTCATTTGGTGCTAAACGATACGGTGCATGAGCAATTGGGGCAGCTCCTGGTGTTAGCTCTATCTGAAACTTGACTTGTCATGTGTGGAGGAAGGCCAGGCAAGTCCTCGGGAAACACCTCGGGAAAATCCTTAACGACAGGAATATCGTCAATTCGCTTTTCTTCCATTTTCTTCTCAGTGACCAAGGCCAGTATAGCAGGATGTCCCTTACGCAAGCATTTCTGAGCCTTCATGAATAAAATGATGCCAACCACAGCACCACTTTTTTCACCCTCCACTGTAAGCATTCCTCCATTAGGGAGAGGAAGCTTGAAAAGTTTCTCTCGGCATATGATTTCGGCTTGGTGTTTGGACAACCAATCCATGCCTACCACGACATCAAAGCTACTCAGAGTAATAGATAGGAGGTCAATGTCAAACCCAAGTCCATATAAGCCTATCTTACAACCACAGAACATATGAGATACCTCTATGACTTTACCATCGGCTATTTCTATAGTATAGTTTGAATCTAAGGCAGTGGGTGTTACCTCTATCAACTTACTAAACTTATATGAAATAAAACTTCTATAAGCACCCGAATCAAACAATACAGAGGCAAAACAACCATTGATAAAATATTTACCAGTTATAGTAGAAGGGTTGTTTCTAGCCTCACCTGTGCTGATGACAAAGGCCCTGCCTTTGGCTCCACCACTTCCACCGCCTCTGTTGTCCTTTTTATGGTCAGCACCATTAGCACTACCGCCACTTCTGTTACCATTCTTCTTTAGTTTAGGGCATTTCCTCTTGAAGTACCCAGTTTGTCCACATTCATAGCACCCGTATTCCTATTCTTGCGACTGAGGTGGTCTGTTGGATATGTTCACCCTACAGTTCTTGGCAGCATGGCCGAACTTGCCATACCGCTTGCAGGTTTTTTTGTTACACGGTCCATTATGATGTTAGTTGCACTTGTTGCACTTCGGTAGTGTTCCGCTATAACCACTCGTGTCTTGAGATGAAGAAGAAGACTGTTGAATGAACGGGAGTTGTCAAACTTTTTGGATTGTTGTGGCTGTTGTTGAGATGTGCTTGATGATAATTGTTTGTTGTTGTTTGAGCTAGAGTCCCACTTTCGTTTGTTACTGCTATCCAAGGTATTTGATACTGCGCCACGTGGAGGTAGCTTACCTTGCGTAACGGCCTGGTCGGTTAACTTGTAAGCCAACCTGATGGTTTCCTGTATAGTGGCTGGTCGGGCAGTAGTGACCATGCTCTAGATCTCTCGGACTAAGCCATTGATGTACCTTTCAATCCTCAAACGAGGAGGGTTGATCATGTCTGGGTAGAGGGTGGCAAGCTCATGAGAACATGTAGTATAGGCCTCTATCTCAGAACCCGTCATCTTCAGATTCTAAAATCCATTTCTAGTTTCTGCACCTCATCCCGAGAGCAATATTCTTCTTTCATGAGATTCTTGAAATCGTCCCATGTAGTCTGGTTGGCAATTTCCACACCCAGCATTTAGACCTGGGTGTTCCACCAGCTTAGAGCAGCTCCATCAAGTGTACCAGTGGCATACTTTACCCGGTTTGCTACTAGACAATTGCACATTTCAAAGACTGATTCAAGCTTTTCGAACCAGCAAAGGATTCCAACTGCCCCTTCAGTTCCAGTGAATGGGTTTGGTTTGCAGTCCATGAAAGACTTATGGCTGCAAACCCCTTGATCTGTACAGATTTAGATCAGCACTTAAAGAACTCTTCAAGGAATGCTATGATTAGTAGGATTAACAATGAAACTTTTACGTAACAAAATGAACTGGTGTAAATTACCAATTGGATTTGGTTGAGGATGGTGATTGGCCAAGGCATCAGCCATGTGCTCGTTGATGAGGGCAGCAAGTTCTACCGGAGTCATGTTGATACTGCCACGTCCACGTCCTCTTCCAGACATTCTTAACAATCACAACATACAAAAACAAGTAAATATCTAGCATATCAACTTCATTTAAGTATAAGCAATTAAAAAAATTTAGCACAACCACAACTTAGTATTCAAACAACAGTCCCTGATAAAACAAATTGTAAGTACGTCTACAATCGATTAAACCAAACATCAAAATCCAAATATATCATTCAGATGGGAACAACCCTTCCCATCTAGGTGCAAAATAAACGAAAGCCGGTAAACAAACGAAATAAATGAAAAGGAAATCAATGCGAATCGACGGATCAAATATTGTTCTTAGGTTCGTACTCAGGCTGCTCCTTAGGTACTTCCTCCGGATCTTCTTCAGGTGCCTCTTCAGGTTCTTCTTTCGGGTTGTCTTCTGGTTCTGGCACCACATTCAGTGCGTTGATTAGCCCTTCCATGAAATCGAATATCTAACGATTCGCTGCGATGTCCTTCTTATCACCAGCTACGCGTTAAGTTAGAGTCGTAACTTGGTCCACATGCGTGTTGTGACGATCGATAGGAAATTTTGACTAGCCTCTTCAATTCCTTGATCTCTTCCTTGGATTCCCTCAACTCTTTCCGCAACGTCACGTTATCATCCATCAGTTCTACGACGTGCTTACACTCAATGTGCAGAGTGGCTGCTAGAGCAGTTATGGCCTGCTCAGGCGGGCAAGTAAGAGAAGGTAAAGTATGTGCATTAGGGTTTCTATAGGGAGCGGACCTAGTTCGGGGTCGACACTTAGGAGGAAGGGGAACACGTTTTCCTTGGATCGGCGGGTACTGAGGTAAGGCAAAAGGCTGATCAAGATCAAACTCTTCAGCATCATTAGGGAGCATGGGCCACTCATCTAATCCGAGGATGAAGGCGGGGAATCAGGGCGAACAGGCCTTTTTCCTAGAGAAGAAAAGGGTGTAAATGAAGAAGATGCCATTCCTACAAACAGCAGTTCACAGGAATGAGCAAAAGCAAGCAATCTAGCAGAGCAAAGCAAAGCAAACAAGACCAGCAACCAAAACTAACATGTCTATATGCATGTAACTAAGGCATCACGCCATATTCTAAATGCAAATGATATGCAAATTTATTTTAGTTCGCTATAACCATTGGCTCTGATACCAATCTGTCACACCCTCAATTTCCACAAACGGGGTTTTACCGTTAGGCGCGTGACATACAAGGATCTCAGCCGATATTTACACCAAACAACACGTTAATTATAAAACATAGCATTTAATATTGATAGACAATGTCAAAATATAATTTGATAATAAGTTTAAGAAAACATTGCGGAAGCGGAATCAGTTAAATATTTATAAATTCAAATAGCACAAACACATGCAACCCAAATAATTGTATTTGCAGAAAACATCGTTTTACTATTTCAATAATTCAGATATGCATGAAGTGATGAGATGCTGCTAACCGTGCATACCTTAAGAACCTGAAAGAAACATGCTAAAGTGTCAACACAGGGTTGGTGAGTTCAAAGGTTATAGTAAACAGTAATGAAAAAAGTAAACAGGTGAAATAAATTAACGGTTAGGGTTTGTCAAACCTAGTAGATCTACTCAGAATTACCTCGCTAAAGCACATAAATTAACGGTTTGAAAGTTAGGACTTAAGTTGGTACAACACTAGTAAACAGGTGATAATACAGTAATACTGATCTAACGAAAGAATATATATAATAAGAACATCTTTCTTACCCCCAAAAAGAGTACAATGAAAGTGGGGCTGTAAACTCACATTTTAAGCATAGCAATGGATAACACACGAACAATCAATTAAATTTCCCGATCACCTGAATTTACATTTAATCTCCAATTAATTAAATACAATTTTTTTATCTTAATTTATTATTATTAGTATCATTATTATTTTGGGCTCGTACGCTTTCATACTTGATATAATATAATATGCACACATACTTAGTATAATATACATCACATACACCACCTGTTATGCACACATACATCACAATATCCATGAATTCACACACACAGTTCACACAATGCACACACATCACAATCATACATCCAACCCATAACCCACCATTGTTACCCAACTGTTTCACAACATCAACATCATACAACCACCTATACAAACTCATGAATGCAACCACATATAACAGACACACACATGCATGAATATAGTCACACGATCCCAAACTAAAACCACACACAATCAGAAAAAAAAAACTTTAGGCTACATAGCCCAATGAACCAAGAACCATACGTAACCGCAAAACCCATCGGCCGGTAGAAAAGAAATCCGTATCGTTCACCCTACACCTTCAAGAAGAAAGAATCGAACCTGTTCGTGATGGATAGGAGGCTGCCGGAGTTGCGGTTTACAACTAAAGGATCGTCGGTGGTGATCGTCATTGCAAGAATAGCTGCCGTTGGTTTCGAGCGTCTGTGGTCTATCTGCAAAAGAAAAAGTATAGAAGGGAGATGTCACGGTGGTGGTTTGCGAATAAGGGGTAACGTGGGCATATAATCGATAGGGTAGGGAACCGAGTCGGTTGAGAAGAAAAAGGGAGTTTCTTTGAGTTTGGATAACATGCTTTCAAATTTAAGTTATTATTATTATTTTAAAGTAATTAATTGTTGATGATTTAACTTATTATTAGTAAATGATTAGTTTGAGCAATTAAGGTTAGACTTTAAATAATACTATCAATATTATTTTGCTTACTACACAAAAGATATTTACAAAATTATTAAGTAACGGAATATGAACTTAGAAAGTGGAAATTAGAGTTATGTCGTTACCCTGAGGGTACGGGTGTTACATCATCCCCTTGTTGAATGAATTTTCGTCCCGAAAATTAAAACATCAGGTTCAGTTGAAAACATCAGATTTAGTGATCCGAAACGTACAGAGTTTAGGGTTTAAGAATAGCGATAGCGATAGCGATAGTGATAATAATAATGCTTTGGTATCTAACGGTTTTAGTATTTATAACTAATTTTTTAATTAATCGGATATATTATTTGAAATATTTTAAAAATTTTTGAAAGAATCAAGGGGTCTTTCTATGGAAACCTCATGAGCTTAGTCTTACTTCACTTGCGATAAACGAATTCTTCAAGCTCTAGCAGATGGTACCAAATTACTTTTCAAATAGAATCTTCTTCCATTATCTCCGAGTCGTCTAGCACCCTCAACTCCACCTCAGGACCTTTTACTTTTGTGAAAGTTATGGTTTCCCTTGTTTTTCGGGGGAGGAGGAGATGAATACTCAGAAATGCAACCGGGGAGCAAGCCTTTTCTCACCCTTTTTGATCGTTCACTCATAGGTAGTTGTGAACAAGGACTCCTCCCGTGCCTTGGGACTTGGATCCTTTAACCTTGGATATAATTACAATAATAATAAGGGTCGAGTTATTTTAAGAAGGGGAGAAATAAGAAAAGAGAGAAAAGTTATTAACCAAGAGATCCTTGATCTAAGGGCTAAAAGAAAATTCGGTTGCTTAATATTAAATAATTTAAACTTTCAATAATAGACTAAAAGAATTTGGATCATTTCTTTAAGTGCTCATAACTTTCACATTCAATATTATTTTTTATAGAAATTACACAATAAAAACAAGCGTTTTTTATTTTTAAACGCATATAATGTTGGTACATAAAAAATAAAGTTATTTCATCTTATTTTACTTTATTGTGTAATATTCATCAGATTATTGTGTAATACTAAGTTATTATGTAATACTCGTCGGATTATTGTATCTAATGCTGATCATTCTGTTTTTCACAAAAAATATTTTCTAAATAACAGAATATTAAAAAATGTAACTTTTTACGTCTTTCAATTCACTGTGTAATCCTAATAAGTTCATTATGTAATTCTCGTCAAGTAGCTCATTGTGTCTAATGCTGATCATCGAGTTTAGTGCTGGTCATTGTGTTATCCACTATGTCTGATGCTGATTAATATATCTAACATTGTGTTATGTATTGTGTTTATCTAAAATGATGACTTTTAATGCAAAAACATAAACTTTTTATATTGCCAGTTTATTATGTAATTATCATTAGGTAATTATGTAATTCCCTTCAATTTAAAAGATTACATAATGACTTCACGAAATTACACAACGATCTAAGAAAAGTGAAAAACAAAGTGATTATTTTTTTTTGTATTAGAACTATATGAGTTTTAATAATAAAACACATTCGTTGTTATGGGATAATTTTTTTAAAAATAATATAGCATGTAAAAGTTATATGTGTTTATAAAAAATATGAAATTTACGAAGGGGAAACATTACCATATTTGCTATCAACCTAATTTTGATTAGAAGGACTAGTGCCAACATTTTAATACTTCTTATATTTTATAGCTTTTAAAGGCTTTGTATTGGAACCTTAATAATCAAAATAATAATAAGGTTAGGGTTATAGTAAGAAAAATATTTACTATCAAAAGCCTAAAAAGGATTAAGACCTTGACATAAGTTGTTCTATTATGTAAAAGAGAGAATATTTGTTCATTCTATCAAATACGTCAATTTATTGTGTCACATATCAATTTATCGTGTTAAATAATTTTCATCATTCATTATATGCATTCATAATTATATTTTACATTTTAGATTATTTCGTGTTTTTTTGTCATTATTTTTATATATTGCATAAAGTTGTTATTATCTTATCATTATACATTATAATTAAATGCACATAATAATGTTTTTTCACCAAAATGTTTTTTCAAACTCATTGAGTTCAGATAACACAATTACGAACAATAAACATGAAACATTTAATCATAGTGTTTTACGTTTTATATCATTTATGTTATTTTATCATTGTATTTAATGTATTAGATTAATTAGTTGTAATCTCACTATTATGTATTTTAGAAGTCATTATTTAAGAAAAACATTATGATGTCTAGTAAACATAATAAGTAGCAAAAATACACAATGATGAGTAGATTTTGTATGAGCTGAAAATGAGTAAATATTATTATATTTTTATATAAGGATACTATATTCGTTTTAAAGATAAAACACACTCGTTTTTATGGTGTAACATTTATAAAAAATAACATTGTATATATAAATTATAAACGTTTAAAAAAAGGGAGGGACTTAAAAAAAGACAACAAAAATAGCTATACGTAAAAGAGTAAATTACATGGATGGTCCCTGTGGTTATGTTAAAATTTCTTATTTGGTACTTAAATTTTAAAACATTCGAATATAGTCCCTAACATTTCTTTGTTTTTTATATATGCTCACTAGGTCTGTTAATTAACCGTTAGTGATACTAAATATTGTAAAAATTAGCATTTTACTTGCATTAGTCATCTATTTAATTTACCTTTTAAACTATTGTATATTTTTTATTTAAGAAAATTTTATATTTTATTTTTCAAAATTTTATATTTTTATATTATTTTTATAATTTTATTATTAATAAGATTATTATTTAATAAAATAAGTTTTAAATACACAAATAAAAATTGTTAGAAACATGTTTTCAAAATGTTTGGTTTTTTAACCATTCATTTTTTATACGTCATTCAAAAAAATTTTTATTTTTTAAACTTGTTTTAAACTGGTTGGTTTTCTAAAGTTCTTTTTTTTAAACCATTAATATTTTAAAGCATCTTTTCTTAAACAAATTCTTAGTCTATTAAACATTTTTTAAAAAAAATTAAATTTTAACCGTCTTTATAAAAGAAAACATATTATAAAGGTTTAAAAAAAACCCGCATATTGGTTTAAAAAAAATTATAAACAACATTTAAAAGAAGATGTTTTTTAAAACATTTTTTATTTGTTAGTTAAATAATAAACATATTTATAATAAAAAGATTATAAAAAAATGAAATTAAATTGATGATTCTTACAAGTAAAATAGTTATTTTGATAAATTTAAAATCACTAACTGAACTAACAGATTAGAGAACATTGATAAAAGATAACTATAACATTAGTGACTCTATTCGTAATTTTAAAACTTTAAGAAACAAATCCAAAATTTTAAAAAATCACAGGGACCATTCGTGTAATTTACTCTACCTAAAATAACCTTCTAAAATTTCATTCCTACAATTTGATATCAACCATTAATTAAAAAAATTGATTTTTTACACTCTATAGATTTATTATATTTTTTATTTGAACTTTTTTCTAAGAGTAAATTACTATTTTGGCCCCTGGGGTTAGGGTCATTTAACCCTATCAGCCCAAAAAGGAATCTTTTGACATATCAACCCCTGAGTTTGTTATGTGTAACTATTTAGGCCGCTTATACTGACGCCGTCCAAGTTATTCCGTTAACACCCATCACGTGCCCCTCACATGAGGGGCATTTCAGTCATTTTATTCCCCTTTTGTAATCAACTTCTTTAGTTAAAAACAAGGTTATAAATTCTAAGAATCCCAAAAATCAAAAACAAAAACAATCACAAATCACAAAATCAAAACACTTGCTTTGTAAACAGGCTCCTCAAATTAAACCAACCACTAGGGCCACCAACCCCCCGCCATTACACCGTCGTTACCTCCGGTTGGATTCTCTCGACCCACATCACTCTAACAACGTCAGAATATTACTGTTTGCTCCGGCGCCAGAGTTTTTCACCAGACGCCACCGGTTCGTTTTTTTTTCTTCTTCTCGGGTCTTTGGTCATTTCAGATGGGTTGTTTTTGAAGATGTCTTTCCATCGTTTTGGATGCGGTTTTGGTGTGGGATCCGGTGATGGAATCTGCAACTGGAGTGATGGGAGGTGTGTTTATGAGGTCTGTTGGAGTGTCTGGTGGGTCGTCGATGTTGAGGAGGCGGAGGGGGAGGAGGACGCCGCCGGAGAAGAGTTGGTCGACGGAGAGGAGGGTGGGTTGATGGGTGTCGGAATTCGAATTCCGGTGAAGTGGAAGCGGTGGTTGGTGTGTCATTGGTGGGAATTTCCATTGAAGATGATGATGATGATGAAGATGAAGATGAAGATGAAGATGAAGATGAAGGTGAAGGTTAAGGGGATATGAGTAAAATAATGGTGGAGTTTGTATATGGGGAATGTTATTATTATTATTACAAAAGAGGGATAAAATAACTGAGATGCCCCTCATGTGAGGGGCTGTTAACGAAATAATTTGAACGGCGTCAGTATAAGAGGCCTAAATGGTTACAGATAACAAACTCAGGGGTTGATATGTCAAAAGATTCCTTTTTGGGCAGATAGGGTTAAATGGCCCTAACCCCAGGGGCCAAAATAGTAATTTACTCTTTTTCTAATAACAATAACAATAATAATAAGAGTAAATTATTATTTTGGTCCTTGTGGTTTGGTTATTTTAACCATTTGAGTCTAAAAACAAACTTTCTAACAAATCAAGTCCTATGGTTTATATTTTATAAGTCTTTCAGTAGAATACATGAATAAAATTAGATTTTTCAGTTAGTTACTAATAAAATGACCAAAATGTCTTTGTACTGAAATGTTTATTTTTAATAACCTAAGGTACCAAAAATGTAATTTACTCTCTCACACAAACAATATTATATATATATATATATATTTTAAATATCATATTATATATATATATATTATATTATATATGTTATATATATATACACGAAATGTTTTTATTTTTATTTTTCAAGTTCTTTAAATTTTAATTTTAAATCGCTTGGCTTTAAACGTCGCATTTAAATCGTTCATCTTATTTAATGGACAACTTAAAACCGTTTGGCTTATTATACTTTTTATTTAAACTCTTAAGCTTACTTAAACGCCTTTTTAATCTATTTGTTTTATTTAAACCGCAAAGTCTTTTTAACTGTTATTTTATTTAAATGTCTTTTTTATCGTTCAATTCTATTAAGCTTCTTTTTAAAATTTTTTGTATTTATACATATTTTTAATTATTCGGCTCGTTTAAACGCAATTTTATCTCGCTCTTTTATTTGAATGTCTTTTAACTATTTGTTTATTAGAAAGCTTCATTTTTAAACCAACCTTTTAAAATATTTAACTATTTAACTAATATATGTGTGTATATGTATAAAAGATTTTTAAGTAAGCTTAACGGTTTAACTATTTAACTAATATATGTGTGTATAAAAGACGTTTAAATAAAATAACAGTTAAAAATAATTTGCGATTTATATAATACGAATATATTAAAAGGACGTTTAAGTAAGCTTAACGGTTTAAATAAGAAGTATAATAAGCCAAACGGTTTTAAATTTTCCGTTGGATAAGATAAATGGTTTAAATACGACGTTTAAAACCGAACGATTTATAATTGATATTTAAGAACTTTGAAAAATATAAATAAAAACATTTCATGTATATATATATATATATATATAATATATAATATATAATATGTAATACATAATATAATATATATATATATAATATATATATATATATATACATAATATGTTTGTGTATGAGAGTAAATTACGTTTTTGATCCCTGAGATTATTAAAAATAACCATTTCAGTCCAAAGGCATTTTGATCATTTTGTTAGAAACTAACTGAAAAATCTAATTCTGTTAGTGTATTGAACTGAAACAGTTATAGAATACAAATCGTAGGGTTTGATTTGTTAGAAAATTCGTTTTCGGACTAAAATGGTTAAAATGCTCAAACCACATGTACCAAAATAGTAATTTACTCTAATAATATAATAATAATAATAATAATAATAATAATCATAATAAGGTTTATAATTATAATAATAATAATAATAATAATAATAATAATAACAACAACAACAACAATAATAATAATAATAATCAAACACTGCGTGATGCGTACATGACAACATTTTTTGCGTATACTCTATAAAGCATTACATGTAGTCTAAAAAATTGTATATATAAGGTTATATTTTGAGTTGCCAGAAAAGTGATGAATGAGAGAAAACATGAATGAGAAAAAACATAGACCAATGAAGCAAGGAATTTTTTTTTTTTGGAAAGCCTAATTGGATTACAAACAGGACACAAACCAACACGATAATCTTCATCACTTAAACACGCAAAATTGGGGTACTAGATTGACACGTTCCCGAAAAAAGTTCGTATATAAGTTCATACTCATCGGTCTCAAAAATGAAACTACCCTTATGAGTAAACCCATCTTTGGTGAAACACCCCCTTGACCAAATATGCAACCCCCATTTTTTTATCATGTGAAACTTAAACGCAAAACCTCATTTTATTTTAGTGTTGTCTTAAAGTATCTTACATCAACCACATTGATTAAAAAACATTGGTAGCTGGATGAAGATAGTTTAAAAATAAAAGCATTAATAGTGGATTTATCATCACTATTTATATAATTTATCAAAAAAATTATTTTTATCTTTATTTTCAATTAAATAAATTTTTTTATACATTTATCATTATTTTTTTCTATTTTCCCCACTTACAGTCACTTTCAAAAGTATTAAAAAATTTATAGGAATTAAAAAGTGTTTTTACAAATATACAGATGAAAAATAATAGTTTTACTCTGTTTCACTCACGATTACTTAAAAGTATTATTTATAATATAAAAAACACAATTATATATTTTTAAAGAATCTCACAAGGAAATAAAAGAATGATTTGAGCCACAAGGTCACATTGAAACGAACGGAAGATGTACGCCATGTTACTTTCGAGTCGCTAACACTTTTCATTGGCAACAACTTTTTGAGTGAAAAGACCATAAAAACAATTCCATGCTTTTCATTGAGTGTTTTTTTTTTTTCATTTTCCCGGAAGGTAGAGAATTTTTTTAACAAAAAAATAAACCCATTCCAGTAAAGACACTAGAAGGCAGATTTTAATTGGTTTAAGTACCCTTTCCCTGTGGATTCCTTTTTCTTCATTTTTCATTCTCTAAAAAAGTTCAACACGTTAATTTATCTTTTAATTTAATTTTTATATTTTTATTTTTCATTTTCTTGATTTCATATTAAAAATATATATAAAAATGTAGTTTATGTCCTTTATATATTTATAAATTGCACATTTCATTGTTAACATTCTTTAATTACTCAATCAACCTTTATGTTTAGAATTTTGTCAATTATTTCTTTGTTTTCATTAAATTGAATAAGTATATCTGTTAACTTTTCTCTAAAATGACTATTTCAACCTTAATATTAATATAAGAAAATACACCATCCCTTTCTTCTTTCATAATCAGAAACACGTAATAATCAATAAACATAACCTTACAACAATTATAAATATGTTGGCAGAGGCAAGTTAGGTGCTCAAAACCAGCTGATAAATTATTTTTATTGGGTTTCATTACTATCCTGAAGTCAATCTTTTATAATAATCATGTGATTTGTTCATTGTCGTGAGATGAGGTTTGAAGAACAAAATGGAGGATCTTATTTTTCATTTTTTGCCAATATGGATAAGAGAATAAAAGATGGGTCGTAGAAAATAGGTATTTTAAATAAATTATATCTTGCGAGAGATGAAAACCAACAAATGAAGATCTTTAATTTTCTTAATTCTGGAAAATCCGCTGATGAATTTCAATCTCTTGGTAGGTGTTTATTAGTGGTTTATGCTGGTTCTTTTTACAATGAAGTTATTCATCTCTATTATAATATTTAGTGGTGTTCAAATCGGATATCTAAAAATTTCGGGTAGTAGATTTCATTATCCGATTTTGAATTTCAGATATACAAAAATTTGGATATCTGAAATTTCGGATTCGAATAAGTATATCCAAATTCTAAAAAAATATATGTTATTTAATGATTTTTATTAAAAAAATCGGATATCCAATTTTTTTTAAATATACAAAATGTTAAAAAAATATATTAAAAATTCCAATTAATGTTAACTATTTAATATTTTTTTACAATAATATTTCTAAATGATTCGAATATCCGAATATAGAAAAATTTACGAAAACAGTATCCGAATCTAAATCTGAAAATTTCAGATAACTGAAATTCATTTATCTAGATTTTTGAATATTTTGGGTTAGGATTTTCTGATATTTTTGCACACTCCTAGCATTGAGTTCTATTCCGGCGGCACCTATTGGTGGGAAAAAAATAAGTTGTTGTATCGACAATTCATCGTAATAGAGGAGCTTTTTTATTGTTTTGACTGGTCAAGGCTACCATGACAACATGTTGTCACCAAAGGGGGGCTTGGGAAGGTGAAAAAGTAGCCTGCCAAGTGAAACTTTTGTGTTGTGGGAATGTTGACGCGATAGTAACTTTTTTTTTTTTTTTAATTTGTTGTTTGTAGATAAACGTAAAATATAAAAGTTTTGAATTTTATAAATAAACTATATTTCATTGACCTATCAGCACAGCAAGTCTTGTTTAATTATTTAATCCGTAAAATATTACATGAAAAAAAGAGTGTGTTTTTGTGATACCTATGATGTGGACATGTCATTGTCGTATAATACAAATCCAAGAAACATCAGTACTGGCTCCAAAACCTCTCGCTTCTTCTTTGGTTGTTCCTCAAGTTTTATTCCCTTTATTTGAAACGATGAAAGTTTCATAATGATAAAGAAGAAAAGATGTATACGCTTTAAATGAGAAGATGAAAGTTCCACTTCTTGTGAGCCATGAAAGTTGCTTGTTTTATGTTTAATATTACTTTTATGACTTGTATTTAATATCATTTTAATTTGTTAACATTTAAATTTCATATATAACAACTAAAGAATAAGCAAGGCCATGGAGAAATTTTAAATTTATATGAAATATTTTAGTGAAACAACCACCAACTACTAGCCCTTAACTTTACATTATGATAGTTGGGATGTTGTTCTAGATGTGCATAAAACGGCCATATGTCGCACCCTCAATTTCCACAAACGAGATTTTACCATTAGACGCGTGACATACCAGGATCTCAGCCGATAGTTACACCAAACGACACAGTAATTAGAAAACTTAGCATTGAATATTGTTTGAAAATCCCAAATTATAGTTTAATAATAAGTTAAGAAAAACATTGTGGAAGCGTAATCAGTTAAATATTTATAAATTCAAATAGCGCAAAACACGTGCAACCCAAACGAATATAATTTGGTGAAAACATTGTTTAATCGTTAAAGTAAACCAGAGATACATGCAGTGAAAGAATGCTCCTAACCGTGTGCACCTTAAAAACCTAAAAGAAACATGCTAAAGTGTCAACACATGGTTGGTGAGTTCACAGGTTTTAGTAAACCGTAACGAAATCAGTAAACAAATCCAGTATACAAACAATATCAAGTAGATAGCTAATCTGCATAACTGGTTACATAGTGTATAAAGTTTGCAACCAGAGCTAACAAGTAATGAATGCCTCGGCTTGGTCAATGAAACAACCGCTTGAGATGCAATCGTGCTAGCGCGACTAGCCCGGGTGGGGTTTGTCAAATCCAGTAGATCTACTCAGTATATATTTATATATATATATTTATTGGGTGTGTATTTGGGTAAATAAACTCGTGTCGCGTGTTGTGAATTGTTAGAAAGCAAAACCATACAATTTAAATCATAATAATTAATTAAATTATTAGTTGTTAATATTAAATAATATATTAAATGTTAATTCAGGTGTTCAGAAAACCTAGACTTTTGCTCTCTGCGTTACTTATTGTTGTTTATTAAAGGTGATTTTACAGCCCCTCTCTGTTTTTACTATTTTGAGGAAAGAAACATATTTTTCAAAATTATTTATTCGTTAGATCAGTATGATTACATGTTTACTAGTGTTGTACCAATTTAAGACATCACTTTCGAACCGTTAGTTTGTGTATTTTAGCGATATATATATAACCATGCACTAACGCCTACACACACCACACCTACATATAAATATTCATACCACACATATTTATTTATACAATTTCAACTCAATTGATGCCCACAAAATATAAGCATATATATATATATATATAGGGGCTGGTTCAAATAAAAAAAAACCATTTGCCTAAAAAGCCTAAGAAGCAATACGGGATTGACAAATAGCAATATTTAAAATGGATAAAAAGGTAATATTGTTTTTAACAACTAGCAACATATAAACAGTACCAAAATTAGTTTCTTTTATTTTCTTTAATCTATCCTTAATCTTAATTGATTTTATTCATCTCTTATTTAGGTTTTTGATTGCATTCAATCAAAACTCAATCCAATTTCAATATAAAATCAATTTTTTCTTCTAGATCTGTGTATTCTGATCAAAAGTCAATCTAATTTTAATATAAAATTAATTTAGAACAAAGATATTTTAATATTGCATTTATTTTTTTTTTGATTTATTCGAAACCTAGATATATCATATTTTTTCGTACAGATTTTGTTTAATTATATTTATATTTAGAGTCTAAAACATTATTCTCTATATAATAGAGTATTTTCTTTCTCGAGAATCACTTTGATCTGCACAAATTTTACTTCGTAATCTATATTATGTCTTAAAACAAAATCACGGATTTTAAAATTAACGGTAATATAATCATTTTTAATATGCGTTATATGTCAAAATACCACATAAACACAACATGTTTTGTGCTGTGTTTACATAGAATGTGCTATTTTACCCAAAATGTGTTGTTTTACCCTAAATAGCAAAAAAACATTATGTTTTATGTTAAATAAGCACATCACATATTGTTCACGAAACATGCTTTTTTGCATGACAGCAGCTCATAACATCATGTTTTACATGAAAACAATCCAAAACGTGTTGTTTTACATGAAAGCAACACAGAACATGAAAACAACGCATATAAACATCAAAGAATGTGTTGTTTTACATGGAAACCATATAGAGTGTGTTGTTTTATTATAAAACAACACAATATGTGATGTTTTACCTTGTTATTTATTGTTTTATATAATCTTTTACACTAAACAAAACAAAACATGATCTCTTACCGTAAAATAATATATAACCTAAAACAACATATAAGGTGTTTTCTTATCATGAAACAACACAGAATGCAGCCTTTTATCGTAAAACAACACAATTTTAGAATAATTTTAAGTGAAATTTTAACATTAGACAACACAAAACATTATGTTTTACCCTAAGCAAAATCATAACATGTTTTTTGTAAGGAATATGAAAAAGGCTGATGCACCCAAAACAGTCAAGGTGCTTCCTACATGCATGCACTTTGTGAATGGTGGAAGTTACTTCGAAAGTTTTACACACTGCAAAGAAATTTCTCTAAGCGTAAAATCTTCCGAAGCCAAAGACAAAATCTTCCGAAGCCAAAGATGAGGTCTTCCGAAGCTTAGAAGACAAAGTCTTCCGAAGCTTAGAAGACAAAGTCTTCCGAAGCCATGAAAATAGAAGACTGATTTCTTCCGAAGACAGAGAAGACATGCTTTCTCTGATAAACTTTTTGAGAAAGTTGACCAACTTTCCGCTACAACTTTGTAAACTCACCAACTTACACAAGTTGGTGAAAAGGTACATGCTTTAGGAAACTGTAGATTATGGTCTTGAGTCTGTAACTTTCTACTTTATGTACTTTTATCCTTTTTGTAATATATTAGGATGTGAGCTATGGCATGTCATAGTCACTAGTCAAAAGGCAATCTGCCTTTTGACTTTAGATTGATCTTGTTGTCTAGATTAGTGTTTCCAGCCGGCCTTCAAAGTATGGCCGCCGGTACGATGTAGTATAAAGTATCTCAGGTCCTTGTATTTTATTTCCATGCTTTGTAACACTTGTAAAAGAACTTGAGAGCAATATACTTAATCCTTGAAAACCATTCTGTTGTTGTTCTTAGTTCTGTCTCACTTGCTTGCTTGTGTTCCTTAGTATCATACCAAGGTTCCAGTTCCCTATTTGATCTGTTAAGTGTTCTAAGTCTCTCCTCATTATGAAACTGATTGCATTGAACCACTTCAACGGTCCTGTCATATACAATCTCATAATTAGCAATTGAGGAGTCAGCCAATATGACTTTCAATGAACACACTCCTTGTGTGAGAGGTTTTGGTCCAGATTGGCTGTTTGATCTTGATTTAGTTACGAACTATTTTAACAAGTCTTATGAGGATGTTTTAGGATCTACAAGTAGTTTATCAACAGAAGATCCTGATCAAAGATTTGAGCTGAGAAGACATTCAAATCAAACTACTTCAGCTCCAGTGGTAACAAATTCTGTAAATGGAGCTCCTATCAGCATAACCATGACAAATCCAGCTGATAAATCTGAGGTGCCTTCAAATTCCAGCTTAGAGGCACAAAAATTAAAGGAAGGAGCTTCAAATGTAGAAGGAAGTCGTAGTGGTGACAGTGATCAAGAATTTCTTAATGCTGACAATCACTCCATGTAAGACAACATCAATGATGTCACACACTCATTGGATCAAGTCTCTCTTGATAGGTGTGCTGATGTGGTGGGAGATTCATCACTGCCTGATCAAAATTTTTCAAATTTAGATCTCTCACATCAACTTGCTGTGATCCCTCAACTCAGGATCCACAAGTCTCACCCCACCACAAACATCATTGGAGATGTTGAAAAGGGGGTAAGAACAAGAGGTCAAACTCATGACAAAAATGTTTGTCTCTACTCTTGTTTCCTATCCCAAGTAGAGCCAAAGAAAGTTGAGGAGGCTCTAAAGGATGGAAGTTGGGTTGAAGCTTTGCAGGAGGAGCTGCTTTAATTCAAAAGTCAAAAGGTTTGGAACCTATGTCTTCTTCCTTTAGGGAAGACTACCATAGGAACCAAGTGGGTGTTTAGGAACAGAAAGGATGATAGAGGACTTGTCATAAAAAACAAGGCAAGACTAGTTGTTCAAGGTTATACTCAAGAGGAAGGGATTGATTACACTGATGTCTTTGCTCCTGTAGCAAGACTTGAAGCTGTCAGGATATTCCTAGCTTTTGCTGCATCCAAGAATTTCAAGGTATACCAGCTTGATATCAAGTGTGCTTTCTTATATAAGGTGATTGATAAAGAGGTGTATGTCAAACAACCACCTGGCTTTGCAGATCCAGATCATCCAGATTATGTCTGCAAGCTTGATAAAGCTCTTTATGGGTTGCACCAAGCTCCAAGGAAGTGGTATGAGACTCTATCTTAGTACCTATGTCAACATGGCTATAGAAGGGGTACTATAGATGAAACTCCCTTCATCAAAGGAACAGGAAATGACTTAATGCTGGTTCAAGTTTATGTAGATGATATTATCTTTGGGTCAACTAATCTATAGCTCTGCAAGGACTTTGAGAAGCTGATGAAGAATAGATTTGAAATGAGTGCCATGGGAGAACTCAATTTCTTTCTAGGAATTCAAGTGAAGCAAGTTGACAATGGCATCTTCATAAGTCAGTCAAAGTATGTTCAAGACATACTAACAAGATTCAGCATGACTGACTGTAAGGTTGCAAAGACACCCATAGCATGAAACCACTCCCTTGGACCTGATCTTAAGGGGGAGTGTGTGGATAAGTATCTCTATAGGGGCTATGATTGGGTCTCTTATGTACCTCATAGCCAGTAGGCCTAATATCATGTTTGCCACATGCATTTGTGCCAGGTATCAAGCCAACCCTAGGATGTCACACCTAGTTGTTGTCAAGAGAATTCTAAGATATCTCAAAGGTGCTCCATCACTAGGCCTTTGGTATCCAAAGAATTCTGACTTCAATCTGTATGCCTATACAGATGGTGACTATGGTGGATGCAACATGACTGCAAAGTCTACATCAGGGGGATGTCAATTTCTTGGTGGAAGGATAGTCTCATGGCAATGCAAGAAACAATCTTGTGTATCTGCATCAACTGCTGAAGCTGAATACATTGCTGCTGCTAGCTGTTGTGCTCAAGTGCTTTGGATTCTAAATCAGATGCTAGACTATGGATTCAACTTCAAAGAGACTCCCATCCATACAGACAACAATAGTGCTACCTCTATTACAAAGAATCCTATGCAGCACTCAAGGACCAAACACATCAACATCAAGTACCATTTAATTAGAGATAATTTTAAAGAAGGGTTAATCAAACTAGTCAAAGTTCACACAAATGAACAATATGCTGATCTGTTCACCAAAGCTTTTGATGAACAGAGATTTAAGTATCTCATATCAGCTATTGGGATGATTAACATTGAGTACCTTTTTTTCTTAAACTTAAATTCAATATTATTTCTAAAATGTATGTGTCCTCAGTTGTCTATTTTATCACATTCATAAGCCCCTAATTATCTTGGAAGAAGAGTCTTTTAGAAAATATTTCTTAGATCTTTGAAAATTTTGAACATATTTTTTTTCGGAAGATATTAAGTTACATTCGGAAGCAAATTATGTCTTTAATATCAAATAACTACTTACGTCAATTTAACTTCAGAAGAAATTTTTACAATATCTTCCGAAGCCAAATTTACTCATAAGTACTCATATGCTATTAAAGAACAACTTTCTTCCGAAAGTACTTATGTCTCTGAAGTGAGAAATACTTTAAGTATTTTTCTTCTGAAGCAAAATTTTCAAAACTCTTAGACATATCTTCCGAAGCCAAATTGGCTTCCAAGCTTTTATCAAAACTTCTAAAGCAAAATTACCTTCGGAAGATTTTCGACTTCCAAGAAAACTACTTTTGGGCACTTTTTCAGAGGTGGGACCGACATCCGGGTTTCAACGCATTAACTTTGTGTCAAATCCATTTCATATATACACCCAACAGTTTCCCCCTATTTTAGTTTTCTCTCTTCATCTGCAACCTCTTTGTAACCTAAATTCACCCAAACCGCCCTTGTTCTTATCTTCCTTCATGACGAAGCTTACTCAAATGGCCAACCAAAATTGTAGAAACCAACCCGATTTCTCCATGCAACTTCACAAACCACACAATGAGGTTGCTCTATTGAACTCTGAGAAAGATCCTGGTTTCTCAAAGGTTTGCCGTTTTCTTTCTTTGACCATCTACTTCACCTCCCTCACCATTGATCCTCCTCTCTATGAGGATAATCTTCTGGACTTCTGGCGGACCTGCCAAGAGGTCACCATGGATGGGGAGAATGCACTGTCTACCATAATGCAGGGGAGGACAATCTTCATCACTCCAGCCATCATCAACTCTTATCTTCAGCTGGATGATGTAGAAGGTGATTTGTCTTTTCCCAAATTTGCTGTAAACCATTCCTTTGAGCAGATGGGATATGAGGGAGATTTCTCAGTCATAACATTCTGGATAGTGAAGGTCTCTTCCCAGTAGAAGTACCTCCTCCATGTTGTCATACACAGTTTATCCAACAAGCATGGAGGATGGGACAAGATTCCTAAAGATCTCTCCTTCATAGTTCATGGACTGGTTCAGGGGGTCAAGTTTAGGTATTCACCCTTTTTCTACCTTAATCTGCTTGCTAACTTGGACTCCTTAGAATACTATATGTTCCCTAGATATGTCCAGCACATTCTTAATAGTGAACTGGGCTCACAGTTGAGGGGAACAGGTAGAATTCTTAAACTAGAACAGATGAAGCCCGGCATCTTTAAAATCATAAGAAAACCAACTGTGGGATTCTCTGGGGTAGAAATAGCCCTTGTCACTAAAATATTAGAGCTCATTGCTCAAGATGACAACCTAGCAGCACCAGCTAGTGTTGAACCCACACCTACTATCTCCCAACCATCATCTCAACCTACAATAACCATCACCTACTCAAGAAAAAACAAACGAACCCCTGCTTAAGCTATTCAGTCTGAGAAGGCCCTTATATCACCACCCATGCAAGAGGAAGTGGACACTGGAGCTCCCACTTCCCTTGAGGAGCAAACACTCCCATCTCTTATATTATCGGTGCTGAGGTTCCTCATGCTCAGCCTGGTGAGCTCATCACCCAAACAGCCTTAAGCCTTCACTCAGAGTCTCCAAACTCAAGTGAACAACCTTCAGGGGATAGTTACCATCCCCACCCTCTTGATCTAAACCAGCCAATCCCTAACCTTGAATTCTATGATGATAAAGACATGGGATTCAGTGAGTATCATGAGTCTCTCTTCTCCACCCCTGCTCAAGGAGAGATGAATGCTCCTACGACTCCCATGACCAGCCCATATCATCCACCCCATACTGAGGTGGATCTCCCTGAACAAGTTCAGGAGGTCCATATGGAAGAGGCTCTCACTAGTGATAGTGATTACATCATTAGGACCTAAACCATGGCAACTCAGCCCATTGACACTTCACCTGAAGCTGTCAGTGAGCAAAGGAAATCCAACAGCCAAGAATACTATGCTGGTGATAAGGAAGAGGACATCAGTCCAATTCTCTAATTCCCCCATGATTCTTCATTTGAAGATAAGGGGAGTCTGAAACTAAAGGTACAACAACTTGAAAAACTATGCACCTATTTAGTCTACAAGGTCAATCACTTGGAATCTCAAGTGACTAACTTACAGAAGAGGGTCAATAATCAGCAACTTGAGATCACCGATCTCAAGGGCAAGCTAGCTGAGAGACCAACAAGACAAACTCAACCAGATCCACAAGAACGTGTGGAAGTAGTGGACTTGACCTCCAGCTCGCCTATTCAAGTGGGTGATGCTACCAAAAAAGGGGAGAAAGTCTCTACAACCACAGAACCTGGGAGTTCTATCCTAAGTATGGACAATGAGGACTCACCACCCTCACTTACAGTTGTCTAGACTCAACAACTTCCTCAGGCTCACAATGATGTAGAGGCCATAATTCAGCAGCTATTTGAGGAAGGAATTGCAATGGCCATGTCTGCCCCATCCTACCCTCCTGAAAATCCAATAGTAGGATGGTGGTATGACAGCTCAAGAATGGCATTGGTGCTATCAAGATCTCACAAGCAGCAGGAGCTCTTCAACTTTCAGACCCTGAGATTTCATGATGGTATGAACTTAGTTAACCTGCCCCTTGTCAACCTAAGCCAAAACAGACACGCTTGCAGGTTAGCTGAGGAAATTCAAGATTGGGTGCTGCAGGTTTTTAGACAAAGAGCACAATTATATAGACAGAGGCTAGCAGGGAAAACTATTGGTCAACTGGATACTGAGGCAGACCCTAAGATTAGCTTCGAAGGGGAAACCTCAGTTGAAGGCCCAATAGTAGAACCTGTGAACCTTGAGACAGGCTCACCTTTAGCACCTCGTACCCTTAGTGAAACACCTGCAGGTGAAGGTGTATCACAACCTCTCTCTGGCTAGAGCTCAAGCTCATCACAACCATTAGAAGGCCAAAACTCTCTCCACCCTGAGTCATACACGCCAACAATTGACAAAAGAAAAAGGAAAATGTCTCCTGAGAAGATTGAGGAGGAGAAAAGAGAGAGGAAGAGGAAGGCTAGGGGAGAGAATTCTAGAGAAGGCCCTAGCTTTATGCAAGCTATAATCAGGGCTGCTCACAGGCCTGACACTCAGAATGATGAGTTAAGAGAAGCCAGATTGAACTATCTGGGACTAAGGAATTACAATATAGATGAAATCATCTCTCTCCCATTGGTAGAATTGGATGAATTGGCAGACAAAGAGCTGTATAAAAAAAGGAAGGAGGCTACGGCTGCAGAACTACTCCTCAAGAAAAAAGAAGAGAGAAACTTCAGAAAGCTCGTGTCCTCTCTCTGGTTCAAGAAAGCCCTGAGAAGGAGTCTGTGGCTGTTCAAGAGGAACAAACTCAAATAGGCAAAGAACAAGAAAGACAAAAGATGATAGCCTATCTGAATGCCACAGCACTCTATCAGGCAGCAGCTCTCAACCCTCTCTCATATGAGTACATTGAGTTTGAGTACCTCAAACAGCTTGTTGAAAAGGCTCAAACTCAAAGAAAAGCTGTCAAGAGTAAGATGAGAGAGGAGGCCACTAAAACAAGAGCCACCAATAAAGCACAAGAAAAAAAGTCTGCTGATAGACTAAAGATGGTGAGCTTCTTGAAGCTGTATGGGTTCTCTGGAAAGAGAATTGGTCCTATGTCTCTATCCACAATGGATGAGCATATCAGAAGGATCAAGCAGAAAATAAGAAAAGGTCAGCTTGTTGACTTGTATTCTCCACCAAGTCCAGCTGAACCTGAAGTTGAGGTGAAGGTTAAACCACAAGAGACAACACAACCTGATCCTGAAACTACATCTAAGCCAACTTCATCTTTTGACCCACAGCAGGGTTCCGAACCCCTTCTTTTGAACAAATGGGGGATAAGAACCCAACTGAGGAGAATACAGAAAACTCAATTGGTGCTGCAGGCCATACTTCTCAGTTGAAATATAGAGTGAGGAAAAGAATGGCCATCAGAAGGGAAAAAAGGAAGAAAAAAAAGTTAAAGGCATCCTCCTCAACACCTCAGGATGAGTAATAACATCCTGAGGAAGTGCACTAAAAGGCTACTCAATCAACCCCATTCAAGTAGAGCCTCTTGCATCCGAAAGACCAATTATGTTTTGGATCTATACTGTTAATCTAGACATGAGGACTGCACACTGTTAAGCATCCTCACTGATTTGGTAGCATCAGCATAGGGGGAGTTTGTAAGGAATATGAAAAAGGCTGATGCACCCAAAATAGTCAAGGTGCTTCCTGCATGCATGTACTTTGTGCATGGTGGAAGTTACTTCGGAAGCTTTACACACTGTAAAGAAATTTCTCTAAGTGTAAAATTTTCCGAAGCCAAATACCAAATCTTCCGAAGCTTAGAAGACAAAGTCTTCTGAAGCTTAGAAGACAAAGTCTTTCGAAGCCATGAAGATAGAAGACTGATTTCATCTGAAGACAGAGAACACATGCTTTCTCTGATCAACTTTTTCAGAAAGCTGATCAACTTTCCACTACCACTCTGTAGACTCACCAACTTACACAAGTTGATGAGAAGATCCATGCTTTTGGAAACTATAGATTATGGTCTTGAGTCTGTAACTTTTTACTTTACGTACTTTTATCCTTTTTGTAATATATTAGGATGTGAGCTATGACATGTTATAGTCACTAGTCAAAAGGCAATCTACCTTTTGAGTTTACATTGATCTTGTTGTCTAGATTAGTGTTTTCAGCTGGTCTTCAAAGTATGGCCGGCTGTAGGATGTAGTATAAAGTATCTCAGGTTCTTGTATTTTATTTCTATGCTTTGTAACACTTGTAAAAAACTTAAGAGCAATATACTTAATCCTTGAATCCTATTCTGTTGCTGTTCTTAGTTCTGTCTCACTTGCTTGCTTATGTTCCTTAGTATCATACCAAGGTTTCAGTTCCCTATTTGATCTGTTAAGTATTCTTAGTCTCTCCTCATTGTGAAACTGATTGCATTGAACCCCTTCAACGGTCCAGTATTTTTTAACCCTAAAACAACACATAATGTGTTGCTTTACCCTACAACAATACATAATGTGTTGTCTTAACGTTAACCAGCACAAAAGTGTTGTCTTATGACAAAACAATACATAATGTATTGTTTTTATCATAAAACAACACATTTTCGTAACAATAAATTTTTTATTAAAAAAATATTGAAAGAGGATAAAACGCTTGATTTTATGGTGCGATTAATTTTAAAAAATAATATCGTATAAAAAAGTTACGAACGTTTAAATAAAGTGGCGGAAAAAAAAGTCAACAAAAGTGGCTTTCCCATACTACCCTTGGGACCAGTTTTATGCCTAAAAATTGATATTAACCATTAATTCATGAAATAGAGGACTAAGATATTTTCTTAGGCTTTTTAGCCAAATGTTATATCTTTTTTAAACAAAAAACAACCCCGTTACAAAATTGTCCTGTTTTACACTTAAACATAACATTATGTGATGTTTTATGGTAAGGCACACTTCTGTGTAGTTTTACGGTATGACATCGGGTTTTGTGTTATTTTAGGATAAAACAACACATTTTATGTTGTTATATATTAACACATCATATATAATTGTTATGAAATTGTGTTGTTTTACGATGTGACGGTGCTATTCTATGTTATTTACAAATAAGAAAACACTTTATTTGTTGTTTTACGGTAAGATATCACGTTCTGTGTTTTTGTTGTTTAGTTAGAACAAAATTTAAACAACATACATTCAGGTATTGTCTGTAGTACAATAAAAAGTTAAGATAATCCATCATTATGTGTTGTTTTACTCAAAAAAACAACACCTTTTGTGATTATAGGTTAAAACAACAAATTATGTGTTGTTTTAGGGTTAAAAAACTTGTTATGTTCTAGTTTAGGGTAAAACATAATGTTTTATGTGTCTAATGTTAAAACTTCAATTGAAAATATTCTAAAATTGTATTGTTTTACGATAAAAGGGTGCATTCTGTGTTGTTTGATGATAAGAAAACACCTTATATATTGTTAGGTTATATATTGTTTTATGGTAAGAGATCATGTTTTGTTTTGTTTAGTGTAAAAAGATTATATAAAACAATATAAATTTATGTGTTGTTTACAGTAAAATAATATAGAACTGTTTGTGCTGTATTTCTTCAAAACATGCGTCACACAACGCAGTTGTGTGCTGCGTCACGTCAAACAGCACACTTCTATGCTGCTTTGCGTCAAACAGCATAGTTGTGTGCTGTTTCGCGTCAAACAGCACAGTTCTGTGCTACCTTTCGGGTCAAAAATCACAGTTTGTGCTACTTCTCGTCAAAAAGCACAGTTTGTGCTGCTTTGCATCAAACAGCACAGTTTTGTGTTGTTTTGCGTGGGTTTCGAATAAAAAAATGAATGTAATATTAAACACCTTTGTTTTAAGTTGATTTTAAATTAAAATTAGATTTACTTTTGATTAGGATACACAGATCTAAAAGAAGATATTGATTTTATATTTGGATTGAGTTTTGATTGAATGAAATCACAAACCTAAAAAAGAGATTAGTAAAATCAATTGAGATTTGGAACATATTGAGGAAAATAAAAAAACTAACTTTGATGTTGTTTATATGTTACTGATTGTTAAAGTCAATATTAACCTTTTTATTATATATAAATTTTGTCATGTGTCAATTCCATATTGCTTCTTAGGCTTTTTAGGCAAATGATTTTTTTTATTTGAACTAGCCCCTATATATATATATATATATATATATATATATATATATATATATATATATGTATTAGCATGAGTATGCATGCACCACCTTCACCTAACACCAGTGACATGCACACATATATTCTGCATACATTTAATCAATAACCATTATATACCAATTTTTTTAATTATTATTTGATAAACAACGCACATACACATATGCTCGACCATGCACACAACAATACATGGGTTTTCAAAAGCATAAAATATAGACACATTATGTGTGCATCACACACATACTATGTATGCATAAGCGAATTCACACACATAATCATCAACAACACAACCATCTCCCCCGTACACAAACATCAACTAATTCCCATATATATATACATGCTCAAACACCATACACCCCTTGCATACACACATCGAATCCCACTGCTTGCACACACTATCACACTTACACATATATGAATCACACATACAAGTATATGGTTCACACAGACAAATAAATTTTATTTTTACCGCCCTCAATCCCGCACACGAAATCGAATGAAAAATCATAACCTCAGAACCCGAAACCGTAATGAATGCAAGTAAGGAGCGAGAAAATAAACATACCAAACGGTTGTTACAATTGACAGTAGTGGCTGCCTAGGGCTGAATCGATGGCCAAGAGGTTGTCAACGTGACAGTTCAATGGGGGTTCACTGGAGGTGAAGCACAAAGGAGAGGCTGCCGGTGGTGAGGGTTGCGATGAAGAAGCGGTTGGTGCTATTATCACCGGTTCCAAAAACCGAAGAGTAGGTTATAGATTGTGTTTGGTGAAGGAAGTGTAGAGAGAGAGAGAGAGAGAGCAATTGCAAAGTTTGTTTTTAAGTGGGATAGGTATCGTGATTATAGGTAATTGAGGGTGATGGGGAAAAGGGAAGTCGGTTGAGAAAGAGTTTGTTGGGTTGGGATACAGAAATAATTTATTGATTTGTTTACTTTCTAAATTATTTAGTTTATAATTAAATTTTGTTATTAATGAGTAATTAGTATAAGAATACCAATTAGTTACTAATAACAATGGAAATATTAAAATGGAATTATTAATAAGAGAAATGACAGGGAGGGTAATCAGGTGGTATGAAAAGTTTAATTGGCGAGAAGTCGAGTTAACGGCATAAACCTGGAATCACAGGGTGTCACACCATACACCACAAACCCTATGTATGTTTATAATGTAATGTTTTATTTGTATTTTAATCTCATAACTTTTAGATGTTTCTATTTACATCCATTTGCATCAATATTTTGATCTTGCCGTCCCACACAAAACATTGGATGGAATTAGACTTGGAATCAATGCGGATTGCCAAAGAAGTTACAAAGTTAGAAAAACATAACTGAAAAAACACTTTGATAATTTTGACAGTTATATAAAGATGTGTAGCGACTGCAAAGGCAATTCCCCCATGTGGATTTATTCAGAGGCATATGCACATGTTATAAACCCCTTATAAGAAAATAAAGAACATAGATCTAGCAAAACAACTTTATGCAAGCTCTCATGGGAATCAATCGTACACACATAGGCAACATACGAAGGTAAGAGAAATTGCTAATATTATTCAAACATTTATTAATAATTCTTTTATATATCAGTACTACCATTTTTGTTGTTTAAAGTTGCAATAAACCGGGCACACGACTGATATTAAGGTTTAGAGACAAATACATTCCAAAGATTGAATATGTTGTAACTAGTCAAGCCGAGTATTGGTAAGTTAATACCTTTTATTTGTAGTATTGTTGGTATAGTTGCTATTAATTATGGTTTATTTAATTCTACACATATCTTGCTGGATTAGAGGTACCTGTAACTAGATATTAATAAATAGGGAAAGCCACCTTGTATGTTTTTATGCATTCAGGCATTTGCAGATTTTGTATGCTTACTTTTGTCTTAAATTGATCAAAATGACCAACCCACTTTAATGCACTTAACACATATTTTGATTAAATATGTGAAGATTATATATTAAGTTTATTAGAGTGGATTCGGTGTTTGACCCAATCAAACTTTAATGTATTAATCTAGGTTTGAGTCAATTGACCCCAATTAAACTTTTAGTTAGATATATGAAATATATTAAAGTGTGTTCGGGTCATTTTGATGCATTTAAACTTTTACTTGGATATATTAAGTGTATTTTAAAGTGGCATTGGGTAATTTTGATACATTCAAACACTAGGTTACAATCCCGTATAATACACTAAGTAAATAATTTACTGTTACATTGTTAATAATATAAAAAATTATGTCTTAAATATTGTGTATTATACGGATTGAATAAACCCATGTATTACACATTTGAAAATTTGAAGTTAACATATTTGAAATTTTAATTATGGATAATTATTAATTAATAAATAGTTATTATAGCATTCATAATTAATAGTAGAGAGAATCGGAAAAACCAATTATTAGATGGTCTAAAATGGTGACAAGTGTCCGGATTTATTTTATTTATTAGTATAGAGATTTACATTGAAATATAAAGAGTAGTAAAGTGGGTTCATGTCACATTGATACATTTATATTTTTGTTGTATATATTATGTCTATTAAATTTATGTTCATGTCATTTTGATACATTTAAACTTATATTTTGTAATATTAAGTCTATTCAAGTAGATTTATGTTTTTTTGACCCATTTAAAATTTTATATGGATGTAGTAAATGTACTAAAGTGGTTTGAGGTCTTTTTCACCTATTTAAATATTTACTAAGTATATTTAGCGTGTAAAAGTGGGTTGAGGTTGGTTCTGTCATTTTGGTAAATTTAATGACTTGAATCCACTTTAACAGAATAAAAGTTGCTAGTATTTGTGACATCCATCACTAAAACAAATGTGTTTACTTTGACATCGACCTTAGATTTTGACTTTGACCATACTTTGGACTTTGACTTGGAAGTTGACTTAACGTGGACTATGTTTAGTACCTTAGACACGTGTACACACGAGATGAACTTGAATTGTATGTTATGGGCATCAAATAGACTTATGGGCATTGAACATGGCAATAGTGGATATTCACCAGATTCGACTTAGCGTGATGGTTCCATGCTTAGAATTGGATTAATGACTTAGAGAAAGTAAAAAGTTAAAATTTACATGAAAAAAACAAAAAGCCAAACATTGGTAGAATTTAACCAAAGTTTACTAAGTAAACTTAATTTGGTCAAAAATTGAATAACTATAATTTATATGACAAATAATAGCTCGTTAGAAATGTAAAAAACACAAGAAATTTAAAAACATGAAAATCGCACAACATGCAGAACGGGACAGAACGGAATTGGACGGGATGGGCTAAGGGCCGGGGCTGTTTACCCCTCCCCATGTCACAGGCAAACCCTTTATGGTGAGGGAGGGGGGTTCCCCATGTTTTTTCATTCTTTCATTTCTTAAACTTATTTTCCAAGTTTCTATTTAGAAACTCTAGCCACCTTAAGACTTTTTCATCTTGTTCTTCATCATCATCATTGAAATCATCATCATGTTTCTAGATCTTCATCAATTGTTGATGATCATGTCATGGTCATGCTTAAATCATTGGTCTTCTACATGTTACAGTAAGCAAATCATATATGTTGATGATTTTAGTTCTTGTTTGTTTATGTTCTTGATGTTATACATCAAGAATCATCAAAATCATCTAAGGTTCATCTTCTATTGATTATTGTTGTCGAATCATAAAAGAATCGTGCGTTCGAGGATTGGATCGGCACAAGCTAGTAAACCCTAATTTGTGATTGTTTTTGTTATTGTTTTCTTTGATTTGTTATCATTAGTAGTCTAGTCTTTATGGATAATTGTGAACAAAAATCATTTTATTAAAAACATTAAGGAATGATATTGGATGGTTAAATACAAAAAGATTGGACTTTGTAGTTTAATCGACAAAGAACACTAATCGAAAAGATAAAATATTATTAAATGTATTGGAACTAATCGAAAAGTTCATATGTAAAATGTTTCATAAACTAATCTTTGGTCTATGTTTTGGGCCAATTATGGTTAGAATTATACAAAGGACAAATGTTAGATTTTAGACGGCTTGTTATCAAAACCATTGGTCATTTTATACAGACCATAACTTGGTCATACGAAATCCAAATAGGTCAAACTTTATGTCTAAGACTAAGTTCGGTGACTTCTTTAACTATTCTAAGTTGTCTTGCATTAATCGACATTGTTTGGTCCACTAAACGCGTTAAACTAACCTAAGTTGTCTTGTAGAATGTTGGAATATGTTCGTGAGAGCATATCTCACTCATACTTCAATTATTTGAATTGATTTTTTTTGGAATCAGTTTAAGATCTTAGTTTTCAAACAATAAGATCTAAGTTGTCTTGTAGAAAGTTGTCTTGCACCAATTTATCACTGAACTCATCCTTTAACTCTACACAAGATTGGTGCGCAATCAACTCTACATGCTGAAATATTTTAATAAAACTTAAACCTCAAGATTTAAGATTAAATAAGTAAATAGAGTTAAAGGATGAGTTCAGTGATAGATTCTAAGATGTTTAATTATAAGAAAACCTAAGGTTAATTAATCATTAAACTTAGACTAAAATAAATACAACATGGGACGTGGATAACAATAAGAACGTGACAAGGACTTGTACGTAGATGAATCGGGATTGAGAACCTTAAAGAAGTACATTGGACTTGGAATAATAAACAAACAACTTTTTATTAAAATAAGTACTTGGTTGGACAATAGTTACTTGCTAATATATTTTGTGGACTTTGTAGTGTACTACTAATAAGACGAGTTTCACGACCTCTTTATATATGTTGTATTTGGGGGAAAACCACGCTCAAAGAATTTAGACTATGCCATGATTTTTAAATTATTTTTGACTATCGTGTGTGATTTGAATCATAGGTCTGATTCTTGATTGTCTTCATGAGAGTGCATTCTTGTGCTTAAAGTCCTCGTGTTCACATCATGACTATTTAACTCTAGATTAGAGCAATGCAGAGGTATTGTTAGTACTAAAAGGTTGACAACCCCACACTCGTTGATGGTATGCTAGCTAAGCGTGATGTGGCCTTGATGTACCCTTGGGTGAATATTATCTAGTATGTTTGGACTAGGACTTAGACATGGGGAATCTACGCCAATAGGTTTGGTCATGAGCTTATGTTGGTGTCTATGACTTCTTATGTTCTCATTCACACACTATTATTATAGATGACTTACACCATGAATTTATTTTGCAGTTTCAAACCTGTGAACTCACCAAAATATGTTGAATTTTAGTGCATGTCTTTTCGGGTAACAATACTTGATGTGCTTGGATTAAAGGACTATTAGCTTGAATCAGTCTTTCAAGAGCAATTAGACAATTGTTTGGAGTTTTTGGATTTGGAATATATTTCGTATTATTTAAATCTATACTTTGGTTTCGATTTCGATTTGTATTTGGTTGATTTGGTTTGGAGTTTGGGATTGTTTGTTCAATATGGAAAGAGATTATGGGATTGACTATACTTGGCACTTGTTCTTATACGTCAAGTGATGTCATGTTCCATTGACGGAGAATGCCTTTAGTGATTCTCTTAGACCCCTAATGTGTTATGACGATCTGGTCCGTCGTATTCTTGTGTCTTTTTAGCTGTCGGGGTGTGAAAATTGGTATGAGAGCCATTGGTCATAGAGGATTTGGTTTATTATTCTTCCTAGATTTTAACCAAAGTACTCACATGGAGTATGCATAATTGGATTATGTGTGCATTGTATTACGTGTGAATGTTTTGTATGTGTTCTTAAATTGTGATGGGTAGCCTAACTTACGTGCTATTTGTGATATACTTATTTGAGAAATTATGGACATTGTATCATGTGTGTATAGGAGAAAGCATTAGGTAAGGACATCGCCTCGTTAAGTACTTGAGTTTTATTTAGTCTGGATTGACAAGTGTTGGTATAAGGATTCTTTTAAGGGCATAGGCTGTTAAGCCAATTATTATTTCTCAAATTCTTCGATGTCACATGTGTTATATGCACCCTTATCTACAACCTATTGGGTTGAATCTTTGGAGATGAACACATTAGGTGACATGACACCTATAGACTATATACATGGCGCAATCAAGTCAAATGACTACTTTATCAAATTTTAGACTATACTTAATAGATTTCTTCAAATTTTCTTTACACAAGAAAATGCTTTCTTTATCGATTTCTCTATACCACTTCAGTTAATTGACATTTGGTTATCGAACATATCCTTGATTCCTTTATCATTGATAATACTCTTTACTTTAACAAGATGTGTTAGCTTGGGTAGGAGGAGCTAGGGGTGACCACGCAAAGCAAATTTTCACTATGAGTGCACACATGGTTATAATTTCATAATGCATGCATAGTCTAGCAAATCCTATCGTGAGATAACGGTTATAGTTGGTACAAATCCTCAATTACATACCATGGGACATTGGAGTCTTAGCCCTTATGAGACTTCAACAATGGTATGGAAACATCCATAACCATTCTCTTTGTGTAAGTTTTAATTGGTTTGAAGCCTTCAAGGGATTTATATTGGGACATTAGTCGTAGTCTTTATGACATGTTGCTCCCTCTAGCGTTTTAGTGATCATGGAACATTGATTATTTATTTGAAATGTATGTGGCCATCGGAGAGTTATAGCGGAATGATGAGACTCCCTGCACCTGTATTACTTTGTTCATTGGACTAATCTTATGATTAGGTAGATATTGGCTGTTCATACATTCTAGCATTATACCTTGATGGAGTAATCGGATGTTTTATAATCAGTTTAAGCGTTTGTCTTTTTATACCGTTGTTATGGTGGGAAATGGTACTGGAGGAATGATTGGTCGTACATGTTAAGAGTTCATGATTTGCAAGCCAAGGAGTATGATGGGAAATATGGAGCAATTTCCTAGACATATTGGATTGAGAAAATGGAGATGGTTACAGATATTAGCAACCGTGCTAAGAAGTAGAAGATGAAATATGATGCTTGTTCCCACTGAGGGGGGGGGGGGTAAAGAACTAACTTGGTGGAACACCCAAGTTCAAGCCCGAGGTAGGGAGGCTGCATTGGCCATGACTTATGATGAGGTTAAAGCTTTTGTTATTAAGGAGTACTATCCAATGAATGAGATGCAAAAGTGAGAGCATGAATTCTAGAATAATGCAATGATAGAATCTGGTGATGCTACTTATATTGATTGATTCTATGAGTTGGCGAAGCTGGTGCCACACTTTGTGACACCTAAGCCGAAGGGGATAACGAGATACATTGGGGAATGGTTCTATAAATCCGTGGAATGGTGACTTCTATTGCATATTTAACGATCTAAAGTGCAATAGTGATGGTAAGTACTTTAACCTAGATTAGATGGTTTGTACTAGAGCTTTGGGGAAAGCTAGTGAGAAGAGGAATAAAGATGTTGAGTCGAGCAAACAATGCTACTAATCAGAGGAAAAAGGATTATGCGAGCATTTCTCCCAAATGTGTGTAAGTGTAATCTGCACCACCCAACGATGGCGTTGTGCCATGTGTATTTTAACTACTAGTAGTTGGGACATCTAGCCAAGAGTTGTAAGGTGGTGGTGAAGCCAGCTATGGTACTTAATGGGGTCAAACTGACACGAGATTAATGTAGATGCTACGAGTGTGAGGGCAAGAGTATTAGCGCAATGTTTGTATGAGGTAGAAAAGGGCTCAACATCAAGTGGCAAATCAAAATTAAGGGAAAGACAACTAGAATTAGGTTCTGCAATTGGTGCAAATCCACGGCAAGGTTATAGTGGTAAACCTATTTGTGGAAGGGCATTCGTGTGATTGGTAGTAATAATGCTTGACATGACCCGAACATTATGACACGTACATTACTTTGAATGCTTATTTTGCTATGGTCTTATATAATATAAGAGCTAGTAACAACTTTATTTTTTCTTATTTTGTTACATTTTTTGATGTGATCCCTGGTTATGTAAATACATGAAATGTCATTGAACTAGAGAATGATAGCCTTGTAGAGACTAGCAAATAATTTAGGAATGTACATTATTACTAGATGATCATGCCTTTAAATTAGATCTCATTGCGCTGGTTGTCACGGAGTAAAGTTGACATATTCTATAGTGATTGGGTATGAAGGCTAGGGAAAGGAAGATAGATGACATACCTATTATGTGAGACTTTCTGGAAGTTTTTAGAAGGGATTTGGCAGGATTCCCTTTTCCAATGCAAGTGGACTTCTATATTGACTTGTAAGGCCCCGTTTCCGGAACGCTTACAGTTGGACATTCATCGCATATAATATTTGAAAACTCATAATCATTAACTAAAATAATGCAGCGGAATAATTTTAACAAAAACCATTTCATAAATTAATAATTGCTTTTGCCAAATAATACAACATTGTTAACATCACAAAACGTCGCTTGGTTGCATTACAACACAAAAACATCATTGCTACACAAAATGGATGCCAGTCAAAACTTGCCAAGTAGCTTCATCCCGTGCCATCCTCAGCAACCATTACCTGCCAACAGAAAATGCATTTGGGCAGTTGGGCGCATGGGAACACTTAGGCGCCTCGGCATAATTCTAGGCGCATGGGCACTATTTGTGCGCATGAACCTTAGGCGCATGAGCACTTGGGCGCAAGGCCAACTGTTTTCTAACTAACAACATTTTTAGACCCCCAAATCATCATTCTAACATGTTACGGGTACACACCCGACTTTAATAAAAACATTAAAACATGTATTTCCAGCTCCAAAACAAGTTAAAACATTTAAAACTGGGGATCTAGAACTCACCTCTTGTAACTTTCGAGGAAGACTTCCTTCAAACACGAATGCTAATGAGTTCAAACACCTAAAAACACCAAAAATACACAACCAAACCCACACAAACACATAAGCACATACCCGAAGGCTGAAAATTAGCCAAGAACAACCCAAAAATCAGAAAACTAACCTGAATTCAGCTTCTTCTTCTTCCTCTCCCTAGAACCGAGAGAATTCTCTGCCTTCTCTCTCTAAAACCGATGGGAAGAATGGTACATGAGGTGATGTGGGCGGCCATACCACCTTTTGAACAAAATAATATCAAACTTTGTCCCTTGTATAATTTTAACCCCTCAACTTGGGTTATTTTGCTATTTTTTCCTTTTCTTCTCCTTTTTTTTTTTAAATTTCTGGGTGTTACAAGTCCACCCCCCCTTTTATTATTCCTCGAACAGCTGTGGGTAATGCTGTCTCATCTCTTCCTTAGTCTCCCACGTAGACTCTGATCTCTTTCTATGCTTCTACTGTACTCGCACCAAGGAAACCACTTTATTCCGTAACCTCTTCTCCTTTCGGTCAATGATTGCCACTGGTTGCTCCACGTAATTGAGTCGCTCGTCTACCTCAATGTCCTCTAGTGGTACAACCAAATCTTCATTAGCTAAGCACTTTCTCAGATGAGATACATGGAATGTTGGATTAATTCCACTTAACTCATCGGGCAATTTCAATCTATAGGCCACCTCTCCTACTGGAGCAATGATTCGGAAAGGCCCTATATACTTCAGACTCAACTTGCCCCGCTTTCTAAACCAAATGGTACCCTTCCAAGGTGAGACCTTCAACATGACTCTATCGCCCACCTTGAATTCGATCGGTGTACGTCTCTTGTCCGCATACGACTTTTGCCTATCTTTGGCTGCCTTCATAAAGGCTTTGATCTTTTCTAGTTTCTCAGTCGTAGCCTTGATCACCTCAATGCTCCCTAATTCTTTTTGACCAATATCACCCCAACATACGGGCGTCCTACACCTCCTACCGTATAGCATCTCATAAGGTGGCATACCAATGCTGGCATGATAACTGTTGTTGTATGAGAATTCAGCTAACGGTAAGTGTTCGTCACAACTTCCTCCGAAGTCAATGACGCATGCCCGAAGCATATCCTCAAGCGTCTTAATCGTCCTCTCTGATTGACCATCCGTTTGAGGATGATAAGCCGTACTAATATGTAACCTCGTCCCCATAGCATCGTGGAATCTCTTCCAAAACTTGGATGTAAACTGAGTGTCACGGTCAGACACAATAGACATCGATACACCATGACAGTTACAATCTCCTTGATGAACAAATCCGCTAACCTCTCGGATGAATACGTTTCACGGATCGGTAGGAAGTGAGCACTCTTCGTCAGGCGGTCGACTATCACCCATATGGCATCATATCCCCTTGCCGTTCGCGGCAGCTTCGTAATAAAATCCATGGTGATATGCTCCCACTTCCACTCGGGTATATCCAAAGGTTGGATCTTCCCGTATGGCTTCTGATGCTCCGCCTTCACTTGTAAGCAAGTAAGGCACTTACTCACATACTCCGCTACCTCACGCTTCATACCCGGCCACCAATAATCTTTCTTCATATCATGATACATCTTTGTAGCACCGGGATGAATGGAGTATCGAGTCTTATGAGCCTCATCCATGATCTTTCCACGTAAGTCTCCATAACGAGGAATCCATATTCGCCCAAATCGGGTTCTAACACCGAGAGTGTTCTCACCCAATTTTATGACTAGACCATTCATTCTTTCGGAGTTAAGGCGATCGTCTTTCAACGCCTCGTCTTGAAACTCCTTGACCTGCTTCATAACATCGGAGGTCATAACCAATTGATAAGCCTTCACTCGGATCGGTTAAGGTCTTTCCTTTCGGCTAAGGGCATCCGCCACTACGTTGGCCTTGCCCGGATGGTAATGGCTCTCGCAATCGTAATCCTTAATGTGTTCCAACCATCATTTCTGCCTCATATTCAAATCTTTCTGCTCGAAGAAGTACTTCAAACTCTTGTGGTCGGTGAAGATAGTGCACTTCGTCCCATACAAGTAGTGCCTTCAAATCTTCAATGCAAAGACCACGACTTCTAACTCCAAGTCGTGAGTAGGGTAATTAACCTCATGAACCTTCAACTGCCGGGATGCGTAAGCTATAACCTTCCCTCTTTGCATCAACACGCAACCCAACCCCAAATAAGAAGCATGTGAGTAAACCACTAAATCTTCACTTCGTTCAGGTAAGGACAAGACCGGAGCTTGCATCAACTTCGCCTTTAGCTTTTCAAAAGCCTTCTCTTGCTCTTGACCCCATACAAACTTCACGTCCTTATGGGTCAGCTTGGTCAACGAAGAAGCTATCTTTGAGAAGTCTTGGATGAATCTCCTATAATACCCCGCCATTCCGAAGAAACTACGAATCTCGGATGGCATCTTTGGAGACTTCCATTGCATCACAGCTTCTAGTTTTGCCGGGTCGACCATATTCCTTCGGGATTCACCACATGACCCAAAAACTGAACTTCGCGCAACTAGAACGCGCACTTGGAGAACTTGGCATACAACTTCTCCCTTCTAAGCGTCTCCAACACTTTCCGAATGTGACCGGCATGCTCCTTCTCGCTCCTCGAATAAATCAGGATATCATCGATAAACACAATCATCGATTTATCCAACATTGGCCGGCACACTCGATTCATCAGATCCATAAAAGCAGCTGGCGCGTTGGTTAAACCAAAAGACATAACGAGAAACTCGTAGTGTCCGTAACGCATGCGAAAAGCTATTTTAGGAATATCCTGCTCCTTCACCTTCAGCTGATGGTAACCCGATCGAAGGTCTATCCTCGAGAACCAATTGGCACCTTGGAACTGATCAAACAAGTCATCAATCCTAGGCAAGGGATATCGGTTCTTCACCGTCAACTTGTTTAACTCACGGTAGTCGATGCACATCCTCATGCTACCGTCCTTCTTCTTTACAAACAAGACCGGAGCACCCCAGGGAGAGATACTCGGTCGAATGAACCCTTTATCCAACAATTCTTGCAACTGAACCATCAGTTCCTTCATCTTAGTTGGAGCTGATTGATACGGTGCCTTGGCAACCGGTTGAGCACCCGGTATCAAGTCAATCTGAAACTCGATTTCACGGTCCGGTGGCACACCCGGTAAATCTTCTGGGAACACATCGGGAAAGTCGCACACAACTGGTACATTGGACAATTGGGGTGTTGACGTGTCCACATCCTTCACGTAGGCCAGGTAGGCACCAAATCCATGTTTCAGGCACTTCTCAGCCACCGTCATCGAAATCACCTTCGGAACCATAGTAACTCGATCATCGTAGATCATCACCGAACTCCCGTCAGGTGCAGTTAATAGGATCATCTTCTTGCGGCACACGATATTTGCCTCATAGGCTGCTAGCCAGTCCATCCCTAGGACTACATCAAACCCGCCTATGGTCATCACAAACAGTCTAACAGGAAACCTATGACCTTCTAGTTCTATGTCACAACCTTCTATCAGATCAAAAATCCTGGTAGACTTACCTATGGAAGTTTCTACATCGAAGGGCTCATGAACACTTCTACTTCTAACAGGCAAATTAGCACACAAAGCAGCAGAAATAAAACTCCTACTAGTACCAGAATCAAATAACACTGGAGCAAGAGTTTGGTTTACTAGAAACATACCTGACACAACATCAGGGTCCGTCCTAGCCTCCGCCTTGGTCATCGTGAAAGCTCTGGCGCTCGCCTTCTGCCCTTCGGTTCCGGTCGTCTTCCTTGCTTCGGAACTCTTATCCCTCGGTTTCTTGCAATCCCTGCTCAGGTGACCCTCTCCACCACAGTTAAAACACTTCGTCACCCCACAATTCTTTGCTATGTGACGGGGCTTCCCACATTTGAAACAGACGTTAAATCCCAGCCTACATTCTCCCGTATGCATCTTTCCGCCCTTACCACACCTCTTCGTCCCCGCACTAGATGCGGTCGCTCACCGGTCATCCACCCTTGCAACCTTGTTGTTTGGAGTGACACCACCACGTCCAAACTGCTTTCCATTCCAGTTTCTGTCACCACCACCTTTCTTCCTCACCTCAACCACTGCCACCTCCCGCTCGTCATACAGCCTTCCCGCCAGATCAACCACTGACCTAAACATGCTTGGCCGGGCGGCGATCATGTGCCTGCGAATATCCGCTGGCAAACCCTGGATGTACCTTTTTATCTTTCGTGACACAGGTGTTACTTGATCTGGCACCAGCTTTGCCATCTCATTGAATTTAGTGGTGTACTGCTGGTGTGTCATGGTTCCCACTTCCAGCTGTAGGAACTCTCTCTCGATCTTGTCAAGTTCCCTATGGTGACAGACTCTTCAATCACCAACTTCTTCAGTTCATCCCACTTTATCATTCCAATAGCCCTGCTGCCCTCGGCCTGGACAACATTATCCCACCAACATAAGGCCGAGTCCATGAATGAGTGGGTAGCAAACTTCACCTTCTGGTCCTCCCTGCACTCACTGATATCAAGTACAGCTTCCCTCTCTCTCACCCATCGATGAGCAGCAGCAGCGTTGCCATTGCCATCAAAAGTCGGGGGCTTGCATCTCTAGAACACCCCATAATTACAGCCTCGTGCTGTATCTGGCACCGCTTCTTCCTCGTCCTTGTCACTTGGGATAGCCGTCTCAGTCTCCGGTTGCTCCCTTTCTCCCGCGGTCTTCTCCCTTTCCTTCTTCTCATCCTCCGGTACAGCTCTAATCACTTCAATCATCACAGACGGCAGGATCGTCTACATGACCTGGTGAACCTCCTCAATAACAGCCTCCTTCACCGAGGCCCTCAGATTAGCACTCTCATCACCACCTTCCTGGTGACGAGTCTCGAGCTCCTCCTGAGCTGTTTCAGCAGCCTTAGCCCTGCCTCTTATGACTCGTGGTCCAGCACCACGTCCACCACGACCTCCACCTCTAGAAGCTTTTGAAGATCTACCTCCCACCATCCTCTGAACACACTATAAGATTCAAACACCAACACGGTCATTCAAGGTAATAGCTCAGTTTATGTCAAGTATAGTAAGTCCCTAATTACAGTGGCCAGTTGTGATTAGCCACTTACTTTACTCTTCATACCCCAAGCATTTCCTATCCTGACTACATCAGTATCTAAATCTACTAAGAGCATATAAATCAGATAACATGCGCACATAACACCGGTTAGCATTAAAGAAAATACGTGATGGCACGTAGCTACTTGGGCTGGCATCCTTCCATTTCTCCCATTTTCAGTTTAAGTTTAGGTTTTTGAAAATATTTACCCATTTCTCTTAAACTTGGCTCTGATACCAACTTGTAAGGCCCCGTTTCCGGAATGCTTACAGTTGGACATTCATTGTACATAATATTTGAAAACTCATAATCATTAACTAAAATAATGCAGCGGAATAATTTTAACAAAAACCATTTCATATATTAATAACTGCTTTTGCCAAATAATACAACATTGTTAACATTACAAAACGTTGTTTGGTTGCATTACAACACAAAAACATCATTACTACACAAAATGGATGCCAGTCAAAACTTGCCAAGTAGCTTCACCCCGTGCCATCCTCAGCAACCATTACCTGCCAACTGAAAAAGCATAAAAGTCAGCGTTGCTGAGTGAGTTCTAGCTTTATAATAAATATACTTTACTTTTGTTTAAAAACCTTTCTTTACTTTCATTCGTGATCACACATCATACGCACACATATAGATAATACTTATTATTATCTTTCATCATCGTTCATCATCGTACGTCATTCGTACATTCATCATTATCTTTCACTTTCATCTGGACCAATGCCATGTGCTATACCCCGAACATTATGCACGAAGCTGGTTACTGGGCCGAAATCTATAAATAGACCCCTAACATTATGCAAGAAGCTGACTCCAGTACCTGGGGCAAGCGACAAGGGTCCCATACGTTTGGTCAATCACAAGGATTAGACCCCCGTGTGCATCCTTCTGGGTTAGCTAAACCGCACACAGTTGAGCTAACACCCTTCATTGGGTGTGAACCTCCTTACATTTTGCTTGCAAGACTTTTCATTCATTCTTTACGTTCCACTTTTCATTAACATTAACTTCCGCTTTCATTACATAATACTTTACGTTTATTAACATAATCACACCACGTAAAGCCACAGAATAATACGTAATAAGGAACATAAAGAAAACAGGCCATAAACATACACCACTTCATCATATAACATCACATGCAACATCATACATGATCATACTTTCAACATACTTCAAACCCGAATGCTTATGAGTTCAAACACCTAAAAACACCAAAAACACACAACCGAACCCACCCAAACACATAAGCACATACCCGAAGGCTGAAAATCAGCCAAGAACAACCCAAAAATCAGAAAACTAACCTGAATTCAGCTTCTTCTTCTTCCACTCTCTAGAACCGAGAGAATTCTCTACCTTCTCTCTCTAAAACTGATGGGAAGAATAGTACAGAAGGTGATGTGGGCGGCCATACCACCTTTTGAACAAAATAATATCAAACTTTGTCCCTTGTATAATTTTAACCCCTCAACTTGGGTTATTTTGCTATTCTTTCCTTTTCTTCACCTTTTTTTTTTTAAAAATTTTTGGGTGTTACATGACTTGGTCCTGATGTGGTGCCTGTTGTTAAGGATCCATGTGCTTAAAACCCTTGAAGATGCAAGAACTATCTAATTAACTTCAAGAGCTGTTGATCAAGGGTTTCGTACAACCAAGTCACTCACCATGAGTCACGCTTGTGCTTTTTGACAAGAGAAGGATGGATCATTCAATATGTACATGCACTATTGGGAATTGAATAACTAATGGCAAGGATTTGTATCCTTTACCGATGGTAGATGACTTATTTGATAGGTTATAGGGATCGACATACTTTGCATGTATTGATTTCTGATCTAGATATTATCAACATAAAGTACATTAGGAGGACATACCGAAGGCATGATTTAGAAACTCATTATATGCATTAAGATTTTTAGTGCCTTTCTGGCGTACAAATATTGTAGTGTTCATGGCCTTTGTGAGTGGCGTATGCAAGCCATATCTAGATGAATTCATCATAGTCTTAATCGAAGATGTACTGATCTATATGAGGACAAAGAAGTTTCATCAGGGATAGTTGGGAATAATTTTGGGCTTGTTGGGAAAGGAGAAACTCTATGCCTAGTTCTTTGAGTGCGGATGACAAATGCCTTAGCCACATTTGTTACTTCATCCGCATAAGTCAAATGCGGATAACCAACACTTAGGCTTCTTATCTTCTTATCCTCATTACTTGAATCAACCACATTTCTTTCCAAAACTTGTACAAAATATTCATCCAAGCAAAAAAACTGTCCAACCACCACTTGTATTGGTATGCATGATCCTTCTAGGGTCCAACACTAAGTAAGAATAAGCGTTCTTGACATTGAAGGATAAGTTGTTTAACACACAAATTTTGCAATTTATGGGTCTAATGGTTTTGTTGTGTACTATGATGCATCACACTAGCGACTAGGCTATGTGTTGATATAAAAGGACAAATTGGTCCCTTATGTTTCACGAAAACTCAAGAACCACAAAAAGAAACAATACCATCCATGGGTGTGTTCTTATGCTAAAAGTCCTTGTGTTCTCAACATAACTATTTAACTCTAGATTGAAGCTATGGAGAGGTATCGCTAGTACTAACTGGTTGACACCCCCACTCTTGTTGTAGGTATACTAGCTAAGACTAACTTGGCCTAGACGTTCCCTCAGGTGTATATAATTTGGTATGTTTGGACTTTGACTTGTATTTAGGGTATGTACGTCATTAGGTTTGTCCATCAACTTATGTTGGTGTCTATGACTTCTTATGTTCTTAGTCACACAATAATATTGTACTGTTGTTATTGGGCAAATTTATTATATACTTTTAAACCTGTGAACTCATCAACGTATTTTACCTTTTAGAGCATGCCTTTTATGGTAACAATGCTTGACATGCTTGGATCAGATGACTATTAGCTGAGAGCGCTCCTTCGAGAGCAATTATACAATTGTTTGCTTTTGGAATATATTTGGTATTTGTTTAAATTGTACTTTAGTTAAGATTTTTATTTGTATTTGGTTGTTTTGGGTTTGGACTTTTGGATTGTTTGTTCATTTTGGTATGATGTTATGGGATAGACTATACTTGGCACATGTTTTTAAATGTCACGCGACATCATGATCCATTAACAGAGAATGCTTTTTGTAATTTTGTTACTAAGTGTTATGATGATCACGTCTTCATATCCATGTGTCGCTATTAACTGAAGTGAGACAATATTGTTGTAATTGTAATTAGTGTAGGTTTATTGAAATTTGAAATTTGTTACCTTGTATTATTCATACTCAAGCAAGTTGGTTATCAATTTTAGAATTATTATACTGCCGTATATAGACATATTTAATGTATTTATTTTATTGTTTATTACTAGGAAAAATCCAACAAAAGTAGAGAAACAAATGCAACATGAAACGTAGAGCCATAAACAACTATTGCAACAACAAATGATTGCAATGCAAAAACATAGGTACGAACTCCATGCTTCACGATATAGATATGAAAGTGATGAATGTGAAGATGATATTTAGTTTTTGTTGTACATGGATGATCATTTAAAATCTTAAATAGAGTAAATTGCATAAATAGTCCCTATGGTATGGTTAAATTGCTAGTTTGGTATTCAGGAATGATAAAATAAAAACTTAGTTCAACATTTTGTGATATGATTTCATGTTTGTTCCGACCAATGACTTTATTTAGTTTTTAACAAAAAATATGCAATTCTCTTCCTTGCAAATCAAGTTTTAAAGAAAAGAGTCAGCGGGATCTAAATTCCAGCATAGAAGATGAACCCAACCTCATCATTTGAACATACTCTACACGTCACAATTTTCTTCCTTTTTGAGTACAATTACAACATCCAAAACCATCTCCCAAAAACGTTTTTATCATGGAAGAGTCTTAAGAATTCATCGACGGTGCCTCCATTCCTTCGGAAAACTTGATTTAGATCGAGATTTGGAGATAGTATTATTTTAGATAGTGTCTTAAAATACTTGTCTCTGATTCTACACCTTTGATGGTGGATGTGTGTTTGAATTCTTAAGCTTGAGTAAGTCTGTGCATGTTACATATGTTTTGAGAGAATCAACGAGTTTCACATCACCGGTTCAAAACTAATTAGGAGTTACATATGCTTGAGGAAGTTTGTTAATAATTTCCATTTTGGTTGTAACGTGCCGCAGCAAAGAACTGTATCCCCCGATGTTCATAATTGTCTAATCGCACCAGTTATCGAATTCACTGTCCGCTTGATAGCTTTAAATAACAACGATTGGAAAAGGGCTGTAGAAGCAAAACATCAATTAAATTTCAAGTGAATCAAATAATATGGGAATGGTATTGTAGTTTGATTCCGTTCTTTGTCTTAAATGGCACAAACCCCTAGTTAAAACTTAACAGGACTTAAGGACTTAACGCTAGGGACTAAACTTGCATTTCGACCAAACCATAGGGACTATTGAGACAACAAGTCGACACAATATTTAAATATATACAATATTTTAATAAATTTATATCACCTCTAATGCAACAATATGTTGACAAAACATCGACGCAATAGGCTAATTATAATTTCACTTAAAATTTTCTTTTCTCATAAAAGTTACTACTATAACCTTTTCATCATGACATATCCTCACAAAATCTAACTTTATACCGACGGTCTCTATGGCGATGACAAATTGACCTTCTAGCGACAAGGCAATTGTGACAACCATGGCAGCGATGACTTGAAGTTGCCATAACCTAATGCGATGACATATTGACATTGTGTCGATGACTTACATAACATTCAGTATTTTTTTTTATATATACTTTCATGCTTAGTTATAACTTAATGAAGGTAAAAATTTATTATCATATTTCATGTGAAAAGAAATATACATAACATGCTTATTTAATGCCTTGTTTGTAAATTTTGGCATTTCCTCTTATGTATCACTTGAACCGTAACAACCAGAACGCTATCAAAAAATATAAAGTGAGACTTATTTTGAATAAGGATGCCTAATGTTTAAGCTCTCACAAGACAAACAATATTGCAAAACCCACTAATATTGCACATGAGTAACAAGCTGTTTTGGTATGATGTTATGGGATAGACTATACTTGGCACATGTTTTTAAATGTCACGCGACATCATGATCCATTAACAGAGAATGCTTTTTGTAATTTTGTTACTAAGTGTTATGATGATCACGTCTTTCATATCCGTGTGTCGCTATTAACTGAAGTGAGACAATATTGTTGTAATTGTAATTAGTGTAGGTTTATTGAAATTTGAAATTTGTTACCTTGTATTATTCATACTCAAACAAGTTGGTTATCAATTTTAGAATTGTTATACTGCCGTATATAGACATATTTAATGTATTTATTTTATTGTTTATTACTAGGAAAAATCCAACAAAAGTAGAGAAACAAATGCAACATGAAAAGTAGAGCCATAAACAACTATTGCAACAACAAATGATTGCAATGCAAAAACATAGGTACGAACTCCATGCTTCACGATATAGATATGAAAGTGATGAATGTGAAGATGATAATTAGTTTTTGTTGTACATGGATGATCATTTAAAATCTTAAATAGAGTAAATTGCATAAATAGTCCCTATGGTATGGTTAAATTGCTAGTTTGGTATTCAGGAATGATAAAATAAAAACTTAGTTCAACATTTTGTGATATGATTTCATGTTTGTTCCGACCAATGACTTTATTTAGTTTTTAACAAAAAATATGCAATTCTCTTCCTTGCAAATCAAGTTTTAAAGAAAAGAGTCAGCGGGATCTAAATTCCAGCATAGAAGATGAACCCAACCTCATCATTTGAACATACTCTACACGTCACAATTTTCTTCCTTTTTGAGTACAATTATAACATCCAAAACCATCTCCCAAAAACGTTTTTATCATGGAAGAGTCTTAAGAATTCATCGACGGTGCCTCCATTCCTTCGGAAAACTTGATTTAGATCGAGATTCGGAGATAGTATTATTTTAGATAGTGTCTTAAAATACTTGTCTCCGATTCTACACCTTTGATGGTGGATGTGTGTTTGAATTCTTAAGCTTGAGTAAGTCTGTGCATGTTACATATGTTTTGAGAGAGTCAACGAGTTTCACATCACCGGTTCAAAACTAATTAGGAGTTACATATGCTTGAGGAAGTCTGTTAATAATTTCCATTTTGGTTGTAACGTGCCGCAGCAAAGAACTGTATCCTCCGATGTTCATAATTGTCTAATCGCACCAGTTATCGAATTCACTGTCCGCTTGATAGCTTTAAATAACAACGATTGGAAAAGGGCTGTAGAAGCAAAGCATCAATTAAATTTCAAGTGAATCAAATAATATGGGAAAGGTATTGTAGTTTGATTCCGTTCTTTGTCTTAAATGGCACAAACCCCTAGTTAAAATTTAACAGGACGTAAAGACTTAACGCTAGGGACTAAACTTGCATTTCGACCAAACCATAGGGACTATTGAGACAACAAGTCGACACAATATTTAAATATATACAATATTTTAATAAATTTATATCACCTCTAATGCAACAATATGTTGACAAAACATCGACGCAATAGGCTAATTATAATTTCACTTAAATTTTTCTTTTCTCATAAAAGTTACTACTATAACCTTTTCATCATGACATATCCTCACAAAATCTAACTTTATACCGACGGTCTCTATGGCGACGACAAATTGACCTTCTAGCGACAAGGCAATTGTGACAACCATGGCAGCGATGACTTGAAGTTGCCATAACCTAATGCGATGACATATTGACATTGTGTCGATGACTTACAGAACATTCAGTATTTTTTTTTTATATATACTTTCATGCTTAGTTATAACTTAATGAAGGTAAAAATTTATTATCATATTTCATATGAAAAGAAAAATACATAACATGCTTATTTAATGCCTTGTTTGTAAATTTTGGCATTTCCTCTTATGTATCACTTAAACCGTAACAACGAGAACGCTATCAAAAAATATAAAGTGAGACTTATTTTGAATAAGGATGCCTAATGTTTAAGCTCTCACAAGACAAAGTGAGACTTATCTAGAAGGCTCGTAAGCATAAAAACACTTGTAAATGCAATAAATAAAAATATTGCACATGAGTAACAAGTAGATTACACACTAATGAATTGCTACATTTAATCAACATGCAAAACCCATCCCATTTCACCCTATTTCGACCACCCCATATATTTTAGGGTTTTTATATGCTTTTTGAATTTTATTCAACATATTTTATAGAACTTTCTCACTACTTCACATCATAATTAAACCTCTTTATCCTTAACTATAAATAAAATGCCTCCTTCTACCAATTTCTTTTCACCAAATGAAAACAAAATGTTAACTCTCCCTCTCTAATTCCTTTAGCATTAAGAAAATCAAAGTGTTCATCAGCTTGATTCAAAGATGAGTTTTGATTTGGTTAGTTTTATTAGACTATGTCTTTATCCTATCTTTCTTCTTCTTCTTCTTCTTCTTCTTCTTCTTCTTCTTCTTCTTCTCCTTCTCCTATTTTTCAGATTACCAATTGGTCCTCAATTCTTACCCATACAAAGGATGATCAACTGGTCCTCAATACAAAGGATCTTAGTTTACGAAAAGGATTGGTTGTGTTGAAACATTTTCTTGTTTGTTCTTGATTTTTTACTTCTAGAATATTCTTACACTTTAGTTCTTCTACTACTTTTCTTTCATCAATATGAGATACTTTTTGTTGCCTACACATCTTAGTGTAGCAACAAAGATGATCAAATGAATCTCAACACACAAAATCATGATTTACGATTAGGATTGATCGTGTTGAAGGTTGTCGTGCTTGTTCTTATTCTTCATTCTTAAATATATAACATATTATAATATGATGATATATAACTTAACTCATAATAATTGTATGCTTATTTCTTGGCCAAAAACTGTTTTTATCAAAAGCAAGATCAAAACCAAATTTAGTTTACATCTATGCAATTTTTAGATTCTCTCAAGAAACTTAGGTCAATTTTAAACGACCATAACTTAATCAAAAGAAACTCAAATGAGGTGTTTTGTTTTTTGAAAATTAATTTCATTGATTTATCTTTCTAACCCAATGATCTTATCAAATATTAATCTATTTAAACCCCAAAACGGTCAACACAAGTTAAGTGCAAATTGCTTGGGGGACAAGCTGTTTTGTGTCACTGTTTTGTAGGGGTTAGAAGTATTATCAAATTTTCATTTTCATATATGAATTAATTAAAATATTTATATAAAGAACTTTATATTTTTAGCCTTAAATGAACTTTATATCTTGAGTAACAAAATCTGAAATTATAGGGTTTTTCATAAAACTTTTGTTTTTGATTTTTTGTTATGTTTTTAAGTCCAGCACATCAAAACATTCATATAAAGACTTTCATGTATCATAAACTAATTAAAATCTTAATCAATAGGGCATCTCACATTCGGTTGATCGGTTCAAATCAATACTCAAACTATCTAAGGTGAGATTCATAGCATATTTTACAACTTTTTTGGGAAAGCGTGTATCATGTCGTACTCAAACTCTTGGTCACAATTCAAATAATTATAAACTCATTTTAATTCGAAACTTCATACATAAAACACAAGTGGCTTATTCAATTATCATAAAAACCCTCTCGTTTTATCGTACACGACCATTAACTTATTTGAAGCCGATGGTAGTATGGTAGTGGATTCATTGGTGTGACAAACCCATTCACAACCTACTAGAGATTTGGACGATCAATATCCAACTCATTCATGAGGGTATTTATCTTTATGTTTGGTTGTGGAGTCTTGTGTTGTTTTATCTTATAATCTGATTATATAATAGATCAATTTATGTTGTAATTTTATGAATAAATCTGATTGTAATAGCTAAGGCAAACACTTATAAGTGATAGTACAATTGAGAAATCTTATTTGCCTTTTGTGTTAACTATATAAACTAATGATTACCACTTTCGTGTATAAAAATGACTTTAAATAATTATGTGTTTAATATTCATTGCTCAATTTATTATTGAGTTATTTGTAATAAATGTGGTCCTTTACCATTGGTATTAAAGCCATGATGCTCAATTAAGGACTCAATTGATCAAGATTCATGAATTTAAGATGATTTGAAGGATGTTAGAGGTCGACTTAGATACGCTAGTGCAATGAGTTGGTTTTGAATTAATTGATTCGAGTTTGAAAGCCAATGGGACTGCTTTGTACCTCGGCTAAGAGTTTGAACGAAAACAGTGTCAAAACTAATCAATTGATTGATTTGAACTTGTTTTGGTTTGGATTAAACTTGTTTGGTGTCTAATTGGAAAACCAGAAAGTTTCATGGTGCAAAAACAACTTCAAGTTCGAATTGGACATCCAAAAGTTAAAACTTGACCAAAGTACTAAAATTTGCAAAAACATTGAAGTTTTCGCATTTTCTATAGTTTTTACACTTGACAATTGGTGTGAGAAAGTTTTTGCCATAAGAAGATTATTAGTATTGATTTCGCATATGAAATATGCATAAATTATACTTGGTTGTTGAAAAAGCGAACACTTTAAGTTATTTGATGAGGACAAAGAGTTTTCACATAGAATTTCTGCATAAACTTTTACTTTTGTGGAAACTTTAAAATTATTTTTGGAAATTAAAAGTTGTTCAATTTCTTGAATAATGAGGGTAAATCAGACCATGAAAAACATCAATGCTTTCATCAATCTTGATACTGAAAATGGAACAAGCACCAAGCCTTCAAGATTAACTAATGACGATGACTATGCAGAATGGGCATAGCTTTTCAAGAACTATGGCACTTTTATGGAACCAAAGATGTGGAGATCAATCAAATTTGGTCTGTATATGCGAATGTAAAAGAATGATAATGAAGAACTTGTCTAGAAACCATAAGGTTTGTGGGATGATGAAGATATGAAACAATTTGCTCTTGATTTATGCATCAATTACCGTGGCGTTGTCAACTAAAATATCACGTAGTTATTGAAACTATAAGGGTGCAAAAGTGTTATGGGATGCCCTAGAATGTTGGCTTGTAGGAAACAAAGATATAAGTGAGAGTATAAAGGATATGATAAATCAGGAATTAAATATGTTCAATCATGTCAATGGAGAAACTTTGGATGCACAAATCAATAGGTATTTGAAGCTTGTGATTCTTATAAAGGGTGCTAGATATGAGCTAACAAATATTTTAATGAACAAGGACTTGTTGAAGTCATTACCATAAAGTTGGAATAATCATTCTTCATCCACCAAGAGAACTAAGGATCTCTTTACTTTATCACTAAGTGATTTGATATCCACAATCAAATCATATGATGTGGATGACATGCGTGGAGTTTTGTCTCAAAAAGCTATAACTCTCTATGCTAACATGACTAGAAATCCATACTACTACATGAGTTATACCCTGATATGACAACAACAAAATATTCCATGCAATACTGAAGTTCAAGAACAATCTATTCAGTATATAACTAATTCAACTCAAATCTCTTACATCATTGCAACACAAGCATAACCTGTTGAGCAAACTTATGTTGCATAGTTAACTTCCTCACTCTGAAAATAAATCATCTAGATTGTTAACAAACATCTTGCCATATTCACTACTTTTATGTCAAGTTATGACGCTCTCATGGTGGGTTGTTTGAATGTACCTAATGTCTTGATTGATGACTTGCAACAAGTAATACCTGATGATGTTTGAGAGAATGATATTAAATATATACGACAATTTATTGATCAAGATACTTTGTTAAAGGAAATGGCAAGTAAGCGTTTGTAATTAATATAATAGCAAGTTAGTTTTGACAAGTCTTCACTTAAAAGTCATCGCTGTGACAAACCCAGTCACTTTGCATAGGAATATACCAAGTCAAAAGTAACTTATCTAGATGGAAAGAAAAAGATGGTTACCATAAAAGTTGATACTATTGAAAAGATTGCTTCATCTTCTACAAACAAAGCCATGGTTTCCTATATTGGTGAATATGATTGGTCAGATCAAATGCAGATTCTAGAGATGAAGGTGGAACAACTTTATTTGCACCGGTTGAGAAAATGAACCAAAACAAGAAGTTGATAATATGCTAGGAGCATTTGTTTTTATTATTTGTTAAAAATTTTGTTTGTGAGTGAAAATGAAACTGCTAAAGATGATAGTGTACTGGAGAGTGTTCACGTTCAAAGAATGATTGAAGAAAATCATGATTTGGTAGCATTCTTTATAAAAAAGGAAGTATCTAAGGTTGGTGTTTCAGTTGAGAATGTGAATGATGAAGAAATAATTATGATTCCTAAGTTTGAAGTACTAAAGTTGTTTTTTCTATGATTAAAGAAATTATTAAAGGTTCAGATATTGTTTCTGATGTCTCTCTTAAAAGTTATTAATGCCTTGATGATGTTCATAATTTCAAGAATGAAAATGTGGTGATAGATATTGAAATTTTCAAGGATGTCAAAACTGATATGGCCACTATAGAGTTTGGGGAAGTGAAAGTTGATCAAAATTTTCACAAATCCTTCATGGTTGAAGTTTCCAAGGAAACTAGAAAAAAGCCTGATGGTTGAGCTATATGATGATTTATGTTCATCCGCATTCACGCTAAAAGTATAGCATTATTGAGCTCATAGTGAACAATTAATTAAGTAATTTCAAAGATTACAACACTTTAATAAAAATATAAAAATAATCAAAAAACTTTTAAAGATAAAATTAATTATTTTAAAAACAATATATCAACTCAGACTTATAAATTATGATAAAAATTATGCAACAACAAATTTAAAATGATGAAATAGCTCGTTCGCCTTGGAAATAAATAGACTTAAACTTAATGTTGAGAAGTTTGAACTATTATCTACTATGTAAAAGAGATAGTCAATGCTTAAAGAACCCAAAAGATTAATGGTACAAATATTGGTATTGGTTTTATCAAAATTAGTCCTCAAATTAATCATGACTATACATGTATTTCTTGATCTTTAGATAATGATGATGAAGACATGGTGTATGGATTGAGTTATAAATTAAAATCTAACAAAGGTTCGGTAATCAATGTTGATTTAATTGTTGATCCACAATCTGTTTTGATTTAAGATCTTATTCGACAACTAATGTGTAAAATCTTTTATAGAAAAAAGATTAAAGAATGAATTGGTGGATGGTTTGGCTGAAGATTATATTAGTGCTAAAGGTAGTGATTTGAGATTGATAAAAATATGAATAAAAAGATGTGTAAAAACTTGAAATTTCAAACGATATTGTAGTCGAATATTTTGGAAATGAAAAAATCGCGATGTATCATATAATACATTCTCAATTAATTCTAATTTAAAACCATCAACTATTTAAATTCTTTAAAAATCTAATAAAAAGAAAGGTACAGTTGAATATAGACAAAATAAACGAAAGAATACAAGAATTTAACAAAGAAAATCTTACTTGAAAATTGATTTTAAGAATAGATTTTCTTCCAATGGAGCCACATACATTTGATTTTTAAAAATAAACTTTCTTATGTTTCTAACAATTTAAAAGCAAGTGAGTGTAGGACAGGTATATCGGCAGGTTGATCTCACACATGTACTACACTAGGAAACCGTCAAAAATAGGTGAAAAAAAGGAAATGATCATGCCACAAAGGCATATGGTCAAAATCTAAAGACAGTTGGTTAAAATGATCTAAATAAAAGGATCCAAAATCAAATGGACGAAGATATACAAAAGATGGATTTCATAACAAGTTTGATGATTGCCACAAACAGTTTGAGATAAGAATGAGAGAAAAGTGGGATGATAAAGGTTTTGTTATAATGATAAATCATCATTTAAACCATCATCACCTACTTTTAGTTTGTATCATCCGAACAATACGTGGTTTAACCAATCGAGTCAAAATTAGTGTTTACCCATACGCTATTATAACAAAGTCACATTGCACGATATTATATACATTGGGTTAACTCACTTAATCGACAACATAATAATAATCATGCAACAGATCAATATAATTTTACAAAACAATCATGGGTGTTAAATCCAAAGATTGTGAACAAAATAAAGACAAATCCAAACGTTTTTAATCATGAAGCATTTTGGAAGCCTAATTTGTTTACACATAAATCTAAAATTGGTTTTTAACGTGAAAATAATCTTGGAAAGTGAATAAAATTGATAAACCAAAAGAAAACACGAATAACAAGAAACTAGAAAAACCAAAAGACGAAGTAAAAAGTCTCACTTAACCTCAAACTATTTGAAAACAAAAGGTTCAAATAGCACCATTGTCCCGAAGGGATGAAATGGGTTTCATTTATAATCTGGACATGATTCTCACACCTGCAAGGCATATGGATGAGAATACTCAACCCAAGTCTTTTTTGGCTTCAGCCCCCAAAAGCTAATTCATTACTTAATATGTGTAGGGATAACCAAGGACTGTTGATAGCTTATGGCATGTTGAATGTGGCTGCTCTCAACACATGATGAATAATATGACACTGTTGATAGCTTATGGCATGTTGAATGTGGCTGCTCTCAACACATGATGAATAATATGACACTGTTGCACAATGTTCAACCTTATAATGGTGGATATGATTTATTTGCTAAAGAAAAAAAGAGAAAATGGCTATGAAAGGGAGGGTGTCAAATGCCATCTTAAGCTTTAATGTTAGTTAGGTAGAAAAGTTGAAGAATAATTTGTTGAGTGCTTCAAAAATCAGTCATAAGAACTATTGAATTTACTTTATAGAGAAAGAGTGTTTGATATTGAAACTGAGTTTTATGTTACCCGAAGAGTGGATTTTTATAGAGGACACCACAAGATAATGAAACATATATTCTTGATATGAATAGTTAGTTAACTTTATTAATAGCATCTTGTTTGTCATCAAAGGCATCAAAGTGATTCCATTTTATGGCATCGTTGTATAGGACATGTCAATCTTAGAAAAATAAACAAACTAGCCAGAGGGAATCATGTTGTGGGCTTACCTCATATATAATCTCCTATTGAACACTCTCTGTTGGGTTTAAAGGATAAGCAACAAACACTTTTTGACAAACCCACTTTACACAACTTAGTCGACCCTCTACTTCAACTATTACACATTGACTTGTTTGGTCCTGTAAACTTGTTAAGCTTAGGTCACATATCATATTCTTTAGTTGTTACTCATGACTTTAATAGATTTTCATGGGTGTTTCTCTAGCAAAGAAAAAGAAAACTCCTCATTTACTAATAAAGTTTATGATATTAGTTGAGAATCAAACACACTTGAAGATCAAGTGCATTCGAAGTGACAATAAACTGATTTTTACAATAGGTTATTGAATGACTTATATGACTCAAAAGGGATTGCACAATAGTATAGTTTTGCTAAAACACCATAACGAAATGAAGTTGCAGAAAGAGATAATTGAACATGATTGAAGCTGCTAGAACAATGCTTTTTGGCTCCAAATTTACCTTAATATTTTTGGGCCGAAGCAAGTAATACTACATGTAAGACTTAAATTGTGTCTTAATCAATAAATGACAACATAAGACTCTTTACAAAGCCTTTTTTAACAATAAATCAAAGGTAAAATACTCTAAAGCTTTTGGATGTTGTACATTATTGCATACAACTCAAATGATATATTGAAAAGCTTATGAGTGTGATGTTATTGGCTATTCTACAAACAAAATGACATATCATGTGCAATAAGAATTCAAAAATTAATAATAGGGTTGTTTAATATTTAGAGAAATGTTCAAATTAAAAGACTCCTAAAACTAAAAAATGTACGGATTAAATCTTGAGACTCGGGAAATCAAATTAAGATGATAAAGATCAAGTCAAGATAAAGTTGCCACGCGAGAAGTTCTTATAAATAGTTGTAAGTTGATGTAATTTGCAGAGCTTTTGTTATTTTTACTGATTTCACACATATTGTAATATTTCAAATCAGAGAGCAATAGAAACAAAGTTTATTTACACTTGTGTTCATATCGTTTATAGTTTAATCTACTTACCGTGATGATTATATTCCGCATTCTTGTCACGAGATCGATCTAATTGGTTAACTGTTGATCCTTACAATTGGTGTTAGAGCTTGGTATGCTCTATATCGATTGATTTGAAAATTGAAAAGTGTCTTTGAAGTGTTTTTAAGCTTCGACTTGGAATCCTTTGAAGATCAACTTGATTTCTAGTATTTTTTATTCACTTTTGAAGATGTTGAAAGCTATTGTGTTGTTGATTGAATATTTGATGCTGTTCATGTGATTAAACAAGCTAAATTGAATCAATTATAGACACTTAAGATCAAAATTGAACTCAAATCACTAATTCAAAGCTTAATTGATCAAATTTAAACAATTTGTTGAAAGATTGAAGTTGGAATCATCAAAATTGGGATAAGAATGAATCAGGCGAAAACTTGCTAATCGCACGCAAAAATTAATTATTCACGCAAGAAGTTTGTGTTTCACAAAAGTTTGTTACAAAAGATTCTTTTCGCGCAAGAAGTTTTCCTTTTTTGCAAAATTCTGTTACAAAACTAATCGCATGAGATGTTAGTACCTGTTCATGCGATAAGTCCAATATTCGTGCAAAAACTTCAAGTTTGAAAAGTTTGATTTCTGAGTTTGAAAATGGAAAATTAAAGCACATCACTGCGACCCTCAACCTCGATAATGAGATTGGACCAAGCACAAAACCTCCTAGATTTCTCAGCTAAGAAGATTATCCCGACTGGGTCAACCGATTTGAAAATCATGTTATTTACACTGAACCCCAGATGATGCGGTCAATTAACCAAGAACTATATATTCGTGTGTATACCAATGATAAAGGAGAATTGGTACCCAAACCTGAACATCTCTGGGATGAGGATGACATGAAGAAACTTGAGCTTGATGACAAAGCATACGCTGCTATCACCATGGCACTTACTACTGCACCACCATCAATATTCTCTAGTACATGGGAAATAAGGATAATGTTAAATTTGTTACCTTACAGCTAGAATAACAACAGCACCACCACCAATAGAACCAAGGATTTTTTCACCTTGTCCATTAGTGATCTCATCTCAACTATCAAGTCGTATGAAATGGATGATAAGCAGAGAGCTGCAAATTATATCAAAACCGTGGGAGCTGATATGCATTACATGCAAAAGTGGCTATTAATCCCAAATACTATTCAGTTATTCCCAGTTTTGTCAACAACAAGCAGCTAATTCTGTCGATCTAAATGTCAAGGATACATCCAAACCTCAGTTTCAAGCCACTCATCAAAACCATTAAAATCCAATGCAATCTCAATCTCAGATTTATCCATAAAGTCAATCCACTCAACCTACACAACAAGCATTTGTTGTTAATTCCAACCCAAACAAGCAAACCATTCAAATAGCTAAAGAGCATGTTGCTCTTTTCATTACTTTCATGAAAAGCAATGAAGCTTTTATAGCTGGAAGACTTAGTGTACCCGATATCTTAGTTGGTGACTTGCAACAAGTTAGTCCTGATGATGTTGAAGAAAATGATATCAAGTATCAGATGACTATGGTGGTGTATAGGGCAAAAAATTTTGCAAGAAGAACAGGGAGGGAGATGTTTGGTTTAAACAACTCGAGCAATATTGGGTTTGATAAAGCAAGTTTGAGATATTATAATTGTGACAAACCTGGTCACTTTTCTAGAGAATGTACAGAGGTAAAGACACATCAAAGATGGTGACTGTGGAGGAAGAAACGAAAGGAGATAAAGCAAGCTTATCAAACAACAAAGCACTGGTTTCTTAAACAAATACAGAATATGATTGGTCAGACCAGATGGAGATGTTGGAACTTAAATTGTCTACTGCATTATTGGCTGAAATACAAACTGATAAGGAAAGTGAACATCAAAACATACTTGCTGAGTTTGTAACTGAAGATTTAATGAATGGGATCTTTACATCAAAAGAAATTAAGAATGTTGAAAAGGTGTTTAAAGAAGAAGCTATTGAGATTACTATAGCTAAATCAAATATGACTGAAAAGGTTAAAGAAAAAGTTAAGGAAAAAGCTATTGAGTTTACTCCAGCTGAAGATGAAAAGAAAATCAATGCTGTTGAGATTACTCCGGCACCCTGAGCAGAAGAAAAGATTGTTCTGAATGCATTCACGGTAAATGTCATATCTGAAAAAAAAAGAACAAGAAAGAAGAGACTGAAAAGGTATACGCTAATCTTTGTTCAAATGCATGTTTAGAAAAGGTTCAAAGATACAGAGTTCACAACAAGCACTTGATCAATATAAATGATTTGAAAACACGTAACAATGAACTATCTTTAGAAATCAATAAACTTAACTGTGAACTCTTATTAACAAAATTAACAGTTGAAAAGTTTGAGTTATCCTCAAACATGGTTGAAGGCATAATCAAGTCTCAAATGACTCATAAAATTAATGGTGGTAAAAGTGTAGTTGGATATTCTAACATTGCATCATCAATTAATCATGATTATAGTTGTTTACCTTCATCAAGGACCACTTCATATGAAAAGACCTATGAATTAGGTTTTCATCCAAAGTCAGACATAAAACCTCTAGTCAATGTTTCACTCACTATTGATCCTGTCATAAAAACTGAAATTAAAATTAATCATGACAATACTTTTATAGAAAGTGTAAAGAAAGAAGGGTTGGTTGAAGAATGGGAAAGTGATGATAAATTATAATTGAAGGAAAATAAAAATTGTAATGACAAGCCTTCATGTAAATCATCACCAATTATAAATGAAATTTCAGATGTTTTTGTTTCTCTAAATGATTGTTCAAAATTGTCTAATAAACAAATGAAATTAAATCTATTTTTGATTTTAATAATTAGGAAAGAAAACATGTCACAACATCTATATCTGAATTGAAAAATGATTTCAAGAACAGATTTTGCAGGACCGTTTGAAGGTGTTCAATGCAAATCAGTTTCACAATGAGGAGAGACTTAGAACACTTAACATATCAAATAGGGAACTGGAACCCTTATGGTGATACTTAGAACAACACAAGTAAGCAAGAGACATAAACTTAAGAACAAGAAAATTGGTTTTCAAGGATAATGTATATTGCTCTCAAGTTCTATTACAAGTGTTACAAAGCATACCTAAAATAAAAGGACCTGAGATACTTTATACAACATCCTACAGCCGGCCATACTTTGAAGGCCAGCTGAAAACACTAATCTAGACAACAAGATCAATGTAAAGTCAAAAGGCAGATTGCCTTTTGACATGTGACTATGACATGCCATAGCTTACATCATATTGTAATACAAAAAGTACATAAAGTAGAAAGTTACAGACTTAAGACCTTAATCTACAGCTTACTAAAGCATGGACCTTTTCACCAACTTGTGTAAAGTTGGTGAGCCTACAGAGTGGCAGCGGAAAGTTGATCAGCTTTTCTGAAAAGTTGTTGATCACAGAGAGCATGTCTTCTCTGTCTTCAGAAGAAATCAGTCTTCTATCTTTGAGGCTTCGGAAGACTTTGTCTTCTAAGCTTCGGAAGACTTCATCTTTGGCTTCGAAAGAATTGGTCTTTGGCTTTGGAAGATTTTACACTTGTGTAATTTCTTAGCAGTGTGTAAAACTTCCGAAGTAACTTCTACCATGCACAAAGTGCATGCATGTAAAAGACTTCTTGACTGTTTTGTGTGCATCAGCCTCTTGGAATACCTTACAAACTCCCCCTAGGCTAATGCTACCAAAACAGATAGGATGCTCAGCAGATTGCAATCCTCATGTCTTGATCAGCAGTGTACAATCAAGTCATGGATGGTCTTCTAGATGCAAGAGGCTCTTCTTTTGAATGGAGTTGATTGAGCAGCCTCTTAATGCACTTTCTCAGGATGTTATTACTCATCCTGAGATGTTGAGGAGGATGCTTTGGACTTCTTTTTCTTCCTTTTGTCCCTTCTGATGGCCATCCTTTTCCTCACTCTATATTTCAACTGAGGAGTTTGGCCTGCAGCACCAGACTGACTTTTTGTGCTCCCTTCAGTTATCTCCTTATTCCCCATTTGATCAGTAGGAGGAGATTTAGAACCCTGTTGTGGGTCAGAAGATGAAGTTGGCTTAAATGTAGCTTTAGGTTCAGGTTGTGTTGTCTCTTCAACTTTCACCTCAACTTCAGGGGCAGCTTGACTTGGTGGAGAATGCAAGTCCACAAGCTGACCTACTTTGATCTTCTGCTTGATCCTCCTGATGTGCTCATCCATTGTGGATAGAGACATAGGACCAAGTCTCCTTCCAGAGAACCCATACAGCTTCAAGAAGCTCACCTTCTTTAGTCTGTCAGCAGACTTCTTCTTTTGGGCTCTAATGGTAGCTCTTGTTTTAACAGCTTCCTCTCTCATTTTTCTTTTAACAGCTTTTCTTTGAGTTTGAGCCTCTTCATCAAGCTGGTTTAGGTACTCAAACTCAATATATTCAAATGAGAGGGGATACCTGTGGCACTCAGATAAGCAATCATCTTTTGTCTTTCTTGTTCCCTGCTTATCTGAGTTTCTTCTTCTTCAACTACCATAGACTCTTTCTCTGGACTGTCATAAACTTGAGAGAGGACAGGAGCTTTTTGTTGTTTCTTTCTTTTTCTCTCTTCTTTGATTTTGAGGAGCAGTTCTGCTGCCTCAGCCTCCTTCCTCTCTTTGTACAACTCCTTATCTACCAGTTCATCTACCTCTGCCAAGGGGAGAGAAATTATTTCATCAATATTGTAGTTTCTGAGTCATAGATAATTCAATCTGGCTGCTCTTAACTCATCATTCTGAGTATCAGGCCTATGAGCAGCCCTTATTGCAGCTTGCATGAAGCTTGGGACTTCATCAGATCTTTCTACCCTGGGCTTCCTCTTTTTCTCTCTCTTTTCCTCCTCAATCTCTTTAGAAGTCATTTTCCTTTTCCCTTTGTCAATTGTTGGCCTATTTGACTCAGGATGGAGTTGTGAAGAGCTTGAGCTCTGGCCAAAGAGAGGTTGTGATACACCTTCACCAGCACGTGTGTCACTGATAGTACTGGGTGTTGAGGGTGAGCCTGTCTCAAGGTTCACAGGTTCTTCTGCTAGGCCTTCAACTGAGGTTTCCTTTTCGAAGCTAATCTTAGGGTCTGCCTCAGTATCCAGTTGACCAATAGTTTTCCCTGCTAGCTTCTATCTATATAAGATTACTCTTTGTTTGAATTCCCTCATCACCCATTCTTGGATCACCTCAGCTAACCTGCCAGCCTGTCTATTTTGGCTTGGGTTGATGAAAGGCAGGTTAACCAAGTTCATACCATCATGGAAACTCAGGGTCTGAAAGTTAAAGAGTTGCTACTGCCCCTGTGCCCTTGATAGCACCAATGCCATTCTTGAGGAATCATACCACCATCCCATGATTGGATTTTCAGCTAAGTGGGATGGGGCAGGCATGGACATTGGAATTCCTTCCTCAAACAGTTGTTGAAATAAGGCATCCACATCAGTGTGAGCCTGAGAAAGTTGTTGAGTCTAGACAACTGCAAGTGAGGGTGGTGAGTCCTCATTGTCCATACTCATGACAGAACTCCCAGGTTCTGTGGTTGTAGGGACTTTCTCTCCCTTTTTGGTAGCATCACCCACTTGCATAGGTGAGCTGGAGGTCAAATCCATAGGTTCTTGTGGACCTGGTTGAGTTTGTCTTAATGGTCTCTTTGCTAGCTTGCCCTTGAGATCAGTAATCTCAAGTTGCTGGTCATTGACCTTCTTCTGTAAGGTAGTCACTTGAGATTCCAAGTGACTCACCTTTAATACCAAAGAGGTGCATTAGTTTTCAAGTTGTTGCACCTTTAGCTTCAGACTCCCCTCATCTTCAGATGAAGAATCATGGGGGGATGAGAGAACTGGACTGATGCCTTCTTCCTCATCACCAGCATAGTGTTCTTGGCTGCTGGATTTCCTTTGCTCACTGACAGCTTCAAGTGAAGTGTCAATGGGCTGAGTTGCCATGGTTGAGGTCTTAGTAATATAATTACTAGCAGTAGTGAGAGCCTCTTCCATATGGACCTCCTAAACTTGTTCAGGGAAATCCACCTTAGTTTGGGGTGGATGATGTGGGATAGACATAGGAGTGGCAGGAGCACTCATCTCTCCTTGAGCAGGGGTGGAGAAGAGAGACTCATGGTACTCACTGAATCCTATGTCTTCATCATCATAGAATTCAAGGTTTGGGATTGGTTGGTTGAGATCTAGAGGCTGGGGATGGTAACTGTCCCCTGAAGGTTGTTCACTAGAGTTTTGAGACTCGGAGTGAAGGCTTAAGGCAGTTGGGGTTGTGAGCTCATCAGGCTGAGCATGAGGAACCTCAGCACTGATATAATGAGAGATGGGAGTGGTTTGCTCCTCAAGAGAAGTGGGAGCTCCAATGTCCACTTCTTCTTGCATGGGTGATAATATGGGGGCCTGCTCAGACTGAGCTTGAGCAGGGGTTCGTTTGTATTTCCTGGAGTAGGTAATGGTTATTGTAGGTTGAGATGGTGGTTGAGAAACAACAGGTGTGGGTTCAACACTAGCTGGAGCTGCTAGGTTGTCACCTTGAGTAATGACCTCTAACATTTTTGGGACAAGGGCTATTTCTACCCCAAAGAATCCCACGGTTGGTTTTCTTATTATTTTAAAGATGCCGGGCTTCATCTGTCCCAATTTAAGAGCTTTACCTGTTCCCCTCAATTGTGAGCCCAGTTCACAGTTGAGAATGTGCTCGACATATCTAGGGAACATGTAATACTCTAAGGAGTCCAAGTTTGAAAGTAAATTGAGGTAAACAAAGTGAGAATACCTGAACTTGACCCCTTGAACCAATCCATAGACTATGAAGGACAGATCCTCAGGAATCTGGTCCCATCCACCATGCTTATTGGACAAGCTGTGTATGATGACATGGAGGAGGTACTTCCACTGGGAAGAGACCTTCCCTTTCTTGAAGGTTCTGACTAAGAAGTCTCCTTCATATCCCATCTACGCAAAGGACTGATTTACAACAGATTTAGGAATGGACACATCACCTTCTGCATCATCCAGCTGAAGATGGGTGTTGATGATGGCTGGAGTGATGAAGAGTGTCCTCCCCTGCACTGTGACAGACAATGCCTTCTCCTCGTCCATGGTGACCTCTTGGCAGGTCCGCAAGGAGTCCAGCAGATGATCCTCATAAAGAGGAGGATCAATGGTGAGGGAGGTGAAGTAGTTTGACAAAGAAAGGAATCGGCAAACCTCTGAGAAAGCAGGATCTTTCTTAGAGTTCAGCAGAGCAACCTGATTGTGTTTCCTGTGAAGTTGCATGAAGAAATCGGGTTGGTTTCTTTGATTTAGGTTGGCCATTTTGGAGAGCTTCATCAAGAAGAAAGATAAGAACAAGGGCGGTTTCTGGGTGAATTTAGGTTAGCATGATATTGCAAATGAATAGAGAAAAGTGAAAGAGGGGGAAACCGTTAGGTATATATATGAAATGGATTTGAGACAAAGTTAATGCGAAAAGATAAACTTTGAAATGCGGATGTCGATCCCACCTCTGAAAAAGTGCCCAAAAGTAGTTTTCTTGAAAGTCGAAATCCTCCGAAGGTAATTTGGCTTCGAAAGATATTTCTAAGAGTTTTGAAAATTTTGTTTCGGAAGAGAAATACTTAGATTATTCTTCCCTTTTCAGAGACAAGTACTTTCGGAAGAGAATTGTCCTTTAAAATCATTTAAGTACTTAAGAAAAATTTGGCTTCGGAAGATATTCAGAGAATTTCTTCCGAAGGTAAATTGTCATAAGTAGTTAGTTAATATTAAAGACATAATTTGCTTCCGAGGGTAACTTAGTTTCTTCCGAAGGGAAAGATGGTCAAAATTTTCAAAAATCTAAGGAATGTTCTCTAAAAGAATCTTCTTCCAAGTTAGTTAGGGGCTTATGAAGGTGATAAAATAGACAACTAATGACACATAGATTTTAGAAATAATATTGAATTTAAGTTAAAAAAAACCAATCAAAGTTGATCATTCCAATAGCTGATATAAGATACTTAAATCTCTGTTCATCAAAAGCTTTAGTGAACAGATCAGCATATTGTTTATTTATGTGAACTTTGACTAGTTTGATTAACACTTTTTCAAAATTATCTCTAATTAAATGATACCTGATGTTGATATGCTTGGTCCTTGAGTGCTGCACAGGATTCTCTGTAATAGAGATAGCACTATTGTTGTCTATGTGGATGGGAGTCTTCTTGAAGTTGAATCCATAGTCTAGCATCTGATTCTGAATCCAAAGCACTTGAGCACAGCAGCTTGCCGCAGCAATGTATTCAGCTTCAGCAGTTGATGCAGATACACAGGATTGTTTCTTGCATTGCCATGAGACTATCCTTCCATCAAGAAATTGACATCCCCCTGATGTAGACTTTGCAGTCATGTTGCAGCCACCATAGTCAGTATCTGTATATGCATACAGATTGAAGTCAGAATTCTTTGGATACCAAAGACCTAGTAATGGAGCACCTTTGAGGTATCTTAAAATTCTCTTGACATCAACCAGGTGTAACGTCCTAGGGTTGGCTTGATATCTAGCACAGATACATGTGCCAAACATGATATCAGGCCTGATGGCAGTAAGGTACATGAGAGACCCAATCATAGCTCGGTAGAGATGCTCATCTACACAATCCCCCTTAAGGTCAGGTCCAAGGGAGTGGTTTCTTGCTATGGGAGTCTTTGCAACCTTGCAGTCAGTCATGCCGAATCTTGTAAGTATGTCTTGAACATACTTTGGCTAACTTATGAAGATGCCATTGTCAACCTGCTTCACTTGAATTCCTAGAAAAAAATTGAGTTCCCCCATGGCTCTCATTTCAAATCTATTCTTCATCAGCTTCTCAAAGTCTTTGCAGAGCTTTGGATTAGTTGACCCAAAGATAATGTCATCAATATACACTTGAACCAGCATCAAGTCATTTCCTGTTCCTTTGATGAAGAGAGTTTCATCTATAGTACCCCTTCTGTAACCATGCTGACATAGGTACTGAGATAGAGTCTCATACCACTTCCTTGGAGCTTGGTGCAACCCATATAGAGCTTTATCAAGCTTGTAGACATAATCAGGATGATCTGGATCTGCAAAACCAGGTGGTTGTTTGACATACACCTCTTCATCAATCACCCCATATAAGATAGCACACTTGACATCAAGTTGATAGACCTTGAAATTCTTGGATGTAGCAAAGGCGAGGAATATTCTAACAGCTTCAAGTCTTGCTACTGGAGTAAAGACATCAGTGTAATCAATCCCTTCTTCCTAAGTATATCCTTGAACAACTAGTCTTTCCTTGTTCTTGATGACAAGTCCTCTATCATCTTTCTTGTTTCTGAACACCCATTTGGTTTCTATAGTAGTCTTCCCTGGAGGAAGAGGACCTAGGTTTCAAACCTTCTGTCTTTTGAATTGAAGCAGTTCCTCCTGCATAGCTTCAACCCAACTTCCATCTTTCAGAGCCTACTCAACTTTCTTTGGCTCTACTTAGGATAGGAAACAAAAGTAGAGACAAACATTTTTGTCATGGGTTTGTCTTCTTGTTCTTACCCCCTTATCAACTTCACCAATGATGTTTGTGGTGGGATGAGACTTGTGGATCCTTAGTTGAGGGATCACAGCAAGTTGGTTGGAGAGATCTAAATTTGAAAAATTTTGATGAGGCAAAGTAGATTCACCCACCACATCAGCACACTTATCAAGAGAAACTTGATCCAATGAGTGTGTAACATCAATGATGTTTTCTTCCATGGAGTCAGCATCAAGAAATTCTTCATCACTGTCACCATTTCCACATTCTTCTACATTTAAAACTCGTTCCTTTTGGTTCTGTGCCTCTGAGCTGGAATTTGAAGGCACTTCAGATGTATAAGCAGGATTTGTCATTGTTGTGCTGATAGGAGCTCCATCTACAGAATTAGTTACCACTGGGGCTGAAGTAGATTGATTTAAGGTCTTCTTAGCTCAAATCTTGGGTCAGGATCTTCTGTTGATAAGTTACCTATAGATCCTGAAACATTCTCACAAGACTTGTTAAAACAGTTAGTAACTAAATCTAGATCAAACAGCCAATCAGGACCAGAACCTCTCACACAAGGAGTGTGTTCATTGAAAGTCACATTGGCTGAGTCATCAACAATTTTGGTTCTGAGATTGTATTTTCTATAAGCCTTGGCTTGAGAAGAGTATCCAATAAAGTATCCATCATCTGATTTGTCATCAAATTTGGCTATCTGTCTCTGGTATTCAAGATGGTGCAAGGACATCTAAATGATCTGAGGAAACCAATGAAAGGTCTCCTTTTGTGCCACAGTTCATAAGAAGTCTTACCATGAGTCTTAACTACTAAAACTCTGTTGTGCACATAGCAAGCAGTGTTCACTGCTTCTGCCTAAGGCAGTTTAATGTCAGACAACATAGTTCTTGCAGTTTCAATTAGTGTCATGTTACTCCTCTCAGCAACACCATTCTGCTGAGGGGTCCTGCCAGCACTATATTGTCTTGAAATACCCTTTTCATCACAAAATATATCAAGGATTTGATTCTTAAATTCAGTTCCTTGATCACATCTTATGATCTTGACCTTGTGATCAGATTGATTCTCAATCTTCAGAATGAAATTTTTCAATATCTTAGGAGTCTTATCCTTAGTTCTAAGAAAAAAGACTCAAGTGAATCTAGTGAAATCATCTGTGATCACTAAACAGTATGAGGTCCTTCCTAAACTCATTACACTGGTGGGGCGAAAAAGATCCATATGTAACAAGTGTAGGGGAGTAGTGATGGAGTTTCTTTCCTTTGGCTTGTGAGATACCTTATGTTGCTTCCCTTTCAGGCATGCAACACAATGATCATCACTTGTAAACTCTTTCTTTGGCATTCCAGTTACCAAATCATTCTTAATTAATTTATTCATGTTTTTAAAGTTTACATGGCACATTCTTTTATGCCAGAGAAAAGACTTATCATTATTTGCTTTAGACAGAAACCAAGACACTTCTCCTGAGGAAGAAGTTTCATGCAAGTCCATCTTGTACATGTTCCCTTTCCCGGTGGCTCTGAGCAGGATATGCTCTTGAGGAATGACCACCTCGGGCTTGAGAACAATGCACTCATGCTCAGTAAAGAGCATGTTATGCTTTTGATCACAAAATTGGGATACACTCAGTAGATTGTACCCAAGCTCTTTGACAAAGTTTACCTTCTCAATGTAGAGCTTACCATTTGTGACCATGCCCCTTCCACTAATGTAACCTCCTGCGTCTCTTCCAAAAGCAACAGGCCCTCCATCAATTTTCTCAAAATTTTGGAGTAGAGAGCCATTGCCTGTCATGTGCCTAGAACAGCCACCGTCAATAATCCACACATTCCTGTTGGTCTGTAGCTGTTCCTGCACAAAAAGAGATGATTAGTTACATTTGAAAACCCAAGCCTTGCTGGTCTTGGGCTCATTAATATCAACAGAAGACAATGCAATAGTGATTGATCCTATATTCAAGCTTTGAGGATCAGCAGCTGTTGTTGATGAAGAACTTTCAGTCACATGGTCTTTTTTTATCTTCCACACCACCTTTGGAAGCTTAGACTTGACCTTTAACACCTCGAAAGTTTTGACAACTTCAGAAGTTTTGGAGACTAGACCTTCGGAAGATCTTGTTTTCACTGCAGCAGGCTTCAGTACTTCGGAAGCATTCCTTTCTTCCTAGACCAATTTTTCTTTCGAAGGCAAGTTTTCACTTGTCTTCTTCTTCACTTTGGAACTTCCAAGAGGAAAAGCTTTTCCTTCAGAAGTTGGCTTCTTCTTGATCTTTTCAGAACATTTCTTCTTGATCATGTGGACAGTGCTTTCTTGATGCTATCCTTAGCCAAATGATAAGTACTCCCACACATGATACAGTCAATCTGCATTCTTCTGGAAGCCTTCTTTTGAGAGCAAGACTGATCTTGATCACCTTCCACTTCCTTCTTCTTTTTCACAGATGAAGTAGCAAGCCTTTTAGGGAGAGACTTGCTGCTGGATATGGATGGTTCAGGTTGTGCAGCAGTGGTACACAACAAATCAGCCTTCTTCTTGTTGTTGTTGGGATGAGGTTGACAAGAACTAGAACCCTTGGTACTAGGATTCATAGTTGAGTCTTCAGCTTTTACCACTTTAAATTCTATAGAGATGAACACTTGTTTCTGCTTAGAGTTGAAAGTGGCCTTGATCTCTTGAGCTTTCTTGGACTCTCTCTTTGCTCTTCTGATCAAGTTCTTCCTCTTGGACTTTGAAAACCCAATAGAATTCTTCTCCTCAGGAGAATAGTGACCCTTCTTGGGATGATCTTCTTCACTCTTCTCAGATCCATCCTTTATTATCTCCTCTTCATCCGCTTCACTCATAGGGTCTATGAAGGGAAGCTCATCTTCACAAGTTTCACAACTTGGAGATCTTACTGATAGTAAGGAGCGGGGAGAAGCTATCTCAGTACATCCTAGTCCCTGCTTATTCTGTTAAAAAACTCTAGCATGCCTTGATGAGGATATCATGTTCTTGAAGGTCTCTTCTTCAAGAACACATTTTTCTGCCCTGGCTTTGTTGATCACAAGCTCAGCCTGGCATTCAGTTAACTTAGTGATAAGATCTTTGATCTGAGTCTTGTAGTTGGTGTGTTCATGTTTGAGAGTTGAAATGGTTTTCTTTAGATCTTCTATTTTTCGTTTATATCCATTTTCAGCTCTTTTGAAATCAGATTTTAAGATATTTAAGGATTCAAGATCAGATCTTATTTCTAAGTTATAGGACCTGTATCTATTAACTTTAGCAATACATTCAGGAGTACAAAGATGTTCGAGTACCTTGGCTTCATCATAATCTCCCATAAGTGCTTGGTTTGGAGATGCATCTCCAACCTAAAAGCTCCGGTGAAAGCCTCCTTCTTCAACAGCAACTGCAGCTTCCTGCTTTGGCTTTTCATTCTTGTTGATTCCTTTAGTTTAGTTTGGTCTGGCTTATGCTTGGCCACCATTTGTTCAAGGTGCCTTCCACTCCCCAGCAAAGTGTCCCATTTGGTTGCAGTTGAAACACTTTACCTTGATTTTGTCCAGTCCAAACTTTCCACTGGCTGCATTGCTAGGAAACTTCCTCCCTGTCCGCTTGTAGAACTTCTTGGCTCTGTGAGTGAGAAGAGCCATCTGCTGGACTATCTCCATGTATTCCAGATCATCTAGATGGATACAGTCTAAGTCTTCGAGGGTGAAAAGAAAGTTGCCTGAACTCTCAACAGCAGACACAAAGGCATGAGAAGAGCTTGTCTCTTGGAATGGACTTCCTTGGATGTAGCTCTCCCTTGGTGTCTCAGGGAAGGTGATGAAAGGACCCTTTTGTGAGTTGTCAGGGTAGCAGATGAAATGATGCTGTGGTTCTCTGTAATCCCTTTCAACCACATGGAGGGCTGAACTCTGCTGATTGCTAGAGTTACCAGATGGATTTTGCATTTTCATCTCCATCTGGTATCTACTGAGGATACCATACAACTCTGTAAGAGTGAGAGTCTTAAGGTTCTCAGTCCTCTTGATAACAACATAGTAATGTGTCCATTGTCTGGGAAGAGAGGACATGAACTTCCTCATAATGTCCCTGTTCTCAAGAGTTACTCCAACATCCATTAGAGTATCCATAATCTCAACATATCTGAAGTATTGCTGAGTCTTGGTTTCACCAGTCTTGTAGGTGAAGTTCTCAAACTACTGCTTCAAGAGGTCCTTTTTGTTCTCCTTTACTTCAGAGGACCCCTCATACATGAGCTTTAGTACATCCCATAACTGCTTGGCAGTTTTGCACTTCTTGAAGCCCCTGTAGATAGAGTTAGGAAGATCAGTTTGGAGGGCAGTCATTGCTTTCTGATCGATATCAATCTTCTTTCTATCTTCTTCAGAATAGTCAGCCACCTCTTTTGGGATCATGCCACCTCCAGCAGCATCTAAAGAGGTGTATGGAATGTAAGGTCCGGAGACAACAGATTCCCACATCCTAGAGTCTTAAGACTTGATAAAGCCTTCCATTCTTTGAAACCAAGTATCAAAGTCTTCAGGAGTGATCAGTGGGGACTTTGTCATAGTGCCAGTTTCCATATCAGCCTTTCAAAGAGCTACCATTTGAGTCGTTAAGTGTTTTGTGAAAAACTAAAAGATCTAAGATGGTGAGATCTTACAATCAAGAGCCTAGAATGCTCTGATACCAATTGCAGGACCGTTTGAAGGTGTTCAATGCAAATCAGTTTCACAATGAGGAGAGACTTAGAACACTTGACAGATCAAATAGGGAATTGGAACCCTTATGGTGATACTTAGAACAACACAAGTAAGCAAGAGACAGAAACTTAAGAACAAGATAATTGGTTTTCAAGGATAATGTATATTGCTCTCAAGTTCTATTACAAGTGTTACAAAGCATACCTAAAATACAAGGACTTGAGATACTTTATACAACATCCTACAGCCCGCCATACTTTGAAGGCCAGCTGGAAACACTAATCTAGACAACAAGATCAATGTAAAGTGAAAAGGCAGATTGCATTTTGACATGTGACTATGACATGCCATAGCTCACATCCTATTGTAATACAAAAAGGATAAAAGTACATAAAGTAGAAAGTTACGGACTCAAGACCTTAATCTATAGCTTTCTAAAGCATGGACCTTTTCACCAACTTGTGTAAAGTTGGTGAGCCTGTAGAGTGGCAGCGGAAAGTTGGTCAGCTTTTCTGAAAAATTGTTGATCACAGAGAGCATGTCTTCTCTGTCCTCAGAAGAAATCAGTCTTCTATCTTTAAGGCTTTGGAAGATTTTGTATTCTAAGCTTCGGAAAACTTCATCTTTGGCTTCGGAAGAATTGGTGTTTGGCTTCGGAAGATTTTACACTTGTGTAATTTCTTAGCAATGTGTAAAACTTCCAAAGTAACTTCTACCATGCACAAAGTGCATGCATGCAGAAGACTTCTTAACTATTTTTTGTGCATCAGCCTCTTGGAATACCTTACAGATTTGTTTCAAAAAGCAACAAAGATAAGGAAGAGCATATCTTTAAAGAAACAAATGCTAGTTTCTTTAAAGATAAATCTCCTATTACTACTAACTCTGTGAAACAAGATGTTTATAGATCAAGATTCAAGGAAACTGGTCCCATTCGAGTACCTCTCACTCAGAAGGTTAAAGCTACAATTCACGCCTCATCCGCTTCAGAATTGAATCCAACTGTTAAGAAAAACACCTCAATTCTTTTGGAATCATCTAGAAAAGTTTTAATGAAAGAGAGAAAAAAGAGTCTGTTAAGGAATCATAAGGCCAAAGAAACACTAAAGCCAGATTATATGATAACTGTGAAAGTTATCATCAACGGTTTATGAGAAATACACAAGAGCAAAATGTGTATCATAAAATGTGTTGTTATGTGTGTGGCAAGCCAAATCATGTGGCTAGAAATTGCAATCATCAACATCAACTATCAAGCAAACAAAGATTTCACAACTTAATTTCAAACAATAGAAAACAACTCTTTTTAAATACCAAATTCAAAAGGAATGAAGATCAGTCAAATCATTTTGTAAGTAAAAGAAAAAATTCAAATAAAAACTGATTGCATAAAGAAAATTCAAACAAAAAAATCTTTACATGTTGATGATAACAATTCTAATCCAATTCAATCCACTTTAGAGTAGATGGTTACACATATGATCAAACCAGTTCAAAAGTGGAAAATAAAAGAAAAACAATTTGATCCTGATGTTATTGAAGACTATGTGCTTAATGATAAAAGACGTATGATATTAAAGTCTATATCATATTTGGATGAAAACAATATGCTCAAGTCAACCATGGCTTGGGTTCCTAAAAATGGATAAACTCATTCGTATGTGCAGGTCCAATCAAGACAAGTTATCAACAGTGTTTAGCATGTTGACAGCGGTTGTTCTTGGCACATGGCACGTAATATATCTCTATTAAACAACATACAACCCTACAACGAAGGATATGTTATTTTTGCTTGAGGTAGAGGAGGTAAGATTACAAAGAAAGGTATAGTGTCTAACGGTGTGTTAAGTTTTGAAAATGTCAACTTTGTTGAGGAACTTAAACATAACTAGCAAGTGTCTCTCAAATTTGTGATAAAAAATATTCAACACATTTCACTGATAAAGAATGTCTTATTATAAAACTTGGATTTGTAATTCCTGATTAATGGATTTTGTTGAGAACACCGAGAGACAAAGACACATACTTACATGACATGAATGGGTCACATTCATTTGTAACTACATCTTGTTTATTGTCAAAAGCCTCAAAAACTGAATCAATGTTATGGCATCGTCGTCTTGGCCATGTAAACATTAAAAATATAAAGAAGTTGGTTAGAGGAAATCATGTTGTAGGCTTACCATTAAAAGAATTTCAACTTATAGAACATTGTCTGTCATGTTCAAAAGGCAAACATCGTAAACTTCCTCATAAACCAGCTGCTCATACCAAAACTGAATCAATTCTTCAACTGTTACATTGGAATTATTTGATCCGGTAAGTGTTTTTAGTTTGGGACGTCATGCATACTGTTTGGATATTAATGATGAATTTTCAAGATTTACTTGGGTTTTCTTTTTAACAACTAAAGATGAGACTGCTCATTTGCTGATCAAATTCATGACCCTGGTGGAGAATCAGACTGACAAAACCATCAAATGCATTAGAAGTGATAATGGAACAAAGTTTTGCAATCGTACTCTAAATGAATTTTGTGATTCAAAGGGGATAGCTAAACAATTCAGTTCTGCAGGAACTCCACAACAAAATGAAGTTGCTGAAAGACGAAACAGAACCTTAATTGAAGCAGCCAGAACAATGTTATCAGCAGCCAAACTACCATCTTTCTTTAAGGTTGAAGCTGTTAACACAACATGTTATGTTTAGAATCATGTTTTAATCAACAAACAACAAAACATGACTATTTATGAAATATTTTTTAAACACAAACCCAAAGTCAAATATTTCAAAACATTTGGATGTTGTTGTACCTTGTTACATACATCTGATTCAAAATCAAAATTTGATGAAAATGCTGATAATGTTATTTTGTTGGATACTCAGCCAACAAAGTTGCATGTAGGGTTTATAGTAAAAGATCTAAACAAATAATTAAGTCATTTTATATATATTGGCATGAATTAAACAAAACAGATGAAAGTTCTACTCCTTCATGGGTTTACGATTATGCTTCATTATTTGAAACTTTTAATCGATCTTTTTTTGTGTCTACAGCTAATTCACCATTGTTATCATCAATTCAAGATATCTTTACTGATGATGTTAGACCTCTGCTGTCTTCAGCTACAGGAAGGTTTTCAAACATACTTTCTTCTTCAGATGACACAGGTGTTTCACATTCTGTTTTAGAATCTGAATTTCCTCATTCGGATCTAGTTGTTGAACAAGCTCCACTAGTTTTTGATTAGCGTTTTTCTTCTACTCAAAATGATCCGATTGACATCATTCAAGTTCCATTTGAATATTTATCTATTGATAATAATATTCATCAAGAGTAAGATATAGTGTATCAACCCAAAGGAGGGAAAACTGTTGAAGATCTAGTTGATCATATGTCTATTTTAGACGAAGTTGTTTCTGAAGATAATATTCCTCAGTTGATGATACACAAAGACCATCCAACTAAAGCAATCATAGGTCCATTAGCACAAGGTGTCCAAACCCGAAGTCAATCAAGAGCAATTAATACATGTTTGTACAGTTTTTCATTTCTTAAATTGTCCGAAAGAACATTGAGATGGAATTGAAGGAAAATAGTTGGGTTGAGGCTATGCAAGATGAGCTAATGCAATTCAAAATGTTAAATTTTTGGCATCTGTGTGAACTTCCAAAGGATAAGCTGTCGATCGGAACAAAGTGGATTTTTTGAAACAAAAGGATGAGAAAGGTGTTATTGTTTGCAACAAGGCGAGACTTGTTGTTCAAGGATTTTATCAAGTTGAAGGTCTTGATTATGATGAAGTATATGCTCTAGTTGCAAGACTTGAAGCTATATGTATTTTTTTGGCCTATGCTTCATATAAGAACTTCACAGTCTATCAGATAGATGTCAAAACTGCATTCTTGTATGGCGAGATGAAGGAGGAAACCTATGTTTGTTAACCACCAAGTTTTTAATATCTAGATCATCCTGACTATGTTTACAAGTAAGATAAAGCACTCTATGGCTTACATCAAGCACCACATGCTTGGTATGCCACCGTCACTAAACATTTGCTTGAAAATGGTTGTACACGGAGTGTTGTTGATCAAACGTTATTCTTACAGAAGAGAGTACCGGTGATGATCTCATACTTGTACAAGTATATGTAGATGACATTAGTTTTGGTTCTACAAATGATGATTTGTGCAAGGAATTTGAAGCTGTGATGAAGAAAAAAATTAAGATGAGCTCTCTTGGAGAAATGTAGTTTTTTTTAGGAATGCAGGTTAAACAAGATGATCATGGAATACGGGAATACTGATACATCAAGAGAAATATGTTCACATTATTCTCGACAAATATAAATTTTAGAACTCGAAGATTGCACCAACTCCAATGTCTTCTCGTCCTACTTTAACTCCTGATCTCACGGGTGAAGACGTTGATCAACATTTATATCGATCAATGATTGGATCTCTGATGCATCTCACTGCCAGCACGCCAGGCATTATGTGTCGTGCTTGTCAATGTGCACGATATCAAAATAATCCAAAGGAGTCACACATGAAAGCTGTCAAATGAATCTTTAAATATTTCAAAGGCCAACCAAAACTTGGACTTTGGTATCCTAAAACTTCTGATTTCAATTTATATGTGCATACTAACAATGATTATGCAAGATGTAATTAGGACAGGAAATCAACAACAGGTGGATGTCAATTTCTTGCAAATATGTTGATTTCTTGGTAATGGAAGAAGCAGTATATGGTATCCACATCCACTGAAGAAGCTGAATATGTGGTTGCATCAAGTTGTTGTTCTCAGATTGTTTGGATTCAACAACAACTTCTTGATTATGGTCTTAACATTTACCACACCAAGATTTGGTGTGACAATACAGCAGTGCTCAACATAGTGAAGAATCCTATCTAACATTCGAAAACAAAGCACATTGACATCCGTATGCATTTTATCTGTAATTGTTTTGATAGAAAGATTATTTATCTTGAACAAATAAAAACAGATGAAAGCATTGCTAACTTGTTTACAAAGGCATTTGATCAATCTAGATTTGACTTTCTTGTTAAGTCATTGGGATTGATTAACTTTGCTTAATTTATTTACACCAAGTATTTTCACCAAATTTTTTTTTGTTTAACTAAAATTGTAAATTTCTTTAGGATAATCACAATTTTAGGGAAGAAAATTGAAAATGCATTGAAAAATATTTTTGGTATTATGGGGAGAAAACTAAAAACTTAAAAATGAAAAATAATTTTAAGTTTTGATAGAAAATGTTCACTAATGAAAATTCTGTATAAAATAGAAAATGATAGTACATTTCTTGATATTGATAAAGTACATTCTAAGGTTTGTAAATAACTAACTTGATTGTGTTTGATATATTGATAGGTTCTACCTTCAAGATTGGAAAGATGTGTTGTGATGCACTTGAAGTAAATCTATCATGAATGAAGACAGTAACACACTTCATAAGTTCGTGATAACAAGGAATTATACTAAACTAAACTTAGAGACAAACTATGGTCATACTCAAGCCTATCACATTTTGATTAAGTGATTCTCATCTAAATAAATATATATATATATACAAAATGATAAAGGCAAAAAGGAGAAAAGGAAGAAAAGTCAAAAAGAAGAAAATGATCAGTAAAGAGCAAAAAGAAGCCAATAGGCCATATAAGAATAAAAGATGGAAATGTGCACAAAATAAAAGATATGTCAAATACGTACATACTATATGATATAATATTTTACAATGTTTGAGAATATGTTCTGACACATGAGACAAAATGAAAAGATGGGGTATGTAAGTCCGTATAGGCATATAAGTCCTAAACATCATGTTAGGACAAAAACATAAGTCCGGATGGCTGTTAATAAGTCCTAAAACTTGTTAATATTCTATATGCAGAAACATTTCTCAAGCTAGTTATGCTTCATTAGATATACTAGAAAAATATCTGCTTATGAAGTCACTAATCAGATATGAAAGGGTTAAGTCAAATTGGGTTATTTTAGTGTCTTAATGTTTTGAAGTATGAATAATTGTTATACAAATTGAGTGACTGTGTAAATCTCAGATTTCGTAAAATAATGAAAACATGATAAATCACAAGTTATGTATCTTTACACATTTTAAAGTTTGAATTGTGTGTCAGTAATAAAATACATAAAAGTTATGTTATGATTATTACCTAAATATGTAAATAATCAATGTCCTAAGAAATATGATTCTACTACAGAAAATTCACAAAATTAGAGGTATACTTAGATAAATTTTGACAGGTTTTGTTTAATTGTTAAATAAATGAAAAATAAAAAAAGTCAAAAAGATTTGTTTTGTTTTGTTTTGTTTTGATTTTAATACATAGGTTAAATGAACATATCTTGTGAAAATTAACTTCTTGGTTAAACTAATAAGTCAAACTTATAATTGAATTGAAGAAATTTTTGAAAAAGATTGAAAAATTCATAAAAATAAAACTTCTCGCATGCGAAAAGTTGACTCTTGCGAAAAGTTAAGTCAAGCGAAAAGTCTATCATGCGAAAAGTTCAATTAAGCAAAAAGTCTGACTTCTCTTGTGAGAAATTAGATGCCTATAAATGCAACAGTCATGCGAATAGTTAACTATTCGCGTTTGAGATCACTGTATTCGCTATAAAAAAATTTCTAAGTGTTGTTCGATTATAGCTTGATTTGTTATGTTTATTAGACTCGCTCATTGATATATTGGATATACACAAGGTAAATGAACATTGTTCTGTTTTAATTTTTAATGATGAACAGAATTATAATGGGTTAATAAACATAAAATTGAACGAAATTAATAATATTAAACTATAACACAACACTAATAGACCATAAACGAACACATAATAATGGTTAAAACACTCTGAAAATGCTTGACTTGAAATCTAAATTTTTTAAGTTATCGCATGCAAAAACTTATGAAGTTATTGAACATACGCAAAAAAATTCAAAATTCGCATGAACTTCTCGCATTGGAATCTTTGACTTGTCGCGCGAATAGTTGACTTTGAACAAAAATTGCTTGTGCAAAAACTTGCTTGTCACGCGAGAAATTGAATAAAAATAAAAGGAACTTATCGCATTCGAAAAGTTTACCTTTTCGCACGAAAAGTTTAAGTTTTTTCAAACTTTCTGAAAATTTTAAAGTCTAAAACAATAAACATTTATGTGTTGATACCAATCAATGCTTGCTAATTTTTGATTATAGATGGCAAGGCAAATGGTTTTTAATAAAACCCATAATGCGGCTTATTTAGGAGATGTACCGGATGACAAAGCATTGTTCAGATCATTGATCATCACGTATACATCATGCTACTACAGCCAATCCGACTATCTACAATAATGTGATCAAACAGTTCTAGACTTCTACTATGAACGAGAGAGACTCTCAAGCAGATCCATGCATTTTTGCAACGGTTAAAGGAAATAAGTTTGTTATTACTACTGTGATTGTGAACAGCGCTCTCCTACTTGAAGATCAACCAAACAAACCAGTGAAGCTGGATGATGACATTGCTAGAGACTGTTTATCACGCATGGGCTATGGTCATAGATATCCTTCTTTGGAAAAGAAGCATTTACCGCCGTTCTCGAAGTAACTATTCCACATGGTTGTTCACTACCTAAGCAATCTGAATGCTGGTTTAGACAGTCTTATTGCTGTTTTCGGATCTATGCTGATTTATCTCATTGATGACTTATTCCAAGTCTATATTTCCTGAGACGTAGAAGAATGTTATTGCTTCTGTAGAGAAGAAGTTCATCATGTACCCTAGATTTCTTCAGATGATTGTTAATGCTGCTCATACTAAGTCAGTTACATCAGAGTCTTCTAATTATGCTGTTATGATCATGAAGAAAGACATCTTTACTTACTTGTTGGGTGCTCGAGGCAATGCTTGGTAGGGAGATCATTTCGCCAAATTTGGCAGATTTATAGATGGATTCCAGCATTCAGAACAACAGAGCCAACCTCTAACCCAGCCACTACTTCATCCAAAAATCCTAATGATGCACCAAAAAGTTCTTAATCTGTTGGAAGAACCATTGATGAAGAAATAGATTCATGGTTGGATGATACTAACAGCAAGACTGGCAGTGATCGTATTGGTTAAGCTACTTATGTACTTCAAGAGAGACCAAGAGTGCCTTTTACTCCAACCTAGAGCACTACTGAGGATATTGATGTTGACTTTGTTCCTAATGACTCACTTGCATCTAAGACTAGAAAAAGGATGGCAAGGAAGAGTGGTGAAAATATTGCTAGTACACTTGCGAGGGGAAGAGGACGAGGTGTTCTGATTAGGAAGCCAAGAACCCCAATGACCACGGTGTCACCTATCAAAGACATTCTAGTATCTTAGCCTTCTATATCTACAAACGAGGCCATTCCTATTTTTCCACCGGTGATCATTACAGAAGCAACCACTATAACATCATCTGCTATGCCTGTTTCAAATGATATATTACATACTCCACCGATGAGTCAAGGCGATGATGATACTATGGGCATGGACGATTTCATAAACACTTCTCCAGAGTAGAGGCGGACTGCTGATACTTCTATGAGCTCACCAACACAAGTTACACTTGAGCAGAGGGTACAGAACTTAGAGAGAGATGCTTGAGAAGACTTAGCAGATTTATGACTTACATGCACTGAATAAAGAAAAGGACGAGAAGATAAAGAATTTGGAACATTACCAACAGTTTATGTTTAGTTACATTCAGATCATGGAGCAGAACATTAGAGATCTTACTTCTCGTGTTCCATTTTCATTTGCTAAACAAAGGACTACAAAAGTAGGAGAATCGAGCCAACATTAATTAGCTGGTCAAGAAGATGTTAGTGATCCTACTACTGCTACAGAGCATGATGTTGATCCAGTTATGACTAATAGGACAACAGAGACTTCTAATGTTGATCAAGAGCCATCTACCATTGTAACTAATTCGGCTACTAAGGATCGACTTGTAGGTTTTACTAGAGAGGCGTTTGTGAAGCCTGAGCATGTTGCTACTCTAGTTGCAACTATAGATGATGATGATGGTTTAGATTTGGTTGATTATGGTTTTAGTGAAGATGAAGGAGAAGATGATGATGATGATGGTGATGATGGAAATGATGATGGAAATAATGATAAAGAAAAGAAGGATGATGATGATGATGATCAGGGTAGTGATATGGGTTCAGCTGATGGTCCTTCTGGTTCATCAAGTTCTACTAATGTCTCTAGAGCAAGTCTCGATGATACAGATAACTATACACCTTTGGATCCTGCTACTGAAGAGATGTACGACAAAGAATTTTATACTTTTCAGAAGGTGGTGTTTGTGGATGAGGATGATAAATACTTTGGACCATTTGATGATTTATATGAGGAAGTTGATTACACTGATATTTTTTGAAATAGTTTGAAGAACATATTCTTTGATATTTTGATTGAGGAAGGAGATTTGTAGATGAATTCCAGCATTCGCAACAATAGAGCCAACCTCAGACTGAAATACCGCATACTGACTTAGCCAGTACTTCATCCAGAATTCCTGATGATGCTCTAGAAAGTTCTCAATTTGCTGGAAAACCCATTGATGAAGAAATAGATTCATGGTTTGATGATATTGATAGTGAGACTGACAGTGACTGTATTGGTCAAGTTCCTTATGTACCTCAGGAGAGACACAGAATGCTTGTTACTCCAACCAAGTGCACTACTAAGGATACTGATGCTAACTTTCTTCCTTAAGACTCACGTGCATCTAAGAGAAGAAAAAGGATGGCAAGGAAGAGTGGTGAGAATATTGCTAGTACACGTGCGAGTGGAAGAGGATGAGGTGTTGTGATTAGGAAGTCAAGAACCACAATCACCATGGTAACACCTATCAGAAACATTCTAGTATCTGAGTCTTCCATATCTGCAAGCAAGGCCATTCCTATTATTCCACTAGTGATCGTTGCATAAGCAACCACTATAACGTCATCTGCTATGCATGTTTCAAATGATATATTACATACTCCATCGAGTAGTTAAGGCGATGATGATACCCTGGGCATGGACGACTTCATAAACACTCCTCTAGATCAAAGGCAGACTTCTGATACTTCTACAAGCTCACCAACACAAGTTACACTTGAGAAGATAGTACAGAACTTGGACAAAGATGCTTGAGAATACTCTACAGATTTACGACTTACACGCATGAGTCAAGAAAAGGACGAGAAGATAAAGAATTTGGAACATTAGCAATAGTTTATGTTCAGTTACATTCAGATCGTGGAGCAGAATATTAGAGATCTTACTTCTCATTTTCCATTTTCATTTGCTGAACAAAGGACCAAAGAAGTAAGAGAATCGAGCCGACAACAATCAACTGGTCAAGAAGATGTTTGTGATCCTAATACTACTATAGAGCATTGTGTTGACCCAGTTATGACTGAAAGGACAACAGAGACTGCCAATGTTGATCAAGACCCATCTACTACTGTAACTACTTTGGCTATTAAGGATCAACCTGTAGGTTTTACTAGAGATGCATTTGTGGAGCCTGAGCATGGTACTACTTAAGTTGAAATTGTAAATGATGATGATGATGGTTTAGATGTGGTTGATTATGGTTTTAGTGAAGATGAAGGAGAAGATGATGATGATGATGGTGATGATGGAGATGATGATGGAAATAATGATAAAGAAAAAAAGGATGATGATGATGATAAGAGTGGTGACATGGGTTCAGCTGCTGGTCCTTCTGGTTTATCGGCTTCTACTAATGTCTCTAGACCAAGTCTTGATGATACAGTTGAATATACACCATTGGATCCTGCTATACTTTTTAAAAGGAAGTGTTGGTGGATAAGGATGATGAAGACTTTGGACCATGTGATGATTTATTTGAGAAAGTTGATTATACTAATATTTTTGGAAACTATTTGAACAACTTATTCTCTAATATTTTGATTCAAGAAGGAGATTTGTAGATGGATTCCAGCATTCACAACAATAGAGCCAGCCTCAGATTGAAGTATCACATACTAACCTAGCCAGTACTTCATCTAGAATTCCTAATGATGCCACAAAAAGTTCTTAATCTGCTAGAAGAACCATTGATGAAGAAACAGATTCAGGGTTTGATTTTACTGACAGTGAGACTAACAGTGACCGTATTGGTCATGTTCCCTATGCACTTAAGGAGAGACCCAGAATGTGTCTTACTCTAACCAAATGCACTATTAAGGATACTGATGTTGACTTTGTTCCTGAAGACTCACCTACATATAAGAGATGAAAAAGGATGGCAAGGAATGGTGGTGAGAATATTGCTAGTACACGTGCGAGAGGAAGATGGCGAGGTGTTGTGATTTGGAAGCCAAGAACCGCAATGACCATGGTGTAACCTATCAAAGACATTCCAGTATCTAAGCATTCCATATCTGCAAGCGAAGCCATTCCTATTATTCCACCCGTGATCCTTCAGAAGCAACCAGTGTAACATCATCTACTATGCCTGATTCAGATTATATATTACATACTCCACCAAGAAGTCAAGGCGATGATGATACTGTTGTAAGGGTTGAACCTAGAGGCTCGGGATATAAAATAAAGATCAAGATCAAGTCACACGCGACTTTAATTTACCGTGCGAAAACTTGCTTCTCGTGCGACAACATCAAGTCGCGCGAGAACATGTTGACTTGCGCGAGAACTTCTAGTTTAGTATATATAGAAGTTTTCTAATGTAATTAGTAAGCTTTTGTTCATTTCGTGATTTCACACTCAATTGTAATAGTTTTAAATTAGAGAGCAATCCAAGGAATTTTGTTTACTTTTGTGTTCAATTTACTCATGAATTCTTATTACTCAATCTTTTATCGTGTGTGATTACATTCCGCATTCTCCTCACGAGATCGATCTATTTGTATTGTTGATCCTTAAAATTGGTATCAAAGCTTGGTATGCTCTAGATCGATTGATTTGAAGATTGAAGAAGTGATTTGAAGTGTTCATGAATCTTGAATTGCTTGATATTCGAAGTTCTAATTGATTTCTGCTGAATTTGATCGAGCTTAAGATGATGAAGCTGATTAAGTTGGTGTTCGAAGGATTGATGATGTTATTGAGCTTAAACGAGCTTAATTGAATCAATTAAAGACAATTAGGATCTTAATTGAATCTAAATCACTAATTGAACACTTAGTTAATCAAATTTTAATAAAATCGGTGAATGATTGAAGCTGGAAACCTTCAAAATTGAAGAGATGAATCAAGCGAAAAGTTGATAATTTTGTGTGAAAAGTTAGATTTCGCGCGAAAAGTTGAGTTTTCGCAAGAGTTTGCTACAAAATATTCCTTTCGTGCGAAAACTTGAAGATTTCGCAAAATTCAGTTACAGAACTTACCGCTCGAGAACTTTGTATTGTTCGCGCGAGAACTTTGTGATTTCGTGCGAGAACTTTGAGTTTGAAGAATTTTTGATTTTTAAGTAAGAAAATGGCAAATCTGAAGCACATCACTGCTACTCTTAATCTCGACAATGAGATTGGTACAAGCACAAAGCCACCTCTCCTGCTCAACGAAGAAGATAACCCTGATTCGGCTTATAGGTTTGAGAACCATGTCATTTACACTAAACCCAGGATGACGAGATCTATCAAATAGGGTCCGTATATCCTAGTGTGCAAAAATGACAAAGGAGACTTGGTGCCAAAACATGAACATCTTTGGGATGAGGAAGATTTGGAAAGGATGGAGCTAGATGATAAAGCATATGCTACTATTACTATGGCACATACCACTGAGATAGCTCAGAAGTTTAATGATTATACTAAAGCTAACGATTTATGGGATGCTATGGAAGAGCAAATCATGGGCAATAAAGACATGAGAGAGAGCCGGGAGGATATGCTCTCTTTAATATGTTCAATCATATTCTTGGTGAGACATTGGAGGCTCAAATGTCAACATTTGTGAAATTGATCACAAAGATGAAGAGTATAGGAATTACTCTGGAGAACATTGCAGTAAACAAAAAGTTACTAAATTCTCTGCCATATAGCTGGAACAACAACTACACTACCATCAAAAGAACCAAGGATCTGTTTACCTTGTCTCTTAGTGATCTAATTTCAACCATCAAGTCCTATGATATGGATGATAAGCAAAGGGTTACCAATTATATCAACACGATGGGAGCTGAGGCATCAGCATTATATGCCAAGATGGCTAGTAATCCAAATTATTATGTCAGCTACTCTCAGTTGTGTCAACAACAACAGCTAACAACTTCTGCTCATCCAACTATCAAATATCAATCCTTACCCCAATCCTTTCCTCATTACCAAACTCCTCATCAAAATCCTTATGTTCAAACTCAAGTCCAACCACAATCTCAAACGTACCCAAAAATTCAAGCCACTCAACCTACACAACAAGCTTTTGTTCTAAACTCTCAACCCAACAAACAAACCATTCAAATAGCTGAAAAGCACCTGGCTCTGTTTACATCATTCATGAACAGTTATGAAGCCTTTTCTACACGAAGATCAAGTGCACCCAACATCTTGGTTGATGACTTGCAACAAGTTAATCCCGATGATGTTGAAGAAAATAATATCCAGTATCAAATGGCTATGGTGGTGTACAGAGCAAAGAATTTTGCAAGAAGAACTGGAAGAAAAGTTTTTGGTCTAAACAAATCAAGCAAATTAGGGTTTGATAAGTCCAGTTTGAGATGCTACAACTGTGACAAACCTGGTCACTTTTCCAGAGAATGCACTGAACCCAAATCAAACCAGAATGATCATGGAAAGAAGATGGTGACAGTGGAGGTGGAAACTAAGAATGATCAAACTAATTCATCCAAAAACAAAGCCTTGGTGTCTCAAACCAATGAGGAGTATGATTGGTCTGATCAAATGGAAATTCTTGATATTAAGTTGTCTACTTCTTTGTTAGCTGAGATACAAATAGTTGAAGAGCATATTAAAGATAATTTACTTGCTGAATTTGTATCTCATGAGTTGATGAATGGTGTGTTTGCCGAAGAAGAGAAGGTTGAAGCAGAGAATATTGAGGTAAAACAATTTGAAGAGGTGAAAGTGGAAGAAGCAGGTTCGTGATGAAATAGCTGTTGAGATTACTCCAACTCAATCTCATGTGAATGAAGAAAAAGTAGCAACGACTGTTGAGTTCATTTCAATCAAGATGAAAGAATCAGATGGAAAAGCTATTGAGATAACTCCCACTGTTGAAGAAAAGAAAATCAAAGCTATTGAGAAAACTCCAGTATCTGCCTATGCTAATCACGTTGATGCTATTGAGATCACTCCGGCATTTGAAGCAGAAAATTTTGTGGATAAGGCCTTCATGGTGAATGTTGTCCATGAAGATACAAAGAATCAAGCAGAAACTAATCAGGTATATACTATTCTTTGTTCATGTGATTGTATTGATAAGGTACAAAGATACAGAGTTCACAATAAACGCTTGATTTTAGAAGTTGAGAAACTTCAATATCAAGCTCGTAAATATAAAACTGATGACAAAATTTTTAAAGAAAAGATAGATGGCTTAAACAAATCGATTTATCAATCAAAATTGGATCTTTATGATAAAGATTGTAACATAAACAATTTGACAAATCGTAACAATGAACTATCTTTAGAAATTAATAAACTAAACAGTGAACTCTTATCTGCAAAATTGATTGTTAAGAAATTTGAGTTATCCTCAAATATGGTTGAAGGTATAATCAAGTCTCAAATGACACAGAAAATTAATGGTGGTAAAGGTGGAGTTGGTTACTCTAACATTGCACCACCTATTAATCATGATTATACTTCATTGCCTTCATCAATTACCATTTGTGATGAAGAGACCTACGGATTAGGTTTTCAACCAAAGTCTTACTTAGCACCTACAATCAATGTTTCACTAACTATTGACCCTCTCATAAAAACTGAAATTAAAATTAATCATGACAATTCTTTTGTATAAAGTGTGAAAAAGGACGGTTGGTTGAAGAATGGGAAAGTGATGATGAATTAGGTTTTGAAGAAAATAAAAATTGCAATGAATAATATTCATGTAAATCATCATCGGTGATTAATGAATGTTCTAAAGTTTTAAGTGTTACAAATGTTTGTTTAAAATTGTCTAATAAGCAAAAGAAACTAAAAATCAAAAATAGACTTTAAGACCAAAGAAAGAACACGGGTCACAACATCTGTATCTGACTTGAAATCTGATTTCAAGAACATATTTGTTTCAAAAGAACACATTGATAAAGAAGATTATATTTTTAAGGAAACAAATGCAAGTTTCTTTAAAAATAAGTCTCCTATTACTGCTAATTCTGTGAAACTACATGTGTGTAGATCATGTACAAAAGAAACTTATCCTACTCCAGTATTTTCCATTCACAAGGAAAAAGCTAAACTTAAAGCCTCGTTAGTATTAGAAGAGAATCATTCTTTTAAGACAATTCAAACTGAAAAAGGAAAACAAGAGACTGTTAAAGAATCTATAGGCCAAAGAAATACTAAAGCCAGATTCTATGATAACAGTGGATTTTATCATCAACAGTTTGAGAAACCGACTCGAGAGAATAACGTGCATTATAATCAATGTTGTTATGTTTGTGGAAAGCCAAATCACATGGCTAGAAATTGTCATCATCAACGTCAATTGACAAGTAAACAAAGATTTCACAATTATATTGCAAATAATAGAAAACAATTTTTTTATAAATGCCAAATTTAAAAGGAATTTGAATAAGTTAAACTCTTTTACTTATAAAAAAATTGTTCACACAAACACAAATTTGCAAAATAGAAATACAAACAAGAATCATTACATGACAATGATGGCAATTCATCTTCCACACAAACCATGTTCAAAAAATTGGTTACAAATCTGATTAAACTAATTCAAAAATGGAAAATTAAAAAACTTCAACCAGAACCTGATATTGTTGAAGATTATGTTTTAAATGATAAAAGAGATATAATATTGAAATCTGTATCATATTTGGATAAAAATGGTGTACTCAAGTCAATTGTGGCTTGTGTTCCTAAAATTGATTAAATCATTGATTCTGCAAGAACATCCAAGACCCAGCATCAACAGTGTTTTGCACATTGAAAGTGGATGTTCAAGGCATATGACTTGTAACATATATCTGTTACACAACCTAAAACCATACAACGGATGATATGTTATATTTGCTAGAGACAAAGGTGGTAAGATTACAAAGAAAGGTACAGTGTCAAATGGTGTGTTAAGTTTTAAAGATGTCAATTTTGTATAGGAACTAAAACATAATTTGTTAAGTGTCTGTCAAATTTGTGACAAACAGTATTCAACACATTTCACTGATAAAGAATATCTTATTCTAAAACCTGGAATTGTAATTCGTGATGAATGGATCTTATTGAGAACTCCGAGAGACAAAGACACATACTTACTTGATCTGAATGGATCTCATTCATTTGTAACGACATCTTGTTTATTGTCAAAAGCCTTGGAAAGTGATTCATTGTTATGGCATCGTCTTCTTGGTCATGTAAATGTTAAAATTATGAACAAATTGGTTAGAGGAAATCATGTTGCAGTCTACCTTTGAAAGAATTTCAATTAACTGAACATTGTCTTTCATGTTCAAAAGGCAAACAACATAAACTTTCTCATAAACCAGTTGCTCATACAAAAATTAACTCTATAATTCAACTTTTACACATGGATTTATTTGGTCCGGTTAGTGTTTTGAGTTTAGGATGTCGTGCGTATTGTTTAGTCATTATTGATGATATCTTTAGATTTACATGGGTTTTCTTCATAGCAACTAAATATGAGACACCTCATCTACTAATAAAATTCATGACACTCGTAGAGAATCAAACTGACAAAACAATCAAGTGCATTCGAAGTGATAATGGAACCGAATTATGCAATCATACATTAAATGAGTTTTGTGATTCAAAGGGAATAGCTAGACAATTTAGTTCAGTAGGAACTCCAAAAAAAATTGAGTTGCTGAACGACGAAACAAAACTTTAATTGAAGCTGCCAGAACAAAGTTATCAGCAGCCAAATTACCAACATTATTTTAGGTTGAAGCTGTTAATGCTACATGTTATGTTCAGAATCATGTGTTAATTAATAAACAACAAAACATGACTCCTTATGAAATATTTTTCAAACATAAACCCAAAGTCAAATATTTCAAAACTTTTGGATGTTGTTGTAATTTCTTAAACACATCTGATTCAAAGTCAAAATTTGATAAAAAAGCTGATGATTGTTATTTTAACAAGGTAGCATATTGGGTTTATAATAAAAGATCTAAACAAATAATGAGTTGTTCGATATTGATTGGCATGAATCTAACAAAACAGATGCACGTTCTGCACATTCATGGGTATATGATTATGCTTCATTATTTGAAACATTTAATCGATCCTCTGTTGTCTCCATAGCTACTTTGCATTTGACATCCTCAATTTAGGATATCTTTGCTGATGATATTGAAACTATTTCTACTCAAGTAAAAGGAATATCTTCAGATATACCTTCTTCTTCCACTATTTTAGCTGCTCCACAGGTTGCCGAATTTGCTACATCTTATTCTAAGCCAATTGTTGAGCAAGTTCCACAAGATTCTAATCAGAGTTTTTCTTCTACTCAAGTTGATCCAATTGATACCATTCAAGTTCCATTTGATGATTTTTCAATTGGCAATGATAATCATCAAAAGGAAGACATTGTTTATCAACCAGAAGAAGAGAACACTGCTGAAGAACCAGTGGGTCATATGTCTAACCTAGAAGAAGTTATCACCGAAGATGTTATTCCTTAGCTGAGAATTCACAAAGATCATCCAACTAAAGCATTTATTGGTTCATTATCACAGGGAGTTCAAACTCGAAGCCATTTTGGTGCAATAAATACTTGTTTGTACTCATGTTTTATTTCTCAAATTGTGCCAAAAAATGTTGAGATGGAATTGAAAGAAAATAGTTGGGTAGAGGCTATGCAAGATGAGTTGATGTAATTCAAGAAGCTCAATGTATGGCATCTTTGTGAACTACCAAAGGGTATGTTACCGATTAGAACAAAATGTATATTCAAGAACAAAATGGATGAAACGGATGTGATTGTTAGCAACAAGGCCAGACTTGTTGTTCAAGGATTCTATCAGGTTAACGGACTTGATTATGAAGAAGTATATGCTCATGTTGTAAGACTAGAAGCTATACGAATCTTTCTGGCTTATGCTTCATACCAAAACTTCACAGTATATCAGATGGATGTCAAAACTACATTCTTTTACTGTGAAATGAAAAAAGAAACCTACGTTTTTCAACCACCAGGTTTTGAAGATCCAGATCATCCTGAAATGTTTACAAGTTAGACAAAGCACTTTATGGCTTACATCAAGCACCTCGTGCTTGGTATGCTACCTTAACCGAACATTTACTTGCAAATGGTTATACAAGAGGTGCTATTGATCAAATTTTATTTTTAAGGAAGACCGGTGATGATATTATTCTCGTTCAAGATTATGTCGATGATATTATCTTTGGATCTACCAATAATGATTTGTGCTAGGAATTTGAAGGAGTAATGAAGAAGAAATTTGAGATGAGTTCTATTGGCGAAATGTCATTTTTCTTGGGAATCCAAGTTAAACAAGATGATAAGAGTATACTCATACATCAAGAAAAGTATGTTCACAGTATCCTCGACAAATTCAAGTTTCAAGACTCCAAGATAGCTCCAGCTCCTATGTCTTCTCATCCTACTTTGACTCCAGATCTCACGGGAGAAGATGTTGATCACCATATGTATCGATCAATGATCGGATCTCTGATGTATCTTACTGCAAGCAGACCAGACATCATGTTTCCTGTTTGTTAGTGTGTACGTTATCAGAGTAATCCAAAAGAATCTCACATGAAAGCTGTCAAGCGGATTTTTAAATAACTCAAGGGTCAACCAACACTCGGCTAGTGGTATCCTCAAAATTCCGATTTCAATTTATTTGCTTACACTAACAGTGATTATACAGGATGTAACTTGGACAGGAAATCAACTATTGGTGGATATCAATTTCTTGGCAATAGGTTGATTTCATGGCAGTTCAAGAAGAAGCAGACGGTGTCCACTTCAACTGCAGAGGCTGAATATGTGGCTCCTTCAAGTTGTTGTTCATAGATTGTTTGGATACAACAACTTCTTGATTATGGCCTTAACATTTATGACAACAAAATTTGGTGCGATAACACTGCAGTACCGAACATTATGAAGAATCCAATTCAACATTCCAAAACAAAACACATTGATATCCGAATCCATTTTATCCGTGACTATTTTGATCGAAAACTTATTCATTTAGACTTAGTAAAATCAGATGACAACATTGCTGATTTGTTTACTAAGGCGTTTGATCATTATAGATTTGAATTTTTAGTTCTGGGAATGATTAACTTTGGTTAACACTTATTCTTTCACCCTTTACAAATATATTTTTCTTTGTTTTTTCGTTAAAATTGTTATTTTATTACTAGATAATCACAATTTTAGGGGGAGAAAATTTGAAACTTCGAAAAAGATTTTGGTCTTAAGGGGAATAAAAAGTTTAAAGAAAAAGTACAAAAAGATTTTGTTTTATAGGAAAAAGTTTGAGAAAATCTAAATATTCAATGCTATAAATTTTCTATGCTATATAGGAAATGATAGTACATTTCTTGAATTTGAGTCATTACATTATAAAGCGTACAAGAAACTGACTTTGATTATGTTTGATATGTTGATATGCTTGACAATCAAGAATAAAAAGCACTATGTACTGTGATGCACTAAAAGTAACTTTTTATGACTGAAGTGGGTAACTCATCAAGGTTTAGTGATAACACTGATTTCATGCTAAAATAGATTGAGAGTTACAGTCTAGTCATACTCAAGCCAGTTACTTTCTGACTCAGCTTATTTCAGATTATATATATATGTAAACATCAATATATAAAAAAATATATACAAAAGCAAAATAAAATACAAAAGATAAAAACAAACAAAAGGAGCAAAAAGAAGCCAAAAGGCCATCTAGGAATAAAAAATGTCAATGAGCACATTAATAAAAGATACGTCATAGACATGCATACTAAATGATAATATTTTCTTCTTTGAGAATATGTTATGACACAGAAGTCAAAATCAAAAGACGGGGCATGTAAGTCCGATTTGGCTTGTAAGTCCTAAACATCTTGCGAAGGCAAAATATAAGTCCGACTCGCAGTTAATAAGTCCAACAACTTGTTAATATTATGTGCTCAGAAACATTTCTCGTGCTAGTTATGCTCCAAATAGATATTATCTAAGACAATAATTGATTTTGAGAAAGCTGATTAGAAGTGAAAGGTTTAAATCAAATTGGGTTGACTTGAAGTCTCAAAATTATCTTGAAGCTGGATAAGGGTTTTGTAAGATTTTTTATTGTGGGAACCATTAAACTCATATAACTTAACCAAAACATGATAAGAATCACATTTTATGTGCCTAAGTAAAATTTGAAGTATAAGTTGAACGTGGATACAATATATTGACAATCAACGTAACCAGTCTTATTTATAATAATGTTGGATGATGTTAATGCTCAATTTCTAAGAAATATGATCCTATACTTGAAAATTTATCAATATATATAATATATATATATATATATATATATATATATATATATATATATATTAAGTTTTTTGGATAGTTATTGTGTCAATTTGATTTTTTGTTAAAAATATATTTTGTTTACTTGTTTTAGTTTTAGTTTTGCAACATGTTAAAAAAAAAAGTAACGGTGTTTGAATAATTGTAAACACTTAGTTAAACATAATCATTTTCATGACAAATAAAAAAGGCTCAATAAGATGATTAAAATTAAAAATTGAAAAATTAAAAAGTTAAAATTTCAAAAAAAATTGAACTTTTCGCGCAAAAGGTTCAAGTCATGCAAAAAGTTCAAAGGTGCGAAAAGGATTCTGTGCGAGAACTCTAACTTTTCGCGCGAGAAGTCAGAAGTCTATAAAAGCTACAGTTGAGTGAAAAGTTAACTATTCCCACAAAAACTTCTGAAAATTTTTCTCAAATTTCTAAGTGTTGAATCTCTGTTAAACATTATAGCATTGTTCATAGTGGTCGCCCATTGATTACTAATCACTTGTTAAGGTATATTGATGCTAATAACTTCGATTTGAATGTATTTGAAACTTGACCGATTCATTAAAGGACTTATACATCTTAAATTGAACAAATTAAACATAATAAACCTTAATAATGACTTAGATGACACCTAATGAACATGTATTATTGTTTAAAACACTCTGAAAATGTCACATTGAAAATCTGAAAAATCACAGACTTTTCGCATGAGAAAAGTTGTTTGAATTTGAACAGATGCGAGAACTTTCAAAATCACACAGAACTATTCATGTGGAGACTTAACTTGTCACGCAAGAAGTTGACTTCTGGTCAAATTCAAAGTCATGCGATAATCTAACTTGTCGCGCGAAAAGATGAACTGGAAAAATGATGTTTTCGTGCGAGAAGTCCAAGTTTTTCAAAATTTTCTAAGTGTTGAAGTTTTTTAAGTATTTTGTTTACTTATTATGTTTGTTTAATGTTTCAGATGGCGAGACCTATGGTTTTCAATAAAAACCATAATGCTGTAGCTTATCTTGGAGATGTTTTGGATGACAAAGCTTTATTCAAATCGCTGATTGAGGGTCTAAAGACATCCCAAATTCATCATGCTATCTCAGCTAATCCCACCATATACAGTGATGTCATCGATCAGTTTTGGCTTACAACAACCAATGAGATAGACAAAGATGGAGAACCCTGCATTTCTGCCACTGTTAAGGGCAAGAGGGTGGTTATTATAGCTGAGGTGATAAACAATGTTCAACTGTTAGAAGATCAGCCTCATGCTCTAGTAAAGATTGATAATGATGTTGTTAAGGACTGTTTAGTCCGAATGGGATATAGCCATCGATATCTATTTTCGGAGAAGAAGTACTTACCACCATTCTCAAAGTACTTGTTTTACATTGTGATTAATTGCCTCAGCAATCTGAAAGCTGGCATGGATAGCTTGAGTACTGTTTTTGGATCCCTGCTGATATCTCTCATCGATAACTTACCATACAGCATATCTAGGGCTATATTTGCGATGATGCAAAGGAATGTCATAGCCAGTTTGGGGAAGAAGTTCATCATGTACCCATGTTTTATTCAGCTCATAGTGAATGTTGCTCATCCTGAGTTAGCATTATCTGACTCATCTACCTACGTTGTTATGGTGATCAAGAAAGATATCTTCACTTACTTATTGGGAGCAAGGGGGAACGCATGGGATGGTTCTCATTTTGGAAAACTTGGGAGATTTATGGAAGGTTATCAAGAAGAGGCACAACCTACTGAGTAAGTGGCAACTCAAGCTGAAAAAGCTTGCCCTTCGAATTCTATTCCTGAAGATGCACTAGAGAGCTCACAGCCAACGGTTATGTTTATCGATGTTGAGATAGATTCTATGTTCTGTTCTGGGAGCAAGACTGAAAGTGATCAGATTGGGAACGTGCCATATGTTTTGCAAGAGCGTCCTAGAGTGCAAGAAGCTTCAGCCAAACGTACTACTGAGGAACATGATTCTGATTTCATTCATGAAGATTTACCTACTTTTAGGGGAAGGAAGAAGAGGATGGCTAGGAGAACAGGTGAAAGTCCATGTGCGAGGGGTAAAGGACGAGGCGTGTTATGAAAACGTCAGACCCCGGTGACCATTGTGTTGACAGATGAGGAGGTGAAAGTATCTGAGACTCTAGTCACGGCTAGTGAGGCTACACCAATAAAGACACCAGTGATTGTTACAGAATCAACAAATGTAACATCATCTCATTTGCCTACTACTGATGATATGTTGACACCCCCAAGAGATCACAGGAATGAAGAGTCTGTTTGTATGGAAGATTTTCTTAAAACCCCTCCCGAGCATCGACACGATGCTAGTACTTCAACTAGTTCACCTACACGTGTTTCACTTGACGAGCATGTACGTACATTAGTGAGGGAGATGTTACAAAAGACACAGATCATGGATGATATGCAGAGACAGTTGATAGAGAAAGATGAGAGGATTAAGAATCTTGAACATTTGCAAAACTTCATATGCAACTACGTTTAGATTCTGGAGCAGAACTTACGAGATCTCACTTCTAGTGTGCACTTTTAATCATCACAACAACATGCCACAGAAGTTGGAGAATCCAGTGGACAACAAACTACTAATCCCATACTTGTTCAAGATCCTATTGACATTACAGAGCATGATGTTGATCCTGTTGTTGTAGAAGGGACAACAGAGACTGCTAATGTTGATCAAGAGGATCATTCTATGGCTATTGAGGATGAACCTGTGGTTTTTACTAGAGAGGAGTGTGTAGAGCCTAAACATGATGTTCCTATTCCAAGCCCAGCATAGGATGATAATTATTTAGATCTAGTTGATTATGCATTTAGTAATGAAGAAGAGGCTCACAATGATAAAGATGAAGATGGTGATGATGGTGATGAATGTGAATATGAAAAGAAGGATGATGGTGATGATGATAATCAGGGAGGAGATTTGGGTTCTACAGCTGGTGTTTCTGGGTCATCGGGTGCTGACAATGTCTCCGGACCAAGTCCTGATGATACCACTGAGTATACACTATTAGATCCAGCTCTAAAAGAAGCTTATGAGAGAGAATTCTATACTTTCCAGCAAAAGATGATGGCTGAGGAGTCTGAAGAAGACTTTAGAGTGTTTGATGATTTGGAAGAAGCTATAGACTACATCAACATATTTGGAAACAGTCTTTGTGACATCCGGTAATTTTCCGTTACCAAGCTCCGTTAGTTCCGTTATGTCTTGCATACACGTGTCGTGAGCACACACTAGTTGTCGTTGAACGTTGGTGACTTAATAACAATGGTCTATAATAAACAAATAATAATCTAATTAATAATGTTGATTATTAGTTCATGGTGATGTTATCTATGGATTTTAAATATTATTTGTGAATTTTACTTGATAACGTGGCAACGTGTAACTATAATCTCATATGTTTTGCTATTAGTTGAAAATGTATATGGTTATTATTGTTGATTAGTAATGTTTATATTTTGTAGTTAAAATCTTTTAAAAAGTGTTAAAAAGATTAGTTTTTATAAAATATAAACAATGGGGTTTATTTTGTAATTGGAATAAAATTAAAAGTTACCATATTTAAACAAATTAGACCCAACCCTAGCCCCCACAACCCCCCTTGCGGCCGAAACCACCTCCCAACACCTTCATCCATTCAATTTTGATCCAAGAACAAGCATACAAGTAGAATTTGAATTGGTTTCAACTATTACAAGTTGTTTTCAAGTGTTAATCATCATCTAAGCACACCTATAGGTTAGTTTTGATTGGTTTTTCATGGTTTTTGTTCTTGATGAACCCTAATTCATAAATTGGTGATGAAAAGATGGAATTAATGGTTGTTAGATGATAATATGATGTTAGCTGTGTTGTATGAATGTTAGATTATGTTGATTATGCAAAAAATCCATGATTTGATCATGAATTTCACACATTGCCTTAAGAGGAAACTTTTTATTCTTGGAATTCATGATTTGATGATTGTATGATGTTAGATACATTGCTTGGATGTTAGTTTACATGGTTTATGTAAGATAATTCATGAAATTGATGTGTTGATCATAACTTACTATAAGTGGAAACTTTTATGCATGATGATTGGGAATTTTGATGAATTAGTGATGATTATCATGTTAGAGTGAATGTTATGAACTTGATTAGGTATAAAGTTGATGAATTTATGAATGATTTGGATGCTAGATTGCTTTTGGGTGTTAATGTCCCAAAAGGGAAACTTTATTTTTGAAGAACATTAGATATGATGATTTGGGCATGCTATTGATGTTAGGATCATGTTAGAATGTTTATGGATGATGTCTAATGTGGTGGAACGTGTTACTTGGGTTGTATGGATGCTTGATTGATCATTTATGGAATTTAGGTTCTTGGTGATTATACATGATGATGAATTATGGTTAGTGATTAGGAAATCATGTTTGGGATCGGAATTGATCATTATTGTGCTTGTTGGTTGGAATGAATCCTATTGATTAATGTGATTATGATTGTCATACACGCGTGTGAATCTGAGGCCCCTACTTAGTAGGATTGGCAGGGTTTAGGATGTGAAGTCGTGAGTGGCTTCACATGGCATGTTGTGCATGATTGGACTTCATGAATGATTTATTAGTTGTGATATATTTATAGTTGTGTTGAGCATGTTGATTGTTTGAGATTCGCATGAGTTGTATGATGATCTAGGTTGAACTTGGGTTGGTGATGTGATATACGTGAATAGTTTGTTTGATAATCATGTATGATAAGTTGATACGCTTGATTAAACGAGATTTCAATTAATATGTCACCAACTGGTCAAACGGGTCAACTAGGTTAAATGAGTCTTGTTTTCCAAAGCCTTGGGTCAACGTATTTATTGAGCACCTAGGATTGTTAAGTTTTCTATGCACACGTACTTATGTACTTGCGTGTTCTAGGTAACCTTTGAAAGGGTTGTCTTTCCATCCATCATCAGTTCTCTCTTATCATTGTCCTTGCACATGAGGTGAGTTCATGCCCCACTATTTTATAAACTCTCTTCTGGGGGAGATAGCATATTTGTTCACAAACGCTATATTATTATTACAAGTTGTGTATGTTTTAACATAGTGTATAATACCTGGAAAGTCCTCACACTTTCGGATCGTTAATAATGGTTACTAGGAAATCTTGGGTAGTACTACTGGGTTTGACAAGCCCCACCTGTGCGATTCGAGGTCAAACGGGTGAAATATTGTCCTAAACACAAACATCGTCACGACCTGGTAAGTCGTGAAGGGAGGCAACAAACGCAACACAGTCAGCTTCGATCGCGAAATCACTATTGTTATTACTTGTGAATATAGACTAGCTATCTATTTCAATGCACTTCTTATGTTATACAAATTATTATTGTTTATGTTAAACACAAACTCTTGAACTCACCAACCATTGTGTTGACCTTTTTAGTATGCTAGTCTCAGGTCGTTAACTCAGGTTGCCATTAGGAGCACATCACGGGTCCAACATGCATTCTAGGACTTCATCTTAAGTCATAACACTTGGATTTTATTTATGAGATTTAAATAATGGGTTGGCGCGTGTTTTGCCAAATTTTGCATTTATATACTTTAGGTTTGTCTTGTTTACAAACGCTTCCGTATAGTTTTAAAGTTTGAACTCTGATTGGTTTTATTTTAAATGTGGCATATAGTGTCATTCTGAGTAACTAGTGACTGTGATCCTGGTTTGTTCATACGCCTCGCGGTAAAACTCCGCACGTGGATTTTGAGGGTGTGACAGTCTTAAAGACTTGTGTTTAGATACTTTGCTTGAAGAAAGGGAGATCGTTGGAGAGTCGAGCAATCAGCAAACGACTGATAAGACAACTAATGTTACCGGTGAAAGTGTTGTACGTCATGTCGGGAACCTTACCTTTTTGCTCCTCTTCCACTAGCTTACATTCATGCGCTAAGACATTCCAAACCTTTCACAAGGTACGGGAACTTAGAATCTATCATTAGCACGGCATACGATGTAGAAAACAGACTATATGTGATCAAGCGAAAGGGTGGAGCTATCGAGTATTATCAGGACGAACACGATTTCCACACACTCAGAGCGTCAGATCTATATGCCATGGGTCGTGTTCCATTCATTAACCTCAGTAACTATGGAAAGGGTAATTGGATCAGGAATATGATCTGGTGATAAAGCAAAACTAACTTCAAAGACTTTAAGACAGCTAAATCAAAAGTCTTTGAAGATGACACCCTGATTGATCCAAACACGAATAAACCTATGAAAATAAGGGTTTACAAACATCCGAATTATGTAAGAAAGATCCCTATCCACGCTCCAATGCCAGTTAACAGCTTGTCTAATCTTATGTTGTGGAGTTGTGAGAAGGAGACGGGACACGCGCTGATACACTGCATTGACAAAGATTACCGTATCATCGACCCTGTGGATCTGCTTAAGTTTGGAAGGGAAAATTTGATGAGTTACAGGATTGTCCTATTGCAGCTTATGAAGCATTGCACTTTTTGGCAGCACAGTTCAGTGGGTTGATTATGAAGGCCCTAGACAACAAGATCTATGCATATGGGTGTAGTTACAAGGTTGTAGATGTGGACTTCTAAACACATTGATTTACCGAGCCTAGCGGGAGATTGTAGGAGTTGAACCTAGAGGCTCGGGAAATCAAATCAAGATGAAGATCAAGATCAAGATCAAGTCACGCGCGACTTAAAGTTACCGCACGAAAACTTGCTTCTCGCGTGACAACATCACGTCGCGAGAGAACATGTTGACTCGCGCGAGAACTTCTAGTTTAGTATATATATAAGTTTTGTAATGTAATTAGTAAGCTTTTGTTTATTTCCTGATTTCACACTCAATTGTAATAGTTTCAAATCAGAGACCAATACAAGGAATTTTGTTTACTTTTGTGTTCAATTTACTCATGAATTCTTATTACTCAATCTTTTACCATGTGTGATTACATTCCGCATTCTCCTCATGAGATTGATCTATTTGAATTGTTGATCCTTACAACTGTAGGCATAGATGACTTCATAAACACTACTTCAGAGTAAAGGCAGACCGCTGGTACTTCTACAACCTCACCAACACAAGTTACACTTGAGTAGAGAGTACAGAACTTGGAGAGAGAAATGCTTGAGAAGATTCAGCAGATTTATGACTTACACACACTGAATCATGAAAAGGACGTGAAGATAAAGAATTTAGAACATCAGCAACAGTTTATGTTTAGTTACATTCAGATCATGGAGTAGAACATTAGAGATCTTACTTCTTGTTTTCCATTTTCATTTATTGAACAAAGAACCATAGAAGTAGGAGAATCGAGCTGACAACAATTAGCTGGTCAAGAAGATGTTAGTGATCCTACTGCTTCTAAAGAGCATGATGTTGATTCAGTTATGACTGAAAGGACAATACACACTACTAATGTTAATCAAGAGCCATCTACTACTTTAACTACTTTGGCTATTGAGGATCAACATGTTTTTACTCGAGACGTGTTTGCGGAGCCTGAGCATATTGCTACTCTAGTTGCAACTGTAGATGATGATGATGGTTAAAATTTGGTTGATTATTGTTTTAGTAAAGATGAAGGAGATGATAATGATGATGGTGATGATGGAGATGATGATGGAAAGAATGATAAAGAAAAGAAGGATGATGATGATGATCAGGGCGGTGATATGGGTTCAGCTGCTATTCCTTCTGGATCATCGGGCTTTGCTAATGTCTCTGGACCAAGTCCCGATAATATAGTTGACTACACACCTTTGGATCCCGCTACTGAAGAGATGTACGAAAAAGAATTTTATACTTTTAGAAGGAAGTGTTGGTGGATGAGGATGATGAAGACTTTGGACCATTCGATGATTTATCTAAGGAAGTTGATTAATTTGATATTTTTGGAAACAGATTGAAGAACTTATTCTCTTATATTTTGATTGAGGAAGGAGATATTGTTACTAAAAATGGTGCTAATCAACCAACTGATGAGACTACTGATCCAACTTCAATATGTAAACTACGTAAGGACTCTTCGATATGCAAACTTAACCTATGAAAGAACGATAAACTTCGTTAATGCCAACGATGGCATCATACACTTTCCATTCTTCCTCATTCATATATGGTCTTCTTTAAACATATCCTTCTTTAGCATCAATAACTTAACATTACATATTCATCAATAAGGTATTCATTGAACTCATTTTTTAGTAACCAAACACTTTATTAGCTTTATTCTTACTTATATCTTTAACATATCATACACATTGTCAATGAAAGTAACCAGCTAAAATGGAACATATACATTTTCAATAATATTATGATATCAAAAACACATAGCCATTTAAAAACTTTAGTATTTATAATGTTATCTTAGTTACTATTCATATTATCCTTCCATGATTATGTGTACAACATCAATGAAATAAGTTTACTTCACAGAGGCAAACATAAATACATGATCATCCTTATGTGCCTAAGCATTCATTAAAACAAGTAGTAGGTAATGAACATCATAGAAATCCTTTACAAATACATGTTTATCATATACTATAAAATTTCACATAACTTTTCTTCAAAAAATCATTTTCAATATAAAGTATTATAAGAATGCACATCAGCCTAAAATCATAGGGAAAAGAAGCGTCTTGAACTCATCTTAGCGTTGGAATTTTCGTTTATTTGGAAAATCCTCCTTAGAGCATGAACCAAGCATGAGACTAATCACCTTCCAATATTAATTTATGACCTAATTAATACTTTTATTTACCATAGGTTCTCATTTGGTCTAAGGTTTGCTTAGGTTAGACTCACTATCCATTCTTAATTATGCACCTATGTCTCACATATATATATATATATATATATATATATATATATATATATATATATGTGTATAAAAATATATATATATATATATAGAGAGAGAGAGAGAGGAGGGATCCCTTAAAAGCCATGTTATAAATAAAAACCATAAAAACTATGGGTTACATATATGTACGTACGTATTACAAAGTGTACAACTAAAAGTTACGTATATTGTTGGACCTTGAAACTATCATACATGCCAATTCAAGAGGTGGTTGAAGGCTGTTCTGTTGGAAACTCCCACAAGTCCAAGAAGATATGCGGGTGAAGAAACAAAATAATAAAGCCAAGTGTTGGCTATCCACATTAGTACATGCGGATGACCAAAGAACAAATGCTGACAAGTATTTGTTCATCCGCATTTACAAACGCGAATAGCTAGAACAAATATGGCCAAGTATTTGTTCATCCGCATTAACCAATGCAGATGTTCAGAGACAAATGCGCATAAGTATTTGTTCATCCGTATTTGCCAATGCTGATGAACATACTTAATGCTGAAGACCAAAAGAAGAAATGCTGATGAAGATCAAGGCATCCGCATTAGCTAATGCGGATAAACAACTACTGATTACTTTTTGTACTTAGACTAGTATTCTGATGTATAGTTGTTAAGGTAGTTTATTCATTTTGTACATGCAGAATGTCAGCCTATAAATAGAATAGAATACCCTACTTTTTGCAAGATTTCCAATTGTAAGATTCCTCAATAATCAAGTTTCAAGGTTTTTAAGGTTTTCATGTCAACTTATTGAAAACCCTAGCTTCCACTGTAGCTTGTTTTACCACCATTAATATACAAATCATTTATGAGTACTTTCAGCATTTAATGTTCTGTGATTCTGTATTTTCGCTACTTAATCACTGATTCAATCATCATATTCGATCCTAGTTGAAGTCACATCAACTGAGAATTCAATTCTCGGAACCTATCAATTGGTATCAGAGCATCAGCTCTTGGATTCGTCACCAAATCTGCACAGATCTTGAACAAAAATCGGCTAATATGGTGATTGAGTTGTTTATTGGCAAGTATTCTACTTCTAATACGCATACATACTGAAAATACCAGAAACTTCATCAACATCAACTGTTCTTTGTCCAAAAATCTACAGAACATTACTTGATTGTTGATTCTCATCAAAAATCAGACATAAAATCTCTCATAATCAAAAGGAAAGACATAAAATCAACCAAAAAGAGACACAAAAGTAAACTATTCATAATATCAACCCTATTGCTGATACTGTTCACCGAGAAACCATACAACAATACCTTGACTTTGGACTGTTTGAACATTCTGGAAATAAAATCAATTTAATCAGTACTCAAACCTTCCAAAACAAGCTTATTAACATGGATTCTGTTAATTTTTCTGAACTTGGTCATGCATCTAAACCTCCAATGCTTAAACACAAATCTGAGTTTAAGCAATGGAAAATTAGGTTTAGAAATTACATTACACGTGTAGATCCCGACTACTGGATTTCAATCTGCAAAGGACCCTATATTCATGTTTCTCTTATTGCTGAACAAGCTGCTCAGTACAAAACAGTTAGAATTCTCATTGAGGATCCTAATCTAACTCTTGATGATGATGAATATAGGAAAATCAAGATAGATCTCAAAGCATACTCCATTCTTACTCAGGCTTTGAAAATGGATGTCCTCAAAAGATTAGAAAAGTATGGAACTACCAAAAGTGTCTGGGATGCACTGCAAATCATGTGTGAAGGAAGCAGTGAGGTCACTGAAATAAACAAAGACAAACTAGTGAACCAATATGAAACCCTTCATCATGCCAAAGGTGAATCAATCTCCAAGCAGCTACATCGGTTTGTACAGTTGGTGAATGATTTGGAGATCATGGGGGTTACATATAAAGAGAAAGAAATGAAAAGAAGATGCTGCATAGTCTGCCTAGAAGCAGAATATCACAATGTTGAAGAGCACTCTTGTTTTGGAAAACACCAGCTTAGCCATCATGATTCCCAAAATTTAAGATCTTGAGTTAGATAAAAGGAGCAGAAATCTTAGTGGACCACAAATCATTGAGGCATACAAATTTCCAACGGAAACTCATTCTGTGGAAAATTCATTTGTGACTGAGGAAGATGATTTTTAATCATCCAGAGATCAAGCAAGAACCACTAGATTCATTGCTGCTCCATAACAAAGCAAGCCATCATCATCAACTCAAACAACAACAACACCATCAAGCATGCCTAGTGATCAAAGATCTAAAGAGTAGAAGGCAACTTACAATGCTTTTGTTGCTAGTTTTGAAGCATATCTGGAAGGAAGACTCACATCAACACATCTGATTCAGGAAGATCTGGAAGAAATGAATCCTGATGATGTTGAAGAAATGGACTTGCAATGGCAGATGGTCATGATTGCAATGAGAGCCAAGAAATTCTTCAGATAAGGGAAGAAACTAAGTCCGAATGAGAACACAAAACTAGGATATGACAAATCCAAAGTAAATTGTTTCAACTATGGTATGACTGGCCATTTTTCTCGGGAATGCAATGCTCCTAGAAGAAGTAATAACAATTTTCAAAGAACATCACATAGTCAACCATCCTTTCAACCAAATGCAAGCTTTCAGTCAAGCAGTCAACATCAATATCAACATCAAAATCAGCATCAACAAACTCATCAAAGTCAGCCTCGACTAACTCATAAAGCTTATGGAAGCAACCAACCCACCTCTAATGCACTTGTCATCAGACAAGATGGAGTTTATGACTGGAGCCTGTATGCAGAGGAAGTCAAACCTCAATTCCAGAATCATGCTCTCATGGCTCACATCAATGATGGTCCAACTCCAATGCTATCCGAGGTAAAATAAAATATCTGTAGTGAAAAATGCATTAATGAACTATGGAGATACAGAGAACATAAGCACAAGCTGGCTATTAAAATCAAAGAAGAAAAGGTCAAGTCTGAAATGCTTAAACAAGAAATGAAAAGTTTTGAAATTAAAATCAAATCACTTCTTTCAAATATTGAAAATCTTCATGGTGAAAAGTATAGTCTAGTAGCTGAGAATGAGAGGTTAACTGAATTGTTAACAAAAACAAAAGCTGAGCAATCAGCTACTGAAGTGAAACTTGAAAAGTTTCAACTCTCTTCTACTAAGCTTCAAGAGTTACTTGACTCTCAGAAAAAGCCAAAGGATATGACTGGGATAGGATACAATTCGTACCCTCCTCCATACAATGACAAGTATACGGTTATGCCTGAGTCCTTCACTCTTTTTGATTCACTGAACCTAATGTTATTGAAACTAAAACTATGGTTTCACAAATAACAAATCCTCAAAGCAAACCAAGTGTTTACATAGAAACCATTGAGGATAAAATCAAACTAACCCAATCAAAATCAAAGAGTGCTCATACAAACCTGTAAGTGTCAAGAAACCAAAGAGCCCAGTCAAAGCCATTGTACCTTTTGTGAAATTCATCCGTGAAAGTATCAAGGTGAATCATAGTGCTGAATCTTCTGTGAAATTCTCGGCTGAAAGCATATCTGATAGCGTGATTAAATCTCTAAACAATTTAAGCAAATCAGAAAGGATTTCTCCGAAAAACAAGAGAAAAACAACAACTTCTCCATCATCCAAAGGGAAATCTCCCATGATTCAAAGATCAAATGTAAAAACTAATTATCAATCATCTTCAAAGCACAAACAAGGATTTGGTTTTGACATTTGCAACAAAGAGCATGTAGATCAATTTGAACAGGACTTAAGAATAGGTAAAAAGAAGCCAAAACAGTCTTTAAAGTCCAAGCACAGTAGAATTGTGAAATAATCTACGGAAATCAAAAAGACTAAATTTGCTTTTTCATTGAAAACAAAATCTGACGCTAATCTAAAATCTGTTAAATCACATGAAGACTCCCCATCAAAATCAACAGACAAACAAATGTACTGTGATATTTGTGTTATGTCTAATCACAACACAGATGAGTGTTATTTTAACCAATACTGCTATATCTGTGACATGAACAATCATTCAACCAAAAACTGTTATTTCAACAAGTATTGTTCTGTATGTGATATGACAAATCACAATACATTTGATTGTTTCTTTAAACATAAAGGCTTGAGAATTCCTCAAAACAAACCCATTTTACCAACTTCAATTGCCACGGCCAAATATAGAAGTTCTTCACATATTAAACAATTATGGGTTTCCAATTCTGATGATGACTTCTATGATCAATGGCAGTCAAAGAGTATCAAAAAGAATCTTAGTCAAAATATGAAATAATCACTTAATTCTCATCCAAGATTCAAAACAAAAGTGATTTCTGAAAATCAAAAACAGTCCCAATTTTTATATAGAAATAGGGATCAAAGATTTGACTACTCTTCTAACGGCTCAGTTGAAATTGTTGAAGCAAAATAAAAAAGAACTCCTCAAAAACTCATCAAATCTTCATCCTCTAAATCCCGACTTAGAGGAAATTATCAAAAGGTTACCGTAAAGGATAGAACCGGGCAACCCAAGACCATCATGGCATGGGTTCCACATTCTAACTAGTTCTTTCATGCTTGCAGGGTCATCCACACAGGTCCAATAGCTTATGGTATGTGGACAGTGAATGCTCTCGACACATGAGGGGAGATAGTTCCCTACTTCATGATTTCAAGCATATACAAGGAACTACTATAGCATTCGGTGGAAATTCACAAGGTGGTAGAATTACTAGTGAATGATCTGTGACGAATGGACTGCTGAGTTTTGACAAAGTGAACTACTGTAAGCAACTGAACTTCAATCTCCTCAGTGTGTCTCAGATCTGTGAAAAGAAATATTCCTCTCACTTTAAAGACACTCATTGCTACATTCTGAAACCAGGATTCCAAATTCCTAGAGAATGGGTTGTCTTGAAGACTTCGAGAAAGAATAACACCTATGTCTTGAACCTTAATTCTACTCAACCAAAAGAAGAAACATGTCTTTTGTCTAAAGAATCATTTGATGAGTCACAACTTTGGCATAGACGTTTGGGACACACAAATTTCAAAATATGAACAGATTGGTAAAAGGAAACCATGTAATTGTTTTACCTGAAAAAAAATTTCATTTCATTGACCACTGTTCTGCGTGTCTCAAAGGAAAAAAACATATGTTTTCCCACAAACCAAAGCTTGTGAACACAAACAATTCTCCATTGAAGTTACTTCATATGGATCTGTTTGGATTAACTCATGTCATGAGCATTAGAAAGAAACAATATTGTTTGGTGATCATTGATGACTTTTCACGATTCACATGGGTCTTCTTTCTACTTCATAAAAACGAAGCATCTCAAATAATAAAAGGCTTTATCACAAAAATTGAAAATCAACTTGATCAAAAAGTAAAATCAATCAGAAGTGATAAAGGGACAGAATTCAAAAATGAAGATCTAAGTTCATTTTGCACAACCAAAGGCATTGCTCATCAATTCAGTGTAGCTAGAACTCCTCAACAAAATAGGGTAGTTTAAAGGAGAAATAGAAACACTAATTAAAGTAGCAAGAACAATGCTAGCTGATGCTAAGCTGCCAATTACATTTTGGGCAGAATCAGTCAACACATCATGCTTTGAGCAAAATCGATCTTTGATAGTTAAAGAAAGCAACAGACCACCTTATGAACTTCTTTTTCACAGAAAACAATTTATTGGATTTTTTAAGTCATTTGGTAGTCCTATCTAAATATTAAACACCCAAGACCATTTAGGAAAATTTGCTCCTAAGTCTAATGAGGGATTCTTTGTAGGTTATTCCTTTGTTTCAAAGGCTTTTAGAGTGTTTAATCCTAGATTAAACATTACTGATGAATCAACCAATATTCAATTCATTAAGCATCCTTTCCTAAGTCAATCAATGGTCCCGATTCGTTGTTTGATATTGACACTTTTTCAAGATCTTTTGATGAGTTTCACTTGTCTAATGTAGGTAACCTACAATCAGCTGGATCTTCTAAAACAGTAGAAAGAATGATGACTTTCCCATGATACCTCCCTCTTCTGCTAATCAATTTGATGAAGTTCAATTACAAGTTGATCCTATTAGACCAGAAGTACAAAATCAAAGTGTTTCAGCAGAGGCAGGTCCGAGCACACTTCCCAATCCTTCAGAAAAACCATCTATTGAAGTTAGAAATGTAGAACCAGCTATGGTACCTGTTGAAACTACAAGGAATACAAATGATGAAAGTCGTAAAAGTGCAGCTGATGCTGAAACTAAAGCTGGTGAAGACTATGATTACTTTCACCACTCACCAACATCACAACCTAAAGGTGCCTCTAACCAAGATGATCTGAATGTCTCTAACCTTGATGTATCAATTGCTGGTGACTCAATTCCAACATCCAGGATACATAAGAATCATCTAGTGTCAAGCATCATTAGTGAATTAGATGAACATGTGACTAGAAGCAAGTCAAGTATTGCAATCATCTGTTTGTTTTCTTGCTTTTTGTGTCAAACTATACCCAAGAATATAAAAGAGGCTTTTCAAGACAATAGCTGGATCGAGGCAATGCAGGAAGAATTGCTCCAGTTCAAGAAACAAGAAGTATGGCAACTGGTAGACCTTCTCGAAGTATAATACCCTATCCGTACCAGATGGCTATGCATGAACAAGACTGATGACAGGGGTATTGTTATCAGAAACAAAGCAAGACTGGTTGCATAGGGATACACTCAAGAAGAAGGAATAGATTATGATGAAGTGTTTGCACCTGTAGCAAGATTAGAAGCCATCAGACTTTTCCTTGCTTACTCTGCATCCATGAAATTCATTATGTATCTAATGGATGTAAAGTCTGCATTTCTTTATTGCAAAATCTCTAAAAAAGTCTATGTGAGTCAACCACCAGGCTTTGAAGACCCAGATTTCCCTCACAAGGTATACAAGCTTGACAAAGCTTTGTATGGTCTACATCAAGCTCCTCGGAAGTGGTACGAGACTCTATCATCTTTTCTTCTTACACACGGATATGAGAGAAGAAAGATTGATCAGACCTTATTTAGAAAAAGAAAAGGAAAAGAAATGTTGCTGGTCTAGATCCATGTGGATGATATTATCTTTGGTTCAACAAGCAAGCAACTTTGAAAGGATTTTGAAGACCTTATGCATTCAAAATTTCAGATGACTGTTATGGGGGAACTTAAATAATTTTTAGGATTGCAAGGACAACAAACAACAAATGGAATCTTCATCAATCAATCTGAATATATGGAAACGATGTTGAAGAAATTTCATTTTGCAGATTGTTAGTCGATTAGAACTCCTGTTGATACAAGAATGAAGATAGGTCCAGATTCAGAAGGCAAATCAGTGGATCAGACTCATTATCGATCAATAGTTGGGTCACTCATGTATTTAATAGCAAGCAGACCTGAAATAATGTTTGGTGTATGTGTTTGTGCCGGATACCAAGCAGATCCGAAGGAATCACATGTGAATGTTGTCAAGAGGATATTCAGATATATCAAGGCGAAGCCTGCACTTGGATTATGGTATCCAAAGGAAGGAGATTTCAATCTCTAAGCCTACAAAGATAGTGACTACGGGGGATGCAACTTCAATAGAAAGTCCACTTCTGGTGGTTAACAATTTCTTGGTCCCAGACTGGTCTCTTAGCAGTGCAAGAAGTAGACAAACGTATATGTTTCAATAGTAGAAGCTGAATACATAGCAGCATCAGCTTGTTCCTCTCAAGTTCTCTGGATTCAAAACCAGATGATTGATTATAGTTTTAACTTCCTACACACTCCAACTCACATTGACAACACAACAGCCATGTTCATAACAAACAATCCAGTTCAACACTCAAAAACCAAACACATTGAAATTAGATATCACTTTTTTAGAGATTATGCTGAAAAAGGGTTAATCAAGTTGATACAGGTCCACACGGACAATCAATTAGCTAATTTGTTCGCTAAGGCATTTGATCCTAGTCGATTTAAATTCTTAGTCCAATCCATTGGCATGATTAACCTTGAGTAAAAATCAAAATTTTCAAAAACATTCAAATATTACAAAAATTACAAAAAGAAGTCATTTTGTTGAAGAATATGATATATACTTCAATGGGAAATGATATAGTTACAGTCTTTATATCATTCACTATGCTTATTTCAAAATTTAAAAAGACTGACATGACTTATCTGATATGCAGGTAGGCTCAGCTTGGAAAAAAAGATATATGTTCTGATGAACTAAAGCTCAGATTCAACTATGAAGCATTCATCTCAGAGTATAAGTAAGTATTAGCTTATCCAAGTGTGTGTGTGTAGTAACCTAAACACACCAGGTAATGATGCCTTATGAATCCCATTCACCCACATCAGTTTCTCCTCTGTTTCTCCTCTTATCCGATCTGGATGAATTAATAAAGACTACATTCCATGTGAATGAACAAAAAGAATTCCTAAGTGGATCTCCTTCCAAAGTGAAGTGCAAAAAGAATCCAAATATGGATCAAATAAATAAAGGGATCAAAGTAAAAGAATCCCAATAAGGATCAATCAAATAAGATCTCATAATTTAAATAACCTAGACATGTAAGTTGTGAAAAAGTTCTATCATGCATTTCATTCGGGTGGTTGATCTTGCCATGCTTTTGAGTGTGAGGTATATGTTGAATACTCAATTGTCTTAAAACATGATAAAGATAACATGCATCAAAATATTAACCAAGCATGCTTTTAAGAGGACAAACATACTTACAATCAATATGTTCTTGATTATGTCTATTTTACTAACATATGCTTGCACTTGTCAAAGGTAAGATTGATATGATCCCAAGTAAGGTATACTTCCTCTTTATGTACAGATAAGAAAACAAAAAATCACAAAAATATTTTCCCTTCAAAATTTTAAACCCTTTAAAGTTTTTCTCCCATATGGATATAAACTTTAGGGGGAGTAATTAAAATTTTGATCATTATGTATAGTTGTTGCTTTTCTTGAAAATATTAAATCAAAAAATTGACGGTGTTGGTGTGGAAGTTATACCATAGTGTCTCAGTATATGCAGATATCTGGAAGTACAAAAGTCCAAGATCAGTTTTGACTGGGAAACTTGTATCATAGCTGGTGTGTAATTCAATCCAAGAAAGAATTGACAATCCAAGCAACACTCAAAACTTCATAAAAGTCAAAGCAACAGACTCAGCTTCATAACAGTCAAATCAGAAGACTCATCTTCAAAAAAGTCAAAGCATCAACACAAAAACAGTCAAAACTATCCAAGGAAAAACATTAACTTTTGACAAGTTCAAATTTTTAATGTGGGTAAGAGCATTAATTAGTGAGGGTGGAGGTAACCCAAGCATATAACCAATGCGGGTAATAGTTTTTTACAAGAAAAACACAAGTGAAACTTATGCGGACATGTTTTGTACTTCCGCATTTGTCATAGTATAACAAATGCGTACAAGTCTAAATCATTTGTAGTTGCTACAGTACACAAATGCTGGCATATTTTGTATTTCCGCATTTGCTACAGTACACAAATGCTGATGAGTTTTGTCCTATCGCATTTGCTACAGTATAAAGAACCAATCCTCCGCATTTGTTTAGAAACTTGCAAAGTTTGATAAATCCATTAAATCGATTATTTAAACACATTAATGAGAGTCATTTAATACTTCTCAAATTTGAGAGAACTTATAGTGCGATGAGCGGTTCATACTGATCTTCATCCATCATCCAAAATCATCACAAACCTACTGCTTCTATTGTTCATCCAACTTCTTTTCATCTTTATTTCGATTCTCAGCCAACGTAGTATCGAAACAAGGTGAAAATCAATGGATTCACAGACCGTAACTATCAAACCAATGATGAACTTAGAACCCTAGGTCAAGAAAAATTCATATAATTAACCATAAACAATGGATTTCAATGACATTTTCGAGTTGAATGAAAATGATGAAGATGAAAATAATAATGATCGATTAAGGTTCAAAACCCTTGTTTCATTGCATGAGCAGGGGAATCAAGAACTTATAATGTTGAAGTTAAATACTTTGTTTCATTGTCAAAAGATGCTTAAAAACAACAAAGATCATTCAAAATAAACATAAAACACAACATAAATGGTCATTCATCATAAAATCAAGACAGGTCAAATTCCTATGGAATAGTAACTGATGAATTCTCAATTTTGACATAATAAAGTCAAATTGAGAAACATCAAACTTGATTTCAGTTGTTTGATTTGATCTATGTTAGTAAATTACTAACTCATGTGTCTCTAATGTAGAGATCTATGGGAAATCTAACTTGGAGCAAGCTCCACAATGTTAGTGGATATCTTGATCAAGATGTGCCTGAAGCTGAAAGGCTGAGAGACATGATCAGATTCATTTCAACAACAATAATAACCCATGCCATCATCGTTAGACCCATCATCTATGAGAACTTCATTAGAACTTTATGGGGAACTACTGAACTGATGTTAATGGAGTAAAGACCATTTCTAAAAGAACCACTGCTGATCATACCCTTGCCATAACTGAACAAACTATGTGGGAGTGTCTACAGTTTGGTGATGATGCCAATTCTCCCTTAGAACCGAAAGAAGATGAGATCATGACATTATTTGCCAATATTGGTTATGAAGGAGGTTTTGAAGGAAAGAAAATAGTTAAGGGATTGGTGGATTTGCAATGGAGATTCTTGATTCACTCATTCCAACACTGCCTATCTAAGAGGAAGACTGGTTAGAATGACATTCCCATCACTAAATCTTCGGCTATCTGTGCCTTATGCACTAACAGATAATTCAACATGTCTGCTTATGTGTTTAATGGCTTAGTGTCCAACATTCAAGAAGAAAGAAGACACTTGTTTTTGATGTACCCAAGGTTTATACAGTGCTTCATCAATGAAGCCTTTCCTGACATTGTACTTGAAAGCCCTATGATGGACATTCCTTATTATAATGCCAAGTCATACAAGTACATCAAGAAAAAAGACCCTCAAAACTTCTATAATGGAACTTTCTTTCCTCTGCTTCCATGGATGTTGCAACAGATAAATCTAGAAGAAGTTTTTGATGAACAAGTTGAAGAAGGTGCTCCTGCTGATGAGCATAAAGTAATAGAAGAACAACAAGCTGCTCTTTATCAACAACTTGTTGAAGAGCATGCTAAAGCAACTGATGAAGGATAATGGCTAGTGTCACCACATGTTGATGTAGGTGGTGATCTTCACACTGGGCCTTCTGTTCAAGAAGCTCACATTCCATCACCATTTAGATCATCTCCAATAAATTCTCCACCAGTATCTCCTATTTACACTCATCACATGTCTCCCATTCATTCTTCTGCAGCTGCTGCTTTATCTGTTGACTCTGGTGAATCTATCAGTTCATCAGATGGATCCGAATCATCTTCAGATAAGGAGGTTGATCATCCTGAAAGGCCTGTAAGACAAGCTCAATCAAAGGCCGGTGCTTCAGAGAGCTATGAAGAGTCTGAACTTAACAGTCATGATGCCAAGGATGAGATGATTTTTGAATTATTGTTGAAAGTAGCAAGGATGGAAAAACTCCAAGATAGAAGGTCTGGGATTATTAAATACAGACTTCTAGAGTTACATGAGAAAGAGAAAGAGCTTAAAGAGTTAAAAGCCAAATATGAGTCTGAGAAAGAAGAAAAAGATAAAAAGATTAACAGACTCAAAGCAACTCTTGATCACGCAAAAGAAGAAATAAGTGGACATGTGGATGCTGCAACCATTCAAACAATTACAATGGAAGAGCAAGAGATCCTTATTAATGTTCAAACTGACATTATTGTTGATTTGCATAGACAGATTGATGCTCTAACTAAAAGAGTTTCAGAACTGGAAATGTTTATAAAGATCAAAGAAGAATTAGCTAAAGAAACAGAAGAGAAAGATGATGATGATTCTGATACGGACAAGGGTGATGAGAGTGAGAAACAAGAAGGAACAAAGAAGATGATAGTGTCTCTGGTGAGAGTAGTAGTAATGATGATGACTCTCCACCTGCTTAGAGATAGAAGAATTCTGAGTCTGTAGAGCAGATTGAACACAGTGGGATTAGCGAAGAAAAGGAGAGTATGGCTATGATTGTGTATTCTGGTCAAACTTCTGAAGAAAAACATCATGAAGAGTCTGAACTGAAAGAAATGATTGAAGAACTAGACATCTATTCATCTAGAGAGTTTATCATTGATGTTGACTTCTGGGATTTTGTTAGAGATCCAAGACCTCCAGTTGAACCCATTATGGTGATTCCCCATTCTCTTGTGCCATTAGAAAAGGAGCTGAGCTTACATATTGTTCCTGCTATTTCTTTGTCTGATGAGCCAAAAGAACTTATTAGAATATTATGTGAAGAAATCAAAGAGAAAGATGAAGTTGAGAAGTAGGAGAGATAATAGAAACAACAACAAGGTGAAACCTCAGTACCCTCTTCATTTGGACCACCAATGCATACGAAAGAGGAAGTACTTTATCTCAGAATGCCAAGGGAAAAAGGCCCATGGAAGAAGAGGAACCAGCTAAAAAGAAATAAAAGGATTATTCAAGAAGCCTTGCTACTATAGCTTACTTTTTAGATGAGCATGAGAAGGCTGGGGAACAAATGAAGAAAAAGATTGAAGTGATAGTCCTTGAAGAAGGAGAAATTGAAGGAGGATACTAGGAGAGCCTAATTCATGACCCATTGGTCAGGGACAGTCCTGCAAAGGTTGAGTCATCTGTTGAAGAGATGGTTGAGAAGGCTCAGACCGATGATCTTATGGTTAAAGCCATGTATTTGATTAACCACGATTATGATCCTGATGAGATTTTTGGAATGACTTATGAAAGAATGGTAGAAGAGGTTAACAAGATGTAGAATCTTCTTGATCCCACCTTTATGACTAAGTATGAAAGAAAGAGAGTCAAGTCCCCAACATCTCTCTCCCCAACAGAAACTCAACAGACTCACATGCCTCCATCTCATTATCCTGATCCTTATAGTATTTCAGATAGGGAAATGAAGGATTATCTTACTGAACAAGGCTTTACAAGAAGAAAACTGGGCAACATGAAAACTAATTCCCTTAGAGCTGTAATACTTAAGATAATCAATGACAAGAAAGAAAGATTGAAGAAAATAGAAGAAGAGGTTATATGGAGGAAGCCCAGGACAATAATGTCAGCTCAAGATATCCAGCTCACTACTAATGACCATGATGTCTTGGCACCCATGTTCCACAAAAATCCTGAATGGTTTGTTGAACCCTCTCAGTTGAAGCTTCAAGAAGGGCTGACCACTTCAGAGATGATAAGGGGTGTGTCTACTGCAAAAGGCAAAGTAGATGTGAAGATCATTGCCTGGAAGTATGATAGTGACTAGAATATGTTCATGATAAAAAGAGTCTCAGGGCTAGTTAAGTTCTTCACAAAGTACACCGCTCTAGTGAACTCCCTGCAGATCCATGACTTGAAGGAATTGGCTAAACTTGAGTTGATAATTCATATTGCAATGTATAGAGGATATGAGTTTGAACATATTCTGAAGATGTTCAAGAAAACAAACAACTTCAAATCTCTGAAAGCAATATGCATCAGGAAAGGCAAATCTTTCCAAAATCCTCCGGAGAAGAAGAAGAAGATAAAAAGGACAGAAGAGTTGGTGTTTCTTGAGTTGAATTTAAAACCAACTAAATCACTGAAAAGAAAGATGGTTGCTGGTACTCACAAAACAAAGCCAATCTTAAATGTATTTTATGAAGAAAAGACTTATGAGTTGGTTATTGATAGGAGATGGAAAGGAAATGAAGATGCAGAGATAAGGCTTTTTAGTGGATATGAGGTGAGACTGCTTTATGAATCCTATATCCACTACATCTTCACAAGACACTTCAGAGAGATAGATAACAAGCTTGGAAAGGCTGATATGTATTTTTTTTTTAAATGCATAAAGATCTTGAAGATGGCCTATGATAGAATAAACAAGAAGAAGGAGCAGAGAAAGAAGAAGAAAGTCCCTCTTTAATTGTGTAATATAGTGAAGCTTGAGGTGGATGCCAATGGATCTTTATTGATTCACAGAGATGGGATCTCCACAGTAATAGTGTGGGAACCTATATCTCTGAGGCAGATGCCTGTTGAAGCCGTTTATACTATGAGCTAGATGAAGATTCATGTTTTGAGTAGAGATGAGATGGTTGAAGCAAGAGAATTCTCTAACATGATCAAAGCTATTTTGGATCCATCACAAGTAGAACTAGCACCAGCTCCATCATCATAGTCCAAGCACCACCAGAAGAACGAGCAAAATCTTCACAACCTCCATAACCATCAAACCCTTAAAGTACATAGGCTGTATAATCCTTAGGGGGAGTATTGTTGGACCCAAAAAGGATCAAACATGCCAATTCAAGAGATGGTTGAAGGCAGTTCTATTGGAAACTCCCACAAGTCTAAGAAGATATACGGGTGAAGAAACAGAAGAATAAAGCCAAGTGTCGGCTATCCGCATTAGTACATGCGGATGACCAAAGAACAAATGCTAACAAGTATTTCTTCATCCACATTTACTAATGCAGATAGCTAGAACAAATACGGCCAAGTATTTGATCATCCGCATTAACCAATGCGGATGTTCATAGATAAATGCGCATAAGTATTTGTTCATCCGCATTTGCAAATGCTGATGAACATACATAATGCTGAAGACCAGCAGAAGAAATGCTGATGAAGATCAAGGCATCCGTATTAGCTAATGTGGATGAACAACTACCAATGCTTATTACTTTTTGTACTTATACTAGTATTCTAATTTATAGTTGTTAGGGTAGTTTATTCATTTTGTACAGGTAGAATGTCAGCCTATAAATAGAATTGAATACCCTACTTTTGCAAGTTTTCCAATTGTAAGATTCCTTAGTACTCAAGTTTTGAGGTTTTTAAGGTTTTCATATCAACTTCTTAAAAACCCTAGCTCCCACTGTAACTTGTTTTACCACCATTAATATACAAATCATATATGAGTACTTTTAGCATTTAATGTTCTGTGATTCTGTATTTCCGCTACTTAATCACTGACTCAATCATCATATTCGATCCTAGTTGAAGTCACATCAACTGAGAATTCAATTCTCGGATCCTATCATATATGTAGGAGTTATGTATATGTAAGTACGTGTTACCAACTGTACAACTACGAGTTGCGTACATGTAACTCATACAAGTTACGTATACGTAAGTCGGTTCGTTATCATTGTCATTCCTTGGACTTTAAACTAAAAAAATATATAACGACCTCAAAAAATAAGATTAAAGGTAAATCAAATATGCTTTAAAAAATTAAGAGGTTTAATAAATTATCAATTATGTGATTGGATAGTGGTGGTTTTCATAGTTTTAAACTATAAGCATGGTTTTTATTTGATCCCTCTCCTATATATATATATATATATATATATATATATATATATATATAGGGTCAGGATCTTTTCAGAACTCCTAAAAATCGCAAGAACTACGAGAACTCATCCTAGCCATTGATTTATATAGTTTTTATTACTTATTTTATTTAACTTAAAGGGTATTATGGTAAATTTAAATTTATTTAATTTTGTTTTCCCTTATTTACCTCCTTTAATTATGGAAGTTTAAATTCTTTCCATTGACCAAATTTCTTAAACCAAATCATTGATTATCACCTTAATATCCATCATTATTTTTAGAACATCTTCTTCCTTGAACCTGATGAAAAAGTTTTTCCCAAATAAAAATTAGTTTTTTTTCTTACAATGGGTTCTTTACTGTCACAATTCAAGTGAAAACGAAGAAGATGATGAAGAATATTTTGTGGGGCGACGAGTGTTTTGGTACAAAGGTACATATTCGTTGTCTGTAATTATACTACAGGTTTGTTATACCTGTTTTACGTATATGTAAACATATAATAATATAATTAAACTACATAATAGGTTATATATTTTTACTTATAACTTTTATGTTGATTTACATATATATTAGTTTTTATGTGATAGACTAGTTATCATTTTTTGTTAAAATAGTTGACATGAAACTATTGTCTTGTTTGCTATCACAAGTTTACATATGTGTAAATACAATATAATTATAAATAAATTGTACTACACATAAACTATTTTATAAGTTTCCTTTCTATTTTATAATATTTATTTTCATTTTCATATTGTAAAACAGGTTTCAAAAATCAAGCAGGCGACGTGTGATGGTTGTGATGACAAATTGTCACTAAGTGACGGTGGATGGTGGAGAGGAAATAAAAAAAGGTAATAAATAGTTTTTGATTTTGTAAAGACGTTACTGGAAAAAAGTTTTGATCATATATGTAAAAATAAATATATTTAAGCTACATATAAGCAAATCAAGTTGTATATGTTTTAGTTTATGTATTTTTGTAGAATTTACACTTTGGTTTTACATTTTTGGTAGCAAAATGGCTACTGGTATGGTAGATTTGTACTCTTGAGTTGAGAGTTTAAAATTTTAGTAGATTTTTGTTGTTGCTTTGATAGATTATATTTAATTAAGTGCTGTTTAATTGCATTTTATTATATTCATGCTACTAGATTGGGTGTTATTTTATGTATATGTAAATTATGTAAATTATACAATTTGATGATACGATGAAAATATGTATATGTGATCGATAATCTTATGAATCTTTAAAATCATATGCCTTTATGATATCATGCATATAAATTATACAATTTCATGATCAGATTCATATATACATATATGTATTAGTGGTTATTACCTAACAAATTTACATATATGTAAACTATGTAAACCATATAATTTCTTAATCTGATCCATATGTATGTGTACACATGGTAAATGATCTTTTGAATCTATTAAAAATTTTACATTTGACTTGAATTAGTTTGTTTTGGTGTACACATATGTAACAACATGTGAAACTAAAAATAAGTTCAACTGGTGCAAAAAGTTAATTTTTTATGACTTGACAAGAAAGGATTTACACATACGTGAATTTTAAATAAGCATTTAAAACCAACATGTTACCTTTTAATCAACATAAAATGTTGATTCTTTATTGTTCTCTTGGTTTCCTTACTCTCAGTCTATCTTTGTAGAAGCCCTAATCCAAAAAATAATGTGAATTTAAAAACAAATAGAAAACTTGCATAAATGCAAAAAGTTCTATAAGTTTGGTTCTGACTTTAAAAGTACTAATAAATAAAGGTTTCTACATATACGTAAAAATAAAATTGGCATTCATAAATCAACACGTTACCTTTTAATATGCCAAAATCATGAAATGCTTTTTGGAATCTGAGTTGACTCCCTTTCAACCAATATTAATACCAATACTGGTTTGTTTGATGTTTTTATTTGATTTAAGAATAATTTTAGGAATGACAGTGAGAGAAAAAGGAACATACTAGATCTTCCATATTTTTAGAGGGTTTCCAAAAAAGTAAATGGTTTCATTTGACTAACATACCTTTCGTGCTTAATTACACAAATTAATTGATATATTAGTTTACATTATTAGTTTTTTTTAATCTCAACCATTGATTAGTATAATCAATGGTTAGTAAGAGTTCTTCGAGTTCTCTTTTTAGATGGAGTTTTGTAAAGAACCTAACCCTATATATATATATATATGTATGTATATATATATATGTATATATATATATGTATATATATATATATATGTATGTATATATATATGTATGTATATATATATATATGTATATATATATAACCATACTACATATTAACACATACATAATACTCATTCATATCCATATGTGCGTGTATATAAACACATCCATGCACACACACTCTAACATACACACCCACGTACACACACTTGACCCACACACTCTTTCATGCACCTACACATTTTTACACTTCACACTCTCACCACACCCATACTCACGCAACTATTCTCAAACACATAACCTTTCAATTTTATTACCCGACACACCATACATGTATGCATACAAAGCCATGCAACCATTTTACGCCACTGTTCCGGTGTTAATACCCTACCCCACAAACAATTAGCATGCATGCATGCTTACTTTCGAAACCCGAGACAAACATTCAATTTAAGTAGTGCATCATATCCATCTCTTTCTATGGTCACACATACTTCTCATTCTTTTCTTTTGTTTTTTAAGGTTTAGGTGCATATATACTTAAATTCCCACATATATAAAACCATGCTCATCTCCCCAACACTATTCTTTCGATGCAATCACACACACACAAACATTATGCCCACAACATGTAGCGCGCACACATACATCTCAAACGCACACATCCTACACCCCTTGTACTCATGTTTCAATTATACTCGCACCAATCATGATATAATTGTAAAATAAAACCAATTAAATGACTATGAATACATTGTAATTAACCATTAAGTATGATCTTATTTACAAAGAATTACCAGAGAGTATTGGATCTAAGATATATCCTTCGTGTAAGAATCACTAGACTCGAAACTACGAATCCAGGAAGATGATATCGAGCTAAAGTTTGCTCAGTTGTTTCACTCGATGACAAGAGAATGGAGGTGTAGATGATGGAGGTAGTTTTGGCAATGATTAGGGTTTGAGACATATATATTTACAAAATTAAAACTTAACACCATTAGATTTAATTTCAAAATCTTTGGCTTGTTAACACTTTGATCCCTTGTTCTTTCAGTAGATTTTTAGTTAAGCCAAGCTTTCAAAACGCTAACAATCTAATAGAATAATGTTTCTCGCTTTATCTATATTTTATACATATTCATTCAACAAAGAGGTGCTAAAATTCGGGGCGTTACATGTAGGTTTTAAAATCATTTCATAACTTCATAATCTAATAGACATAAGTATTTATTCAAATAAAACATAAAACTTATAAAAACCAACATGTAACATAATAACATCAAATTTGTTATTCATCGTGAAATTGGGCCCAATCATTACCATTCATAACAATCATCTTAGTCAAGCATAGTTGTAAGGTCTTGGTCCCAAGAGTCCTCACAGTTGGTTTCATGCATCGTAACCATAATTCTTGAACCTAAAACTCCTTGATTTGCATTACATCGGAATCAAATAAAACATTCAATTAAGAAATATTAAATAAACTTATCATGTGCATAGAAATTAGCTTTTTGTATTTAACACTTCATTGCATATTCCCAGTACGAGATGTACCCCTGATGCAGCAAGCTTCTTTATGGCATGCCAAATCATGCTTAACTACACTTTGATTGCCTGACATGCATACTTAAAGTTAGCGTTATTGAGTGAGTTTTAGTTTTTGATTTAAAATATGATATTTACTTTAAACTCTTTGAAAACCTTTGATCAAAGACCATAGTGAAGTAAAATAACCAATGACACATTATATCATTGTAGAAATTTCTAACTTTACAAACATTGTCAGGTAACATGCTTGTACTAGAGTACGAGACTAAAATGATCATGCCATGCATTTAAGCAAAGAAATCAAATGCAAGCACAAAAAATCTACTATAACCATGCAATGCACTAAGCAAGACAATGAAATGCTAGCACAAAGTAAGCTACAATGACCATGTACTACACTAAGCAAGGCAATTGAATGCTAGCTTGAAGCAAGCTACTATAACCATTCAATGCACTAAGCAAGTAAACCAAATGCTAGAATGATGCAAGCTACTATAACCATGCATGGACTAAGCAAGGCAATCAAATGCTAGGACAAAGCAAAGTACTATAACTGTGCAATACACTAAGCAAGGTAATCAAATGCTAGCACAATTCAAGCCACTATAACCTTGTAATGCTCTAAACAAGGCAATCTAATGCTAGCACAAAGCAAGCTACTATAACAACACAATACAACTAAGCAAGGCAATCAAATGCTTGCACGAGGGAAGACTTGGGAAAAAGGTAAAGTATAGAGGTAACCCTTAAGATAAAGAAATTAGATAATAATTGTTCTTTAATAACAGAGGTAATAGGTAAACTATTAGGGTAACTTTTAAAGCATGGAAGCCATATAACACATCTGCCTCTGATAATAGTGACAATGGGTAAGACACAAGGGTATCCTTTAGAGCATGGAAAACCTATAACATATTGACCATTAACTAGGTTTATTACCCGTCGCGCGTTGCCGCGGCATTATACGTGACGTGATAAAGTATAGACTACAATCGACCCGACTCGTTTCCAAACTAATTTTACATCAACACGTAGAGAAATTCGAATTTATACCGTTGAACAAAAACGTTTAATATTTGACCAGATTCATTTTCAAACAAAATTAATGTCGAAACATAGACTTACAATCGCTCCGACCTTTTTCGAACTAAATTTACGTCCAAATATATAGTAAATGAAAACGTATTATATTGACCCGACATGTTTCCAAACAAACCAATGTTGAAATGTAGGTCAATTCAAAACGTACATAAAAATAAGCATTAAAACGTTTTATATTTGACCCAACTTATTTCTAAACAAAATCTACGTCAAAACGTAGACGTATGTCGAAACGTAGGTAGTCTTAAAGCATATAGAATTAAGCCTAGGAACATTTTATATTTGACCCAAGTAATTTCCAATTATGTCTAAACGTAAACGGACTTGAATTTATATTGCACAGGGGTAAACTCCAAGTTTTAGAAACTTAAGGGGGTAAAAGTGATATTTTATAAAGTTTTTAAAAAGTACCGGGGGCTGAAAATGTAATGATCAAAGGTAGGAGAGCAAGAAAGGCAGGTGGGAAACCCCATCGACCTTTCTTTTTAAGTTGTCGCACGCTGCCATGACATTGTACGCAACGTTTTAAAGTATAGACCACAATCGTCCCGACTAGTCTTCAAAATAAATTTAGGTCAATACATAGAGCGACTCGATTTTATACGGCTGAATGAAAACGCATTGTATCCTAAATAAATTTATGTCAAAAAGTAGAGTAAATGAAGACATATTATAGTTGACCCAACGTGTTTTCAAACAAAGCTTACTTATCAAAAACGTTTTTTTTTATTTGACCCAATTCATTTCCTGAAAAAACTATACATCAAAATGTAGATGTATATTGAAATGCAATTAGTCCTAAAGTTTATACAAAAATAGACATGAAAACAATTTATATCTAACCCGAGTCATTTCTGATTACATCCAAATGTAATCGGACTCAAATTTATAACGACCCGTACACAAAAATATGAATGTAAGAAATAAAAAATATGTATATGTAAAGGTAAAAGAAAAAAAGGATAGAAAAACAAAAAAACAACATATGTCATTTATGGGATTCGAACTCAAGAACTCAAAGATAAAATGCTATGGGCTTACCACTCCAACCAAGGCCTCCTATATTGTAACTTTTGAAGATTAATTATATATGTACAACAAAAGTCAGTGGCTTGTTATTGGCCACCGACCTTTGCTTTTAAGTTATAGTAAATAACAATGAAAAAAAAGTAAACCACAAGCATAAACTTTATAGCATTAAAGTCCTATATAACATTGATCTTTGATAAAAGTGACAACAAGTAAACCATAGGGATAACCTTTAAAGCATGAAAGTCCTATAACACATTGATATTTGATAACGGTAACATACATTGAACATTGACATACATTAACTTATTAATTAACAAACATAATATACAAAAATAAAGCAGTCTAAGTATCCTTTAACGTGAGTGGCTATCCAAATACGGATGAGCATTTGTTAAGCATAGCCAATGTGGACGAACAATGGCCACATGGTTGAGTATGGGAATGTGAATGAGCATTGCTTAAGTATGGGCCAATGCAGATGAAGAACATTAAATACGGTTAAGTACACTCTAACGCAGGTGAATATATATACCAATGCGGATGATTAACATCAATGCGAGTGAGTAATTGCCAATACGAGTGAGTAAACCCAAATGCGGGTGAGTAAACCCAAATGCAGGTGAGTAAACCCAAATGCACGTAAGTAAACCCAAATGCAGGTGATAGTTCACCCATAATGGATAGCTTGTAATATGGATGGGATTAGGTCAATGCATGCAACAATTCACCTTCATTGAATTGTTCTAGTGTAGATGAGTTAAGTCTAATGCACGTAGTTCACCTTCAGTGAACATTTAATGATGGATATGGGTAAGATCTAATGTTGGTAGCAATTCACCTTTGGTGAACAATGACTTTAAAATATAAATATTAGATGGTATCTTTAAAGGTTATTATATCATTCTCATATATAACATTTAATCATTGACACCTTTATCGTAGGGTTCAGATATAAGCTTTGATTAAATGCCTTGATTAACATAAACATGAATCCTACAAAATAAAGACAATAACCTATGATCCAAAGCAATAAATCTATGGTGTAAGATATTTTAAGCATACTCTTACTTTCCAAACTCATAGAGTAATCATAGAACACAAGGTAATCTAGAATCACTTTCAAATAATATCACTTTGAGCTATAGCTATACAAGTATGGTTATATATCATATAGTCGTGTTCTCACCTCTTGTTCCATCATCAATTAGATATGCATCATAAAAGCTCCACTCTATAGGATCGCATAAACATAATAAAATGTTTGTAATTGTAATTTAACTTTTAACAACCATAACCTTGAACGCTATCATCACCAATCTTACTAATACCTTTTTGCTTTGTCGACTCATTATCATAGTCAAGAAAGTTTAACAAAACTTTTATAACTTTCTTTTAAAACATGAAAATTCTCCTCTCTTTTCTTTCTTTTTTTATGAAGGTGACTTGGTCATATATTCAAAATTTGCAAAACCTTTTCAACTACTTCATAATTGGTGAAAACTTTAGGGTTAAGGCGGTTGGTGCGATGACTTTAGTTCTAAACACTTTGAATGTATATAAATGGATTTTATGAGAAAAGAGTTCATTACAAAGAACTTTTCGCATATTATACACACAACACTACCAAGTTTCTAATTTTCATACTTTCTTGTTGATTACTATTGTTCTTAATTGTGTGATATCTATTGATTGATCTATGGTAAAATAGAGAAATTTTTGGTCTGAATTGCCTCTGCATTTTGTTAAGTTTTAGGATTAATAGTAGGTTAACATATGTTTAGGTTATTGTATAGTTTTAAGTGATTAAAAATGGTTTAGACATAGGTATTAGGCTAATTCGAATATCGGTGGATAGTTAATTTGAACATAGGATTAGCAAATAGACAAACTAGACTAAAATTTGAATGTTTTCACGTGAACCACACTATGCGAACACTTTGAACCGAGGTTGAGCATACGCGAAACCTTTTTATCTTTGGTTGAAATTTTCGAAAGCTATATATATTTTGGATAAAAAGCAAAAACATAAACCTATCTTTTAAAAATGAAAAAACTTGTTGAGTCAAGTTCAATTATGTGAAAATTATAATCTTTTGCGAGACCTTTGGTTTTTATGAAAACTCAATGTTTATTTAAAAACTTTTAAAGTTTATGAAAACTTATAAGATTTAATACTTCGAAAATTTTAAAATTTTTGATAAATTTTTTATTTTATTTCTATATTGTTTTTGTAGTTGGTTAAACCACTCAAGTTTGTGGCTGACCAAAATATGGTTGCATATATTGGTGATGCTCCTCGAGACAAGTGAATCTTCGTATAATTTCTCAAGGAATTCAAGAATTCTCATATATATCATGCTATATCTACACAAGACTAAGCTTACGAGGAGCTTGTAAGAGAATTTTGGATGACTGTAGTTAATGGCAGAGATGGTCACGATACATCGTGTAACCATACCACTATTCGGAGAAAGAACATTTTTATTACCTCTAAGATTGTTAAGCGAGTACTACAACTGGTTGATGCTATTGATAGTCCAGTAAAGCTAGAGGATGAAGTTGTTATAGGTTGTCATATCAAGATTGGTTATGAGCAAAGTTATACTTCTTGGAGAATAAGTATTTGCCACTAGAAACTACTAATCCATGTAGTCATGATTTTCTAGCTTAAAGGCAGAAATGGATAGTATGAGTGTGATGTTAGCATCATTGATGGTTGCATTTATCAAAGATCATTCGCTCAGCATCTCAAAAGTAATTTTCTCTAAGATGTAGAAGAATGTGATTACTACTTGATGCATTTTATCTGGAGTTGAAGACTCACGAGACTACAGCACTCAACATCACTATTCTCAAACATAATGTTTTCACATGTATGCTACGGGCGAGGGGGAATGCTCATAGTGGTATTAACTTTGCTAAGATTGACATATTTTTTGAGATTCAAGAAGCTCGGCACCAAAACAATAGCAACCACAACCACAAGTTCAACAACATCACTCATAGCAATAAGCTCAAGAACAACCACAAGTGCAACAACAACCATACGTTACTGAACCTGATAATCAATCCACTCAACCACCATAACCACCTATTGACATTCCATGTAGTTATGATTATGGGAAAGGAAAGGAAGCTAAAAAGAAGTTTGTTAAGGGAATTATTGAGTCAGATTCTTGGATAAACAAAAATGAAGAAAATATTAGAATGACTAAGTATGTACTCTAGTAGAGAGTGCTAGTAGCTCCTCCACCATCGAACACTCGAAAAGGGAATTGTTGAGAAGATGGTCAAACATTATGTACCTGGAGATCCTTCGAGTACAAAGAGAAGAAATTCTATGGCAAAAAAAAGGATGGGGAAATTTTATTAGTTAGGTGACCGAAGGCTTCACGAAGCAAACATATAAAATTTTGTTCTTGATATGCATGTGGTATATGAACCTATTTCTTTACAGTTCACACATACTACAAAGACTGCAACAACTTTAGCTATCACACCATCCACAGCTACCACATCAACATCAGCAGCTTTTATAACGCCACCACATGATCATAGGATACTTCAATACTGATATGTTTCTAAACACTTTACCTGAGGCTCATCAAAGATAGAATACATCTACAGAATTACTAGTGAATGTTTAATTGCTTCAAGGCATGGTTCTTGAGTTAGAGAAGGATATGATGACTAAGACTATTGAAGATTTAATGATTGATAACCAAGTTAAAGAGATGAGAAAGAAGAAGATGACATAATTAATTCTATTGATTATGATATAAGGATGAGGTCAATGAGGGTGATGATAATGATGATGTTAAAGATGATAACCTTAAAAATAAAGATGATGTTAAAGATGATAAACTTTAGAAGAAAGATGATGATGATGATGATGATGATGATGATGATGATGATGATGATGATGATGATGATGGTGATGATGGACCCGAAGGAGGTCAAGGAAGTGTACCAAAATCATCCGGTACATCAAAATCTAAGAAGCACATTTGAATGTGAAAAAGAGTTGTATTTGTTCAAACATAGCAAATCCTTTCTTGAAACATCAGAGGAGGATCTTGATGGATTTATATTTAGTAAATATTTAAAGGACTTGACTGAAGACATTGTTCTAGAAGTTGGTGAATCTTTGTTCGCTACATCTATACCTAAAATTATGATAGATTCAACTACTAAAGGACCTTCCATTTCTATTTCTAGTCCTGTTCCTGAAATTGTAACTGAAACACCAACTATATCTACATCTAAAGATTTTAATCCTAATGACATAACGGGCAAGCCTGCAATTAGAGCAAAGTCCTATAAGCCTCTCCCACCACCGATGGAGAAGCACATTATGCATTACTCGAAGCGGTAAAGCATGTATAATGACCCAAAACCGATCATTAGCTAGATGTATGACAATGAGAAGTATATGTCGTAAAGAGAAAGACTAGGGGTATTGAATATTTTCAAAGTGAACATGACTTCAACACCCTGCTAGTTGCTGATCTATATGCTATAAGTAAAGTTTCATTCTTCAATCCTAGTTGCTGATCTATAGGCCATGAGTAAAGTTTCATTCTTCAATCCTAGAAATCACAATAACGATGTCTCAATCAAGAATTTGATTCATAGAGAATGTAAACATGGATTCAAACAACTGAAGACAGCTAAAACTAAAATAACTAATGATCAATCGAAGATTCATCATTTAACCAAAGTACCTTGGATAACAAAAGTTATCCGAATACCAAGGATAAGTAGGATGATTTCTATTCATGCTTTAGTTTGGCTTGCCAAAGTTTGTATAGTGGATTTGTGTAAGAAATTTAGTTCATACAATGTGTTGGGGATAGTTTTTCTAGTCAGGATCCCGGAGTATCATAGTCTTATCCTGAATATGTTGGTATCCTGAATTATCTTGGGAACTAAACATTAGCAATTGGCTCTGTATTAGTTTTTTTTGCACGTTAATGGGTCACGTGTGGGTCAGTTGCTGAAGACTTGCTCAACCATAAAGTCCACGAAGTTGAAGACGTGGGACAGAAGACGTTAGAAGGCTGCAACAGCTAGTTTTACTTAGTACATAGAATCTCGGATATTTTGGGATATTTGTTATGTAATCTCTAGTATTTATAGGAAGTAACCAGAGCATAGAAAGATACAACTTACACTGTACTCTCTCAATTCAAGCATAGCAATACACATAGTGCTCTGATTACTTGCCTTTTGTTTGTATTCATACTGATTTTTTGTTTAATCTAAATCACTAGGCAACAGGCTGATTTAGGCCGGCTCACAAAGTTTTCTTACCAGAGTCCCCAAGGATACTCTCAGGGATTATTGGTTTTTCCTCGTTACATCCTTGTGTCGATCTACGTTTTCTACAATTGTTCTATTTTAATCATCAAGCACAATACCTCGCATACAAAGTTTGATCACTTTATCATTTTGTGGACTTTTGACCAAAACAGTTTGGCGCCCACCGTGGGGCAAAAATGCTTTGATTAAAGGAAAACCTTTATAGACTTTATGATTTTAACCTTCTTTTTCAAAAATGTCAACTCAACCGAAATCTTTTTCAGCTTCCATGACCTCCTCTAGCTCTTCTCTTCCAGTTTCGTCCAGCCCACTGTGCGCTAATCTTCCTCCTCCTCCGTTGAGTTAGCAAAGCGGCCCCCGGCCAACTAGGACGAGGTATCATGTTTATGGAGCACCGAAATCCAGCACTAAAGATACTATTATCTCTAACAATGATATCTTTGATTTGTTTAAGCAGGTGAGGACTCGTGCAAGAGCAAACTAAGACGAACGAGCTGTTATTCAAGAAGTTGGATGAAGTCAAGAAATCAGGGAAATCTCTAGAAACAATCACCCCACTGATCCCAAAGGCTCTAACTTTGATTCCCCGGGATCCTCGGCCCAACACTTTAATGGGTCCTAGCCTAGCGGGAATATCAAAACATCTACCATTCAAGCCTCGGGATCCCGACTTCAAGGATTATCAAGGATCCCCGCTTCAGATTTTACGAAGATATCCCCTCTGATATTCCCTATTCTGTAAAGATCTTCAGAAGTACATCAGGGAGATTTAATCCCTATGCAGACGGAGGCAACTGCAGGACCTTCTTGGGTTCAAAGGGATTTCGAAATCAGGGATCCGAGAGTTGGTAACACTTTAACTCAAATTCCTAATTACACTAACCAGAATTCTACATAGAATGCAGGTATGGATCCAAATATGGCTAAGGAGCTCCAGAAACTCAAGGATATGATAGCGAGCATACCTGGAGTTATCTATCCAATCCCTAAATTTCCTGCGGAAAGTCACAGGATGTCAAGGTTTACTTGGCCTATTTGTGACGTAGAGATGCCCGTAGGAATTCCAAACTCCCAACACGAAACTATACGATAGAACAACTGGTCCTTAGGAGCACGTAGCCCATTACAAAGAAAGAATGGAGATCAATCCGGGTCCGTTGAACCTCAAAGAAACATGCCTATGCAAAGGCTTCGGCTCCACCTTAACAGGACCAACCATGAAATGGCTTCTCAATATCCCTCCTAATACAATTACATCATTTTCTCACTTAATAAATTTGTTTAATAACAAGTTTTCTTGCAGTAGATCTTTTGAAAAAATGACACGTGACTTATATAGAATGGTTAAGAAGCCCAACGAGTCCCTTCGAGATTTCACTACCAGATTCGGCCATGAAGCCCTAGAAATCCCAAATCTTGATATGGTTGTAGCTGTGGAAGCGTACAAGTTGGCAATAAGAGGAAGCCCACTCTATGACGATTTGGTCATGACTCCCTGCAAAATTCTTGATGAAGTGCGAAAACAGGGCCTGAGGTTCATTCGATTGGAGGATGATAAAAATATTTAGAAAAGCCTAGAGATCCCAAAGTATGAATCCTCCAACAGGAAATCAGATTCCCCGCATAAATCATACCGACCAAAGCCCTACTCCAAGGATGATAACCCCAGGATAAATGCTGTAGAAGAAGAGGACGATGATAAAGAGTATCCTAAAATCTCTGAATATTGTTTCTCTGTTGATACAACTGGTTTGATTTTTGCCATGCAGGATCTTGGACAAAAAGCCAGGTCTCCAAAGAAGAGGGAAAATTTAGGATCCAGGAAGGATAAATCAAAGTGGTGTGTAAACCACGAGAATTTCGGTCATCTTAACAATGATTGCATCGCTCTCAAAAAAGAGATTAGCTATCTCCTAAAGAATTGCTGCCTAAAAAGAAGTCAAAGACTCAGGATCCCGAGAGAACCGTGGAAAGGGCTCTGTCGCCTCCACCCAACGCCAAGATCATATCTTTCATTTCTGGAGAATCAGACGTATGTGGCACCTCATTCTCAGCAGCCAAGAAGCATGTTAAAGATATGAAGCTGGAGAAAGGGTAGAGGCCAATCAGAACCTCTACCACAACTGATCAAAAAGTCATTGCTTTCGAAAATAAGGATAAATAATATCCAGGATCCTCATCATGATAGTCTTGTTATAACCCTTTGTATTGCTAATTGCTTTGTTCGCAGGATCCTAGCAGATGGGGGGAGTTCAGTAAATATAATCCAGCTGGACGCCCTAAAAAAGATGGACATCCCAGAATCAGATACCGTTCCAAGATCCTCGATGCTTGTGGGATTTAGTGAAGAAACCAAAAACACTCTGGGAGACATCAAGCTGCCAGTTTATATCGAGGGGGTAAGCTCATTCCAAAAATTTTGTGTTATTGATACCTTGTCTTATTGCAATGTGATTCTTGGCAGGCCTTGGATTCACGACATGAAAGTCGTGCCATCGACCTATCATCAATGTGTGAAGCTTCCTAGCCCTTGGGGAGTAATAAAGATTGAAAGCGATCAACAAGATGCTAACGAATGCTACATGTCTTCAATGAAGCCAACTACCAAAATCTACTCGGCATAGCAATTAATGAAGCTACCATGTGAGGTTCTGGAAGCAAGGGAGCAAGATGTAAAAGAAATTCCAATGAATCCCCAAAATTTAGAAATCAAAGTGTTGATAGGCACAAGGATCCCCGAGGATATTGAGCTCAAGATCATCGACTTCCTGAAACAAAGGCTATCGACATTCGTGTGGAAACACGAGGATATGACAGGTGTATCCAAGGATATTATCAACCATAAACTTAATGTTGACAAGAATTGCAAGCCTATTCATCCAAAAATAAGGAAATTTGCACCCAAGTGAAATCAAGTTATCCAGGACGAAGTGGACAAATTATTAAAGACTAGAATGATTAGGGAAGTAAAATTCCCTAGATGGCTAGCCAATGTGGTGGTGGTACAAAAGAAGAACAAGAAGTTGAGAGTCTGTGTTGATTACATTGACTTGAACAAAGCATATCCGAAAGTTCCTTTCCCATTGCCCCATATCGACTCGATGGTAGATGCTACAGTTGGCCACAAGATCCTAACATTCATGAATGCCTCCTCAAGATTTTAACAAATCCAGATGGACCCATCTGATCAAGAGCATACAGCCTTCATGACACCTTTAGTTACCTAATGCTATACTGCTATGCCTTTTGGTTTGAAAAATGCTGGTGCAACATATGAAAGGCTAGTGAACATGATGTTCAAGGTTAAGCTTGGGGACACTATGAAGGTGTACATCGATGATATGGTAGTGAAGTCGAAAAAAGCTGAGGATCATATTCAGGATTGCCGCATTCAACATCTTTGATAAATACAACATGAAGCTGAATACTTCGAAATGCCACTTTGGAGTCAGATCTGGAAAGTTCCTAGGATACTTGGTAACCAATAGGGGAATAGAGGCTAGTCCAGAGCAAATCAAAGCTATCATCAACTTGAAATCCCCAAAGAAGACCAAGGATATCCAGAGATTGACGGGAAGGATAGCTACACTAAACAGGTTTATTTCTAGATCCTCATACAAATGTAAGGATTTTTATTATATTCTCAGAAAAAGTCAGAAATTTGAGTGGACTGAAAAACACGAGAAAGCTTTGGAGGACCTGAAAAAGTATCTATCTTCAGCACCACTCCTGATGAAACCTGAGCCCGAAAAACCATTATCCCTATACTTAGCAGTATCCTAAAGTGCGGTAAGTGTTGTCCTAGTCAAAGATCATGAGGGACAGTAGCACCCTATATATTATATAAGTAAAACTCTTCTCGATGCTGAAACCAGGTATTCCCATCTCAAAAATCTTATTCTTGCATTAGTCATGGCGTCCACAAAACTAAGGCATTATTTTGAAACACATGTTATTCATGTTAAAACTAATTATCCCATTAAGAATGTGTTAAGAAAGCCAGAGATGTCAGGACAGAAGGCCAAATGGGCAGTGAAGATGAGTGCTTATGACATCACCTATAAGCCAAGAATAGCATAAAATCCCGGGCCCTAGTAGACTTTGTGGTGGATTTCAGCAAGGATCTCCAGAAGTATGCAGACTTAGAAGTCCAACAACTACATGAAGCCAAAGGCAAGTGGACTTAGTTCACTAATGGTGCATCCAATGTCCGGGGGACAGGACTAGGGATCCTGCTAAAATCGCCATAGGGGGACATAGTCCCCAATCTATCTTGTGTGCATTCCATGCCACCAACAACGAAGAGGAGTATGAGGCACTTATAGTAGGAATCCATTTAGCTAGAGATATGAAAATTAGGTTCCTTCAAGTATACGTAGATTCTTTGTTACTCGTTAACCATTTTAATGGATCCTATGCAGCAAAAGGAGAAAAGCTTTTATTATATCTTGAGATAGTCAAAAGAATATCAAAAGAATTCGAAAATTTCAGAATGAGAAGAGAATGCTGAACCAGATACCCTAGCAAATCTGGCATCATCCCTTAGAATCCCGAAAGGAGTTAGGATTCCGATCACCCACATCCTGACATCTGCCATTGAAGAGCACAAGGTTGAACAAATCATAGACGCTAATGAAATGCAAATTCAAAATTGATATGCTACTCAGGATTCTTGGATATCTCCAATTATGGAATATATCAAGGATGGAAGGATCCCTAAAGGAGTAAATCCCAAGACTTTCTGCATAAAGGTAACACCATATATTATATTAAATGACATATTATACAGGAAATCCCTAGCAGGTCCATACCTTAAGTGCTTAGAAAAGTCTGAAGCTGCGAAAGTCTTGAAAGATATACATGAAGGAGATTGTGGAAATTACACTGGGGCAGAGCGTTATTCTCAAAGATCCTAAGGACATGATATTTTTCGCCCACCATGAAGAAAGATGCGATGACCTTCTCCCAAAGATATGATGCGTGCTAAGGACATAGCAACATCTTGCACCGGCCGGCAGAGTCTCTTCATTCTGTCATTTCCCCTAGGTCGTTTATGAAATGGGGGATGGACATCGTGGGAAAGCTGCCTAAAGCCCCTGTGGGGAAAGTTTTTATGCTAGCTATGACCGACTACTTCTCGAAATGGATTTAGGCGAAAGCATTTGCCCAAGTCAGAGAAGTTGAAGTCATATCCTTTATTAAGCGCAACATCATAACAAGATTTGGGATCTCGGCAGAGATAGTTTGTGATAATGGATCCCAATTTATCGGAAGAAGGACCACCAGTTTCTGTGAGAGCTGGGGGATTAAGATGATTACCTCAACACCTATCCATCCTCAAGCTAATGGACAGGCAAAATCAAGTAATAAGATCATCATTAACAACCTTAAGAAGAAACTAGGATCGAAGAAGGGCAAGTGGGCTGAAGAATTACCATTCGTCCTTTAGGCAGATAGAACTACACCAAAAAATGCAATAGGGCTGACTCCTTTCTCATTAGTATTTAGAGCAGAAGCTGTGATCCTAACCGAGATGACAATTCCCACAGCCAGGATCTTCAACCAGGATCCTAAAAGCAACAATCAAAATCTTATGCAGGATTTGGATACCCTAGATGAGCTCACAGATTTGGCCAAGATCCGAATGGCGGCATATTATCAAAGAATGGCTAAGTCCTACAACAAAAGCATCAGGCTTCGAAGATTCTAGATTGGAGATATGGTTTTGAGGAAAGCATTTCAGAATACGATGAATCTATCTGATGGGAATCTCACTCCGAAGTGGGAAGGCCCCTGTTTGATCGAATCAGAAGCAAGAAAAGGGGCATACAGATTAACTACGATGGAAGGTGATCTGCTCCCAAGAGCCTGGAATGCGATCCATTTAAGGACCTGTTGTTTGAAGATATCCTGACCCCTATGGAACCATAAATATCTTGGATTTGGTATGTTTCCTATATCCTTTTTAAATATTAGACTCTTATTTTTTGATAAGATTACTGACTTATGCATCGGAGGGGTGTTAGCATGGCTAACAACCACCCCTTACCAAGGTTCAAGTGTTTTGTAAGGAAGAAAGATAAGGATCCGAGGACAAGATCAGGGGTTGGCCACCTCTCTTTTTGCCATTAGCGCACTTTAAGATATTTCGATATCTTCTTGGGTTTACAAGGTTTTCACCTTTTCTCCGTATCGCCAGTAGCACACGTTAAGATATATTTTGATATCTTCTAAAGTTTAAAAGGTTTTCGTCTTTTATCGCCAGTAGTGCACGTTAAGATATTTCGATATCTTCTAAGGTTTAAAAGGTTTTCACATTCTCTCTGTATCGCAAGTTGCGCACATTTAGGCCTTGGCGCCAGTATTTTGGGTATATCCCCAGCTAGGCCTAGTCGCTAGTATTCTTAATCTAATTTAATCTACAGGATGCAATGAATAAGATCGTGAGAGTTTAAAGTTACGCTAAGGATATCCAAGTCCAAAAGACGAGAGGTATATCCTTATTCATCTTTGCTGAGTTATAAGATTACCACAGCATCTTATTTTTTCTAAAGTATGGGATCTTTCTAATATAATCCCTTAATAAACTAATGATCCTAGTAAGACTTATCAAAACCACTTTCTATAAGCGAAAAGGAAAATAAGCACACCAGATAAAATAGGCAAAAGATTACTAATGTAGCATGCAAGAATGAAGGAAAAAGAGAAAGCAACCAGGGCTTCGTCCTGAAAACTTCAGGATCCCTCCACCCATGGTTACTCAAAGTGTCCATCCTACCATGCGGGATCCCTAAGCATCATAGTATTTGTTCAAATGCAAAGAAAAGTAAAATTGTTTGTCAAACCACATGATCAACCGAATAAAGCTTTACAAATAAAACCACCACCGCTTCCTCTTTGCTTGCTCCATCTGCACCCTCATCCTTAGCCCCAGACATCCCAGCATCCTCACCTGTCCTAGCATCCTCACCTGCCTCACATCCTTACCTTCCTCACCTCTTAGCCTCCTTAGCGCCTTCTTCCATTCCTCTGAATCCCACTCTTTGACGAGCGACCCCTAAGCATATGCCTCGTCAGCCATCTTGACCATCCCTCCAACACACTGATAGCCGCCGACCTTTTAGCATCCTCAATTATCTCTTGCCTTTGTTGTTCCTGAGACACTTTGAGATCAGCTAGCTCCTTTTTAAGGCAAAGATATTCCTTCTACTCTTGACGGTACTTCTTGCTCCTCTCCTCAGATGCTTGGGCGATATCTTTCATTCACTCCTTGAGATCAAGTATCAGCTCTTCGGCTTCAATGGCTAATCTGGTTGTCGAGACTCGATCAAAAACAAGTTAATATATCGGTCTTAGCTACCTTTATTGCATAAGGGTAAGTAAGGTAGTCTCCACAGGGAATATGTGGAAAGTGTTTAACAAAAACGACTTGATTAACTAAAAGACACAAACTTTGAACTTAAAGATTGGAACTTTGGATGAATTTATGAACACACGTGCATAAATCAATAAACTTTCGAATTAATATACTTAAATAATTAAGGACAATCACTTTCGAATCCTCAATTATGCACGATCAACAAATTATATGCCTCGCTAAGGTTTGTTAAAACTTAATTATCAAGATTTCAACTTATGATTAAAGTAATAACAAAGGATCAAACTTTAAGACTCGCTCATTCACAATGGTATTAATTCGTTTATATCAAACTACTTCTCAATCTTAATGAGTTCACGATGCAAGGAAACCGAAAAATTGATAATCTCAACAAGCAATTTTATTTATAAACGAACCTCTTAACTTAAACAAAAAATTCATTCAAAAACCATTGTTTAACAAAACCCTAATGAAAACACATAAAAATTCTTACTTAACATAATCGATTCTACCGGAAGCAATCACGAAAGAACTAGCCGCACATCCTCTTCATTATGCCTTCGATCTTGAATTGGAGAATGTTTGTGGATGATTTTGGGAAAGACCAAAAATCACCTAAAGTTTGTCAATTTTCGTCTCCAAGAAGTTCTCCATCGAATTGGGGTTGATTTGTTTTAAATAAACTTGAAAATCCACAAAATCCGAATACTGGTAGTCCACCGGAGTATCATACGCCCAACTAGAGTATCATACGCCGCCTCATACGCCCAACTTTCTGTATTATTTTCCAAATGCGCCCCCTGATACACCACCTCATATGCCGCCTCATACGTCGCCTAGCATATCATACGCCCACACCCGGCGTATCATACGCCGGTACCCTAAATTTTATGCCTTTTACCTAACTTTTGATATTTACATCTTCAGTCCTTGTAGTTATGTATTTTTGTCCTTTTGCATCCAATTATGCTAATTTAAGCTTCAAACACCTATGAATCAAAACATAAACAAAGTCAACTTGTTCCATAATAATCATTATGTAAATCAAACATTTAGATCAATTAAACACTAAATTTTGCCACGCGATCACATCCCTACACTTAACCTTTTGTTTGTGCTCAAACAAACTTATTTGTACAATTCACCTTAATTAATCAAACATGCTAAGTTATTACAACTTTGTATAAGTTAAGCTCCCAAGGCATACTTAGTTTTAAACTTTCATCATGTAAGATTCACAACCCAACATGTAATACCGCTTATGTTTTAAACTTAGAATCTTTAGTTGGCGTAACTTACCTTTTGCTTCAAACATTCATGCATTCACATTACTCACAATGAACACTCCTCTCGGTTTGTTTTGTGGACTAGTGATTATATACTAGTATATCTGAACTCTCAAACCAAGAATATACATTCTTATCATAAGCTCGTATATTAATCATATCGCCATCAATTACCACAATATAATACATAAATTAAGACTTCTTTCACGGGTTGTAACGTTAGGCTAAGGTTTAAGGTGGGATAAAATAGGGTTAAAGTGGCTAATGATGAATGAAATCCAATTTAGGATGCTAGACGTCTTATTTATCAATCTCTATCCTCCAATTCCAATAACATCACCGATTTCTGATACTATATTTTTTTCATATTTTGGTCATTTTAACCTCATATTTAGCTTTTTCTCTCTTTTTTTTTACATATTCATAACCTATCACACTCTTATTGAACTATTATTGAAATGACATTTCTAAGTCTGCAATGGATTGGACTTCATCACCCGAGGTTTCATAAAAAGGCTAAGGCTTTGTAGGCTTATTGTTTTGGCTTATTCAAATGAAAAGTTGGTGGGGTTCAACATGGTGTCTAAAGGAAGATTATCAAGGTAGAGAATTCAAAGAAAAAAGGTTTAAGCAATTGGTTCATTCCTAATGCCTCTATCACATTTATGCACATATTGGTTCATGATCTTCACCCGCATCAATTACATGAGTTCTAACTTAAATGCACATTATGGTTTCTCTCATTATGCAAGAATATAAAGCAAATAATAATATGCTATGAATTGCTCAATTAGGTTCAAATTCTCATGAAAACGGTGTAAAAGGGTTAAAAATGTGAAGCACGTATGTCATCTACAACTAGTTCGTTATGTCTACTAAGAATTCTACCCAATTTTATAAAAGCTCATGATGGAAATACTTTTCTACACTTCAAAACAAACATGCCAAGGGATCTATACATGCACAAACAAGTGATAATTAGCCATGTACTAAAAATTTTAGGTCTCATTCACAATTAAGCTTATTTGAAGATTTATTTTCTTTTTAAAAAATGTTCAATTTTTTCAAAAAGGTTTAGTTTTTTCAATTCTTCCCTTATCCCCTCACTTGAGATACATTGTCCCCAATGTATGATGGTCACAATTAGTATTTTCATAACATAGGGAAGTTGATTCTAAATTTCATCCCTATTATTGCTAAACAAGACTATTAATTGCTAAGGAAGACTAGTATGTTATATCCTAACATATTATCAATCAATTTCAACGAAAGCATGAAAGGAATATTGTTCAAAACCAAAGTAGTGGAAAGAGCACATGAACCTGATCACAATCATTATTAGAAGCCTTCATCAATCTCGTTGTGCCTCCCCACATTTGAGTGCTTGCGTTTCGTGATTTCTTATCAAAACAAAAAAAAAACACACAAACTAATTGAAGAAATAAATCTCATTTTCATAGGAATCACGGTTGCATTTAGCGTATGTAACAAGCCTTTAAAACCCTCGGTAGACCCGAGTGGACGAGTTAAAGTCTCGTGAGGGTTTCTAGTGAACACACCCACAAAGTTCTCGTGTAGCCTCCCGCAAGCGCTAAGTTTTAGGTCTTCAGCCAGACCTTACCTAAGACCACTTATGGTGGTCGTATTGAGTGCCTTTCTCCAAATGTCTTTTTATAGAACTACTTCTCCCGGCTTGATGGATTCTCTTGTTTGCTCCCATAAGGGTCAAATATCTCTTCTTTGACCTTTGGATTCACTTGATCTGGTGGTTTACCCATCTTTAACTTTCATCTTGGTTTTTCATTCCTTAATGTCTCCACCGTCACATCCTCCTTCTTTTCTATTATGACAAGTTCCAACCTATAAGGGTCAAAACCAATCTTCTTGGTGATGTCCTCGATTACATATGAGATGTTAGAAGGAGCACCCCTGTTAGTAGCATCTATTATGGAATAATCATTATTAACTGCATATGTAATTGATTTTGAGACCACATTAAAGGACAACTTACGATCTTCGAAAGTCATGTTGATGATTCCATCTCGGCAATTTATTTGAGCTTTGGCTGTTGCCAAGAATGGTCAACCTAAAATTACCTTAGGTTGCTCATTCATCCTTACTCGCTCATAATCAAGCACCATAAAGTCCACCGTGTAGCAGAACTCTCCTAGCTGGATGAACACATCCTTAACCATTCCCCGAGGTTGTTTCCATGTTGAAAAAACAAGCACCACTGTTTTATCGGTTACATGTAATGGACCAAAGTCATATTGGTCATATAAACTCCCCGGAAGGATGCTCACCCGGGCTCCATAATCCAAAAGTGCCCGCTTGATTTTAAATTTCCTAACTTGAATGGGAATAATTGGTTCTCCTAGGTCACTTTCTTCCATTTCATCAACTTTCTTATCATTACCTGCAACTACTTGTGGAGGAGAGGTTAAATCATAATCAATACATTCATATATAGGAATGATACTAAGCGAATTTATGTGCACATTCTTTGAATTTGAGGTTTGATGTTGAGGATTTTTTGTTGTATCACTTGGGAGCTTCCTAGGTTCTCGTCTGGACAATTGTTCTCCTAATTGCCCTAGTTGCTTGGCAATGGACTCATTGGTCTTTTATTGCACCTCTCTAAATTACTTGAACTCTTTCATCTTCTTTGCAAGATCTTCAATTGCTGACAAAATTGCATCGTCATTGCCATTGTTAATAGAAGCACTTTGTTGAAGTTGTTGATTCCTTTGATGATATTGACCGCCTTTTTGGTAGCTTATTTGATTGTAGTTGTTTCTTTGATAACTGCCTTGATTGTATTCTTGTTGTTGGCCTTGATATTGGTAGCTTCCTTGATTTAGTACCTGAAAAGGAGGATTCAATTGGTTAGTATTGTTACCATATCTAAGATTTGGGTGATTTCTAAGACCGAAATGATATGTGTTAGAGTTCATATCATATGTCTTTCTTTATCCTTGGCCTTGTACTTGATTTACATCTTCACTCTTTCCCGAATTCATGTAACATGTAATTGAAGTATGGCCTATGTCATGACAAGTGTGACATACTTCATATTCACTAGATATATGCGTCACACCACTCTTTCCAACTTTAAGACTTGCAAGTTCTCGTTCTAAAGCTGCAATTCTATCCATAGCCACATGATCATTCACCATCTTCACACTTGACCCCCTCGACCTTCGGCTTTATTGTGCATGCTTTTTAGAGATTACACTCATCCTTTCGAGAATATCCCAATCATCATCCTCATGGTTTAATGTAAACGTTCCTACACTTGTGGAGTTTACATCTCTTGCATCCTCTAGTGATAATCTATCATAGAAAGCTGAAATCAACTCCCACTTAGCTATGCCATGATGTGGACAATTTCTTAGCATTTCCTTAAACCAGTGAAAAGCTTCATGGAATTGTTCCCCTGATTGTTATGTAAATCCTCTAATGGCTTGCCTTGCATCACTTGTCCTTTGAGAAGTATAGTATTCATCCAAGAATTGTAGTTGCATTTGTACCCATGTGTAAATACTTACCGGTGGTAGAGACAAGAACCATTGTTTGGCCTTGTCTTTAAGGGTGAAAAGCCTTGGCCACCAATGATGCTACATGATGCCTCAAATTTGGATATATGCAAATAGGGTTCTTCAGTTGCCATACCATGGAAGTGAGGGAGAATTCCCAAACATTATGGTCAAACTTCAAAAGCTCATCCCTTTTGTGTTGGTGAAACTATAGGAGATGAATTGATGGCTATGGCGGGACGAAAGTGACTATCCACACTATGTGCTAGTACATAATGATGTGCTCCCATATTGGCAGGTATGCCATTGAATGGTTGACCTTCAAGATTGTTGCGAATGGGTGGTTGAGCATAACCACTCTGATCCCTATTTGGTTGACGGTTTTGATAGCCCGGTTGGTTCCCATAATCCTAAAAATCATGTTGGTTTGGTCCGTCAATATCAACTTGATCTTCAATCTAATCCTCCACATAATTAGTGTGATAACTTCCTTCTACTGAAAATCATTCCTCATTACTATGCTAACTACCTTCCCCGTCATGCTGAAAACTTGGATTACGGACCCAAAACTTTGGCATTGGTTGGAAATTTATGGAAGGAGGATGGTGTTGCACCCCTTGATTTACAGGGATCGGCCTTGAGGTAGAGGTTGCACAGGTTGTGGTTGATGTGGAGGATCATCACGTGGGGGAAACACTGGTAGTGGGATATCTCCCACAGGTGGATTAGGTTGTGGTCCTCCTTGATTTTCTAGATTATTCATCATTCTTGAATTGTTACTTTCACGTGTCCTTGAAAGTCTATTGAAAATCCGTTGAGCTGTTGCTGATGATGTACCCTCTTCAGATCTTGTTTGACCACGAATCTAACTAGTTCTTGAAGTTGATGCTTTGTGAAACACACGATTCTCTCCTAAAGTCTTCTTAATTTCAGGATCAAATTGCAATGGTGAAGTCCTTCCTGAAAATCTTGTATGCATTCACGTAATGGTTACCTACAAACAAAAGAAACACAAAATACCTCGCGTAATACTGAACAAGAAAACAAATTAGAAAAACAGAGTTGAAAAATAAAATCTTTTTGGGTTTTTTTATATATATTTTTAAGAAAAGCAAATAAAAACAATTAAACATTAAGCACACTAATTCCCCGGCAACAGCGCCATTTTGATCTGATTGTCGAGACTCGATCAAAAACAAGTTAATATATTGTAATACCCCAATCTCAATATAACAGTTATAAATATGTACAATATGAAGTTTTTCTTTCATATATTGTTGAACGAGTAAGTAACGAGTATAATGAATATCTAAAATTTTAAGTTTTTAGATTAATTTTAGTGTCATAAGAGACCGTTTGAATATATTTAAATATAAAAATATATTATATTTAAACGTGCTCCGTTTTTAACAAAACTTAGGTATACTCGTAGAGAAAAATAAGCTCGTTCCAATAACGTATTTAAAACTTTGTAGAACGTCACATTTTACAAGTTATAATAGAAAAACAAGTTAAGCTGCTAAATTAATTATAATAATAAAATAATATAAATAATAAAAAGAGAAAGAATCATGTATGTGTGCTTGCGACGTGTATGTTACACGTGTTATGTGTCTGTTTCATCTAAATCCTCAAAGTATATATATATATATATATATATATATATATATATTCTTTTGAACCGACTTCTCAATTCAATTATAAATGTGTGTATTACAAAAATTTCGTACTCATTCACTCTCTTCATAACTTTCAAACAACTTTGAATTCACTCCACGTACGTAGTTAGTTTCTAATATTTTAAGCTTAAATTATTTAAATTATTAAGGTTTAGTATATTATTAAGATTAGAATTTAGAGTTATAATCAGGGTAGGTGTTGGGTAGCCTAATCTTGATTAGACATGGACTGAACAACAATGTTTAAACAAGGTAAATGTTAACCAAAACCGATCATGGTTATTAATAGGTAGTATTTAATTCGTTACCTAACCAGTAGCTAAGACTTGCTTAAATTCTAATCAGGAACGCAACTCTGAAACTGTCTATCTGTCTCAATAATATTTAAAGACTAAGGTGAGTTATCATGACCGTTTTCAAAACTATGATAATATACTTGTTGTGTCTGTACTGGTAATAAATATAATGCTTACATTTATGCACGGGTCAGTAGGGGTATACAGGATCCTGATATATTTAACGGGGTGTGTCAAACTAGCTGAAAAGAGGATAGGGTTCCTCGTATGCATCAGGCACACGCTCATACCTATTTGATAGCCGGGAGGGTCTGACAAACCCGCTGTCGGTGGTTGTGGTAAAACCAGGGAAGGCACTGTGCCTGTGGACCCAAATATCACAACCCATATTGTATGCATGTCAAAGTTGTTAATTTTTATAAACTGTATAGCATGAGCTCACCAGCATTAGCTGACGTCTTTTTGAGTATATGTATCACAGGTAGCCTCTAAGGAAACGCTTAAAAGCTGTTCGAAGCTAGAGAATCTGGAAGACCAAGAAGTTTTTATTTTAGTTCATTTCTAAATACTATTGTAAAATAGTGGTGTTACAACTTAATGATATTATAGCTTGTAATAAAACATATGTTAGCTTTCGCTGTAAGTTGTATCAATTGTAGACGCCCGCCCGGGTAACGGGTGGGGTGTCACAGTTGGTATCAGAGCCTGAGGTTTTAGCGAATTAGGTATTATAGGAATGCCTAAGCTTTAACCTGTAATGTTCTATAAGATTAATGACAGATTCAGGTTGTACCAAATAACAAGGTTTTAGGAAAAAAAAAAAAAAAGTAAGTACTCGTATACTCCTTAGGACAACATAAGATGAAATAAGTTATCTTATGCCTATTTCTTCCTAGAATATATCTTTTATAAATGATTCTATGTTATATAAGTCTTATGTTATGAATATATTTAGCATAACAGTAACTTCTGTATAATTATATTACTATAGGAAGATACCATGTCTGAACATAGAAATGAACAAGAATTTAGACACAAACAAGTTAACAGTAGAAGAATGGAAAATTCTCAAGGGGATAGAACTTCCTCTCGAAATGTTAGATCTCGATCTAGTATGAATCTAGTTCTAAATAATGAAGCTATCCATAATATAGCAATGGAAGTTGCAAAGATATTAACAAATGTACAAACAATTAATGCTGATAAATCCAAAGAACGACTTGAAGAAGGCTCGTCTGCTTCCATGCCTGTACCAGAAATGGAAAGAATGGAAGGAATTAAATAAAAAGAATGCACTTATAAGCACTTCATGTCTTGTAAACCGCCGTCCTTTGACGGGAGGAAAGGAGCCGTAGAAGCCCAAGACTGGCTAAACCGGATTGAGTCAGTATTGGATATTTGTGACTGTAATAATCATAACAAAGTACGTTTTGCTGTACATATGTTTGAAGGTGAAGCCCTTCACTAGTGGAACATTGTAGTCCGAACCGAGGGTAAAGAAAAAGTCAAGGAAATGAACTGGGAGGAATTTATTAATAAATTTCTTGTTAAATTTTGTTCTCCTAGTGAAACTGAACAGCTGGAGGTGGAGTTCTTCCGGTTGAAACTAGGAAACAAGACATACCGAGAGTATGTCACTCGTTTTAATGAAATATCTCGAGTTGTTCCACATCTAGTGACAACTGAGGAACAACTGATCAATAGGTATATCTGGGGTTTACCATCCGAAATGAGGGTTTTCATTAAATCCAAATCCCCCAAAACCTTTTTAGAAACGGTTGAAGCTGGCGCTATCATGGCCGGGGAGATGTTACGACGACAATTCGAATCTCCTGCACCAAAAAGAGAATGGGAAGAAGGAAAAGGGGACACCAGGAATAACAGCTTCAAGAAACCTAGAGAAATGGCTCAATGCAGATTTTGTAAGAAAAATCATTTGGGGCCGTGTCGTACCCAACCATGTCCTAATTGCAAAAGGACTGGACATCTTCTTCAAGAATTTAAGGAGAAGAGAAAGTGTTTTGAATATGGTGATCCAGGACACATGAAACCCAATTGTCCAAAGCTTCAACATGACAATAATCAACAACCAAACAAACCTAAAGGGCGCGCATTCGTGTTGACCACTGAGGAAGCTCGTAATGCTTCAGATGTGATTACTGGTACGTATCTTGTTAATAATATACATGCGCGAGTATTATTTGATTCTGGTGCCAATAAAAGTTTAGTATGAAATACCTTTAGGCCCTATTTGAATCAAGAATCACAAACATTAGACCATACCTGTATAGTAGAAATGGCTGATGGGAGTCAAAAGGAAATTGTCAATATCATTAAAAACTGTATCATAAATTTGAATGGTCATCCATTTCCTATTGATTTAATGCCTATGGAACTAGGAGAATTTGATATAGTAGTAGGAATGGATTGGTTAGCCCTGCATAGCGCAGAAATAGTATGTGATAAAAAGATTTTCTGACTCCAGTTGGGTAGCAAACGGTTAACCATATTAGGAGATCACATTGAAAAGGTTTTAAATCTCATCACGATAGCACAAGCACAAAAAGATATGAGAAAAGGATGTATTGCCTTTTTGGCCTATTGTTTAAACACAATAGAGAATAAAAAGATTGAAGAAGTGCTAGTACGGGAATACCTTGAGGTATTTCCAGATGAGCTCCCGGGACTTCCACCTGATAGACAAGTGGAGTTTCAGATTGACTTAGTACCTGGGACAACACCGATTGCCAAGGCACCATACAGACTAGCCCCGACAGAAATGCAAGAACTCAAGAAGCAACTAGAAGAACTACTTCAAAAAGGGTTTATTCAGCCAAGAACTTCGCCTTGGGGAGCACCCGTCCTGTTCGTTAAGAAGATGGGACAATGCGTATGTGCATTGATTATAGAGACTTGAATAAAGTCACTCTAAAGAATAAGTACCCTTTACCAAGGATCGATGATCTATTTGATCAATTGCAAGGAGCAAGTTATTTTTCAAAAATAGACTTGCGATCCGGATATCATCAAATGAAGATAAAGCCAGAAGATATACCTAAGACTGCTTTCAGGACTAGGTACGGTCATTATGAATTTTTGGTAATGCCATTTGGGCTTACCAACGCACCTGCAGTATTCATGGACCTTATGAATAGAGTTTGTAAACCGTATCTCGATAAGTTCGTGATCATCTTTATCGATGACATTGTGATCTACTCTAAGAACGAAGCAGATCATGAACAACACCTCAGAGCAGTTCTTGAATTGCTTAAGAAAGAGAAGCTTTATGCAAAGTTCTCCAAATATGAATTTTGGATACGTGAAGTTCAATTCCTAGGCCATGTAATAAATGAACAAGGAATACAAGTTGATCCTGCAAAAATTAAGGCCATTAAGAAATGGGAAGTACCAAAGAGTCCTACTAAAATCAAGAGATTTCTTGGATTGGCAGGTTATTATAGAAGATTCATTCAAGACTTCTCCAAAATTGCTATACCGTTAACAAGGTTAACCCAAAAAGCCTCTAAGTTTAATTGGGGACCTAAACAAGAAGAAGCATTTAACACATTGAAACAAAGGTTGTGTAGCACCCTAGTACTATCACTTCGTGAAGAAACCGAAGATTTTGCGGTCTACTGTGATGCGTCTCATTATGGTATGGGATGTGTACTCATGCAAAGAGTTAAAGTGATTGCCTATGCTTCTCGACAGTTGAAAACTCACGAACGGAACTACATGACCCATGATTTAGAACTTGGTGCTGTAGTGTTCGCACTGCAAATTTGGAGACATTATCTTTACAGTGCAAAATGTACGATTTACATCGACCACAAAAGTTTGAAACACATATTCGAACAGAAGGAGCTCAATATGCGTCAAAGACGCTGGATGGAATTATTAAATGACTATGACTGTGAGATCTAATACCATCCAGGTAAAGCTAATGTGGTAGCAGATGCATTAAGTAGAAAGGAGAAGCCTCAAACAATAAAAATTCATGCATCTAGAATAGAGGTTAAAACTAGTCTGTTTAATCAGATTACGAATGTACAACAAGAAGCTTTAAGGGAAAATCAAGTGAAAGAAAGAATGATTAGGAGACTAAAGTTGTTGGCAGCCGGAAACGATAATATCTTAAGATTTAACAATAGGATATGGGTTCCTAGTTTTGGAGAACTACAAGATATAATTTTAAATGAAGCCCACAAGTCTAGTTATTCTATCCATCCCGGCAGTGACAAGATGTACAAAGATCTAAGAAATGACTATTGGTGGCCCGGAATGAAACGATCTATAGCTCGATACATAGAAAAGTGTCTCACTTGCCTTAAAGTGAAAGCAGAGCATCAAAAACTATCAGGTTATTTACAGCAGCCGGAGATTCTGGAATGGAAATGGGAGAAAATCACTATGGATTTTATTACAAAACTTCCAAGATCAAGTCATGGTTATGATACCATCTAGGCAATTGTAGACAGACTGATTAAATCTGCACATTTTCTGTCGATTCGTGAAGACTACAAAATGAACAAGCTTGCCCAGATTTACATTAAAGGTAGTCTCGCGGCATGGAGTGCCTATATCAATCATATCAGACGGGGATAGTCGTTTCACTTCTAGGTTTTGGCAAAGTTTCCAACATGAATTGGGAAGCAAACTTAACTTAAGCACTGCCTATCACCCACAGACAGATGGGTAGAGTGAACGTACTATTCAAACGTTAGAAGATAGGCTTCATGCATGTGTGATTGATTTTGGTGGTAGTTGGGATAATCATCTGCCACTTATTGAATTCGCTTACAATAATAGTTATCACGCCAGCATCAAAGCAGCACCTTTTGAAGCTTTATATGGGAGAAAGTGCCGAACACCTATCTGCTGGACAGAAGTAGGCGAAAGTCAACTGTCAGGACCAGAAATCATTATCGAGACCACAGAGAAGATTCAACAAACCAAAGAAAGGATGAAAAGTGCTCAAGATAGACAGAAGAGTTATGCAGATCAGAGACGTAAACCCCTAGAATTTCAAGTAGGGATAAAGTGATGCTAAAGGTATCACCTCTGAAGGGAGTGATCCGATTTGGAAAGAAAGGAAAACTCAAACCTCGATACGTTGGACCTTTTGATATAATAGCCAAAGTAGGGCCGGTGGCGTATCGACTAAAACTTCCCAAGCAGCTAACAGGCATACACAATACTTTTCACGTGTCAAATCTAAGAAAATGTTTAGTAGATGAGGCACAGCAAATATCATTGAAAGATGTGCATGTTAACGAAAAGCTAAACTTTATCGAAGAACCACTACTCATCGAAGACCGAAAGATTAAAAAGCTGCGTAGAAAAGAAATTCCATTAGTCAAGGTCAAGTGGAATGCACGTCATGGACCCGAGTATACGTGGGAATTGGAAAATGAGATGAAAGATAAGTACCCTCAACTCTTTAAGTAAGGCTAAATTTCGAGGACGAAATTTTTGTAAGTGGGGGAGGATGTAATACCCCAATCTCAATATAACAGTTATAAATGTGTACAATATGAAGTTTTTCTTTCATATATTGTTAAACGAGTAAGTAACGAGTAAAATGACTATCTAAAATTTTAAGTTTTTAGATTAATTTTAGTGTCATAAGAGACCGTTTAAATATATTTAAATATAAAAATATATTATATTTAAACGTGCTCCGTTTTTAGCAAAACTTAGGTATACTCGTAGAGAAAAATAAGCTCGTTCCAATAACGTATTTAAAACTTTGCAGAACGTCACATTTTACAAGTTATAAGAGAAAAACGAGTTAAGCTGCTAAATTAATTATAATAATAAAATAATATAAATAATAAAAAGAGAAAGAATCATGTATGTGTGCTTGCAACGTGTATGTTATGTATACACATGTTATGTGTCTGTTTCATCTAAATCCTCAAAGTATATATATATATATATATATATATATATATATATATTCTTTTGAACCGACTTCTCAATTCAATTATAAACGAGCCACGATGTATTTTTAAAGCCAAACTAGTATTTTACCAGTGCGCTGCGCTGGCTCATTAAATTTATATCGAAACTTAGGTAAACATAAACATATTATAAACATAAATATATATATATATATATATATATATATAGGCAATAATGTTGCAATGTATATTCAAAATTTCCAAAACATAACGTTTTTGTGAAAAAAGTTAATAATATACTATATTTAACTTGATCGGTTTTAAAAGAAATTTACATCGAAACGTAGATAAAAATAAGCATATCGTAATAGTGTATCAGAAATAAAAAAAAACGTTATATATTTAAATTTATAAGAAAAAACAAAATACAATGAATTAGTTATAATAATTAAATAATATTTCAAGTTTACAATCATAGTGTGAACCCAAGTCAGACGTTTCTATATAACCTCAACCTTTAAGATAATTACATTTGTGACTTATGCATTCGCTTGTTGTACATAAAGCTTAAAAGCTTTGCTATTTGCCTTTTAAAGTTTATATAATGTGTGTATTACAAAATTTTCGTACTCATTTACTCTCTTCATAACTTTCAAACAACTTTGAATTCACTCCAGGTACGTAGTTAGTTTCTAATGTTTTAAGCTCAAATTATTTAAATTATTAAGGTTTAGTATATTATTAAGATTAGAATTTAGAGTTATAATCAGGGTAGGTGTTAGGTAGCCTAATCTTGATTAGACATGGACTGATCAACCATGTTTAAACAAGGTAAATGTTAACCAAAACCGATCATGGTTATTAATAAGTAGTATTTTATTCGTTACCTAGCTAAGACTTGCTTAAATTCTAATCAGGAACGCAACTCTAAAACCGTCTATCTGTCTCAATAATATTTAAAGACTAAGGTGAGTTATCATGACCGTTTTCAAAACTATGATAATATACTCGTTCTGTCTGCACTGGTAATAAATATAATGCTTACATTTATGCACGGGTCGGTAGGGGTATACAGGATCTTGATATATTTAATGGGGTGTGTCAAATTGGCTGAAAAGAGGATAGGGTTCCTCGTATGCATCAGGCACACGCTTATACCTATTTGACGGCCGGGAGGGTCTGACAAACCCGCTGCCGGTGGTTGTGGTAAAACCAGGGAAGGCACTGTGCCTATGGACCCAAATATCATGACCCAAATATCACAACCCATATTGTATGCATGTCAAAGTTGTTAATTTTTATAAACTGTATAGCATGAGCTCACCGGCATTAGCTGACGTCTTTTTGAGTATATGTATCACAGGTAGCCTCTAAGAAAACGCTTAAAAGCTGTTCAAAGCTAGAGAATCTAGAAGACCAAGAAGTTTTTATTTTAGTTCGTTTCTAAATACTGTTGTAAAATAGTGGTGTTACAACTTAATGATATTATAGCTTGTAATAAAACATATGTTAGCTTTCGCTGTAAGTTGTATCAATTGTAGACGCCCGCCCGGGTAACGGGTGGGGTGTCACATATATAGGTCTTAGCTACCTTTATTGCTTAAGGATAAGTAAGGTGGTCTCCACAGAGAATATGTGGAAAGTGTTTAACAAAAACGACTTGATTAACTAAAAGACACAAAATTTGAACTTAAAGATTGGAACTTTGGATGAATTTATGAACACACGTGCATAAAGCAATAAATATTTGAATTAATATACTTAAATAATTAAGGACAATCACTTCCGGATCCTCAATTATGCACGACCAACAAATTATGTGTCACTAGGGTTTGTTAAAACTTAATTATCAAGATTTCAACTTTTGATTAAAGTAATAACAAAGGATCAAACGTTTAAGACTTGCTCATTCACAATGTTATTAATTCGTTTATATCAAACTACTTCTCAATCTTAATGAGTTCACGATGCAAGGAAACCAAAAAACTGATAATCTCAACAAGCATTTTATATATAAACGAACCTATTAACTTAAACAAAAAGTAGAATTACATTCAAAAACCATTGTTTAACAAAAGCCTAATGAAAAGTGAAAACACATAAAAAGTCTTACTTAACATAATCGATTCTACAGGAAGCAATCACGAAAGAACTAGCCGTTCACCCTCTTCATTATGCCTTCGATCTTGAATTGGACAATGTTTGTGGATGATTTTGGGAGTCTTGAAAGACCAAAAATCACCTAAATTTCATCAATTTTCATCTCCAATAAGTTCTCCATTGAATTGGCATTGATTTGGTTTAAATAAACTTGAAAATCCACAAAATCCGGATGCTGCTAAGCCACCGGCGTATCATACGCCCAACCGGAGTATCAAACGCTGCCTCATATGCCCAACTTTCTGTATTTTTTTCTAAATACGCCCACTGATATGCCGCCTCATACGCCGCCTGGCATATCATACGCTCAAACCCGGCGTATCATATGCCGGTACATTGAATTTTGTGCCTTTTACGTAAGTTTTGATATTTACATCTTCAATCCTTGTAGTTATATATATTTCTTTTTTTGCATCCAGTTATGCTACTTGAAGCTTCAAACACCTATGAATTAAAACATAAACAAAGTCAACTTGTTCCATAATAATCATTATGTAAAATCAAACATTTAGATCAATTAAACACTAAATTATTGCCACGCGATCAATGGCGCGAAGTCTCAGCAAGTTGGTACCCTAACAAAGAATAGGAGTTAGGTATAATCTGGCATAAATGGGGATATTTGATTAGGATTTTAGGCCATAAGTATAGGACTTACTTGGTCCATCTGGCATTGGAGAGATTGGAGTTTGTTGTGGATCTTAGAGATGGTGAGTCCATCAAAGATATTCGGTTCGGCAGAAGTGGTCTTCCTTTTCTTGCTTCCAACGGTTTGACCTGTCCGGTGAGTACTTTTGCTTTGGAAGAAGAGGCTTTGGTATCTTCAACAGTGATCACCTCAGGTTTGGGGGCAATCATGTTCTGCAAGTCAGCAAGGTTAAAAGAGGATTTTCCTTTCGGCATTCCTACATTCGATCAAGGCAATAGAAGTATTGGGGATAATTCGGGATGGGAATGTTTCTATGAAAATTCCTTACCAGACGACATCTCGAAGAGGGCGAAGTCAGTGTTGAAACTAGCTTCACTGATGGAGATATCTGGGCAAAAGGATCTCTCGGCTGCACGGATACTGAGTGCGGTTGCAAGGCAATCCTTTGAATCTTGGCGGAGAGTAACGAGCTGATCAAATCTTGGAGCTAGAAATAAAGAAAAGGCAAGGTGATTAAAAAATGAAAAGTTCACGATCACGAAAAAACCCTAAGTATCCTACCCTTCTTAACCCAGAATGAAGGAATAGCATTTCCCCCAGAGATGGAATCTCTTTTAACAAAAAAAAAACTTTCTCTTCCATTCGTGATCATTTAGGGTGACCTTTGGGATAAAGGATTTTCTACCTAGGCGAGATTGAAGGAGAAAACGGGAAGAACCATGAGTTCTGAGGTTGTAGGCTAAAGAAATATCTGGAACTCCGAAGTTTGAATTATGGGAATGATTGAGGAGGTCAATACCCATCAAGACTCTCCAGAGCATTGGAATGATCTGGTGGTAGCAAATTTGGTAGTTGTGAAGAATTCGGTGACCAATGGAAAAAAGGGTAAGCAAAACCGATGGTGAATCGATAGTGAGGAAAGCAGACCCATTTATCAGAACAATGGTCAGCTTTCATGCTACCATCAAAAGGACAAAAGATTGTTGTTTCGGGAAAGACCCTGGACTCGCGTAGAGCTGAAATATCGGCATCATTGAAGGAGCAGAGTTCATCGTCGGCCACAGTTGCTCATGATTTTCTTGCCATTGTCGAAATATTTTGAGTGAAAGATGAAGAGAAACTAACTGAATAGAAGCAAGTGGAGAAGATAAATGAAAAGAGGAAGATGATAAAGATGAGTTATAATCTCTAAAGCCCTAGAATAACGACTATAATGTAGTATGGGGAGTTGCACCACGTCTTCTCAGTAGAAACCATAGAGAAGTTATGATGACCATCTTTGAAATAATTTGAACTGTTGGCAACCGTTATCAAATTGGGGGCACATGTTGGGGATAGTTTTTCTAGTCAGGATCCCGGAGTATCATAGTCTTATCCTAAATATGTCGGTATCCTGAATTATCTTGGGAACTAACCATTAGCAATTGGCTCTCTATTAATTTGTTTGCAGGTTAATGGGTCACATGTGGGTCAGTTCATGAATACTCGCTCAACCATAGCATCCACGAAGTTGAAGACGTGGGAAAGAAGACTTTAGAAGGCTGCAACAGCTAGTTTTACTTAGTCCATAGAATCCCGGATATTTCGGGATATTTGTTATGTAATCTCTAGTATTTATAGGAAGTAACCAGAGCATAGGAAGTTACAACTTACATCGTACTCTCTCAATTCAAGCATACCAATACACATAGTGCTCTGATTACTTGCCTTTCGTTTGTATTCGCACTGATTTTTTGTTTAATCTAAATCACTAGGTAGCACGCTGATTTAGGCCGGCTCCCGAGGTTTTTTTACCGGAGTCCCCGAGGATACTCTCAGGGATTATTGGTTTTTTCTCATTACATCCTTGTGTCGATCTATTTTTTTTTTTGCAATTGTTCTATTTTAATCATCAAGCACAATAGCTCACATACAAAGTTTAATCATTTAATCATTTAGTTGATTTTTGACCAAAACACAATGATAATATACGCTAACAAGGAGTGTAGAATTTTAGATCCAATTAATTTGTCAAAGTTAAGTAAGGATGATGTGCTTAAACTGCAAGCTAATCTAATCAAAGCAGATGTGTCAGTTCACTACTTAGCTGCTTCATTCGGTTGTATGCTTAACAAATCTTTGAAAAAAAGTATGTATATGGAAGTGATTACAGTGAAGGGAATGTGAATTGGTGATTACTTTGATTCACCAAGGCTAGGGGAAGATTGTAGAATTGACTAATTGAGGCTCGGAAATCAAATTTTGACTAAAGTATGATTTGTGCGAAAACTTAAAATCATGTCAAAATTTGGTGTTGTGCGAAAACTTGGTGTTGTGTGAAATGTCATGCGAGAACTAAAGATCGTGAAAGAACTATGATCTTTGCAAGAACTTGTAATTAGTATAAATATTTTTTTTGATTGTAATTTTGAAGAGTTGTCATTTAGTCTGATTGCAATGGCTAAGACAAACATTTTTAGTGCAATACAATTAAAATATCATATTTACCTTATGTGTTTGATTTTCATTGCTCGATTGATTATTGAGTGACTTGGAATAAATCCGGTCCTTTATAGAAATTTCCTGTAATGACAATAAAAAATCATTGAATGAATGATTTTTACTATAAAACTAAAAAAGCTGTGTATCAAATAAATTATTAAATATGGGTGATCTGTGGTATGTAATAATAATAAGGATAAGGATAAAAGATAGCAAAAATTTCAACATTTAAATTCAACTAGTATTAACACCCTCGTGTTACTGTGGAGGCATAAAACCAAGAGAAAACCTAAAGTCAAAACTTTGCTATGAACACATGCGTTGAAGGGACGGAGGGGCGTAAGATTGTGAAAAAATTAACGTCAAAGTAACCCAAGAGGTGAAGGTGACAAGGGGTATAACACCTTGCAAGATACTAATGTCGAAATATTGATACGAACCTATGAGTGGAAGGGGGCATTGATAATATATGCAACTTCTTATGTAATAAAAACGAAATTATTACAACATTAATAAAATTCAAAGATTTATATAAAACATAAAAACATCACAAGATTGTGCATTGCAGCGGGACCATAGCTAATACTCGCAAGTTTATCTTTAAATATGATATTGAAATAAAAAATCACGTTCGAACACCAACAAAAAATGTGTTGCAACCACAAAAAGAGTAAAGGTTAAGAATATAAACATTAATAAGAAAACACGTACAAAATTTATATTTTATAAACTATCATATTCAAAAATGATGTAAAAGAAAGATAAAAAAAACTATATAAAAATTCACAGATTCTCACGCAAAGCATCGTCTTCAATTTAATTCACATCGAAACGCATTTAAAACTAAACACGTTGTAATAATATACTTCAAATTTTATAAAACATTAAACTTTAAACTTATATTAGCAAAAGAAAATAGTTGTGAATGTGTTAGAAAAACAAAACATAATTAAAAGGCATAAAGTGTGTATCTATGTAAACTTGATGGGCCTAATTGGAAACGAAGAAGCATTTGCTAGAATTCAAAAGAAAGTCATGCATAAGATATTTAAACATCATGTTTAAGTGATGTTTATTTTGATATTTAAGGTATAAGTAATTAAATAAATAAACGTAGTAGTTTGGCATAATCAAATAAGTGGTTCAAATTAAAGAATATGATCAGGAATGAAGATCAAACGTGAATATAGACGAAGAACAAAGAAAAACTATATGAACGCCAATTACTAGTACAAATTGTATTAATTTCCTACGTACAACTTCAATTTTTGTATATGATATCTCTTTGGCTCCCCTCAGCTCTACAATTCTCTACAAAGGAGATTTGTATCATTGTAGGTATACATGTTATAGGCCTAGTGGACAATGGAAATGAATTGATTATATTTCTCAAAGAAAATTTGTCAAAGATATAACTATGAATGGGATTTATTTCCATCATGGAATATCTTTGTATATTTGTTAGTTGTTTGTAAGAATTTCATAAACATGTAGGTGTCACAAATAGTTGTTCCAATACAAATGATGATAGTATTCATGTCCTTCACATGCAATGTTAGTTCTATCGTGTATTCTTTTTTATAATTGATATTGGTGGGGTGTTGGTTTTGTGTTCGGAATTCCTTATAGTCTTTATGATGTTAAGAAGAACAAGTTATGAATCATCCTAGAAAACAGATTAATTAAACAAAAAATATCTGATTCCACTTATTGAATATTTTTTTTAGATATAATAAGTTTTTAAACTAATTTGTCATCATTAACTAATTAAAGAAAGGAGTCAATTCGAGTTGTATATGACTAAAAGGAGCCAAAGTAATAAAATAGAAAAAGTTGGGTGTAAGAAAGATGTGTCAAATAGATAGAATGTGTCAAAACTTGAGTTGGAGTAGTTTAAAGATAGTTGTTTATATGATAACATGAGTAAATGAAAGCACATAACAAATGAAATGGATTTATATGCCTATACAAATAGCCTTTTTCACCTTTGGAGAAAGGTGGTACACTAGAAGTTTAGACTTGATTTTTTGAAGTGTAACATACACAGTCGAAGATTCCTTGGTAACCATATGGAGTGGAATATCAATGGATTTGACTTGTCTATCACTCTGCCTTCGCCACTGGTCTTTCTTTCGTACGCGAATCGTTGATGTATTAAACTCCTCTCATCATATCTAAAGAGAATATGTTTGTAGCTATGTTGTACTTGCCACTTACTATGTTTCTATTCTTCAAAACCACTATAAATACCAAGGCCTATGCTATGCTTCCATTCAAACCAGTGCATCAATATCCATACTTGAGAGAATAAACCCAACTCAAATATAAATCGAGAGAAAAAGCTCTTTTGTTATATGATGCCGAGGGAGAGGGACCCATTGGTTGTTGGGCGTGTGATAGGTGATGTTCTTGATAGTTTCACCAAGTCTATCAACCTTACTGTTTCGTATAATGATAGGGAAGTTAGCAACGGGTGCGAGTTTAAACCCTCTCAGGTTGTGAACCAACCTCGGGTTGATATTGGTGGTGATGACCTACGCGCTTTTCACACTTTAGTGCGTTGGTTTCCCTTCTTCTTTTCATTTTGAAATCGCCATCCAGAAGAATTACTAAGTGAATTTAATTACATTATTGTTGCCTTAGGTAATGGTGGATCCGGATGCTCCAAGTCCAAGTGACCCTAACCTTAGGGAATACTTGCATTGGTAAGTTGTTCTTCACAATAAAACTTGAAGGAGCTAAACAGTTGAATTTCTTAAATTATGGAGATCTCTTGCAAAAATATATTTTTCTTTTGAAATGGAATATGACATAACAACAAAGATCAAGTGTCTGGTTTTTGGAGCCACTAAATTAAAAGGAATAAATGTTTTTGTACATATACATGGTTTTCATGGCGTTTAATTGGATAGTATATACAAAAGACCCAAATTTCGATATACAAGGTTCTCTTCAAATCATTGTCAAATATTTATTTTATGCCTTTTGCTTTTCAGCCTTTTTTTATACCACGTAGCTATTGAAAAAAAACATACATTTGAGTTTCATCTAGCTACCACATAAACCAAAAGGCAAGCTTCGATATACAAGGTTCTCGCTTGATTCTTCCACTCATTGATCAACTGATTTTTTATTTATACCTTTTGCTTTCTACTCTTATATATATTTTTACAATTTAATAGCTAAAGTATATTGTTAGTCTAAGTTTGTTTATATTTAAAATTAATATGTTTATTAATTTTAAACCATTAATAATTATCTTTCATTATCTGTATAATGTTTTATTTCTATATTTATGTATTTTATTTTAATTTTCAAATTATATAGGCTTATCACTCAATTACTATAATTAATAACATAAATTTATTCTTTGTTAGAGAACAATATAACATTTCTTAAATTTGAATTATTAATTATTTAACAATTTAGTTATTCAATTGGTCTAAGTACTATATTATAAATAAAAAAAACTTTGAAGTTCAGAAGCAGTGGCGGAGCTTGAACTATTTCGTATGGGGGGCGGGGTCGAAATTAATTTTTTTTCGGAGGGGTGGGGGGGCGAACTCGATACTTATATAAAAATTTATATTAAGTGGCAAAAAATTTACACTATCGGACTAAAATTTAACAATACAATAAAAAAAGATATTGTAAAACATTCATCTTTTGTACTTTAGAATGTGAAATATTCTTCTGGATGATAGAATACAATATCTAATATATTATGTTGATTCTGATTGGTGTCCTCTTATGCTTTCTCTAACACTATATTCTGTGTAGGTTGGTGACTGATATTCCAGCGACCACAGGAGCACGCTTTGGTGAGCTTTCATTTTTATATGCATATGACCAAAAGTTCGACTTATAATTCTAAGGTAGCGTTTGGTACGCAATAATAAGGATCGTAATATAATTAATCATTAAGGGTGAATGGAAAAAAAAAAAACATGTTTGTTTGTTGAATTTAATGTAATTAACCATTACATATTTGATTTCATTCCGTCAAATTCATTCGATCCACCCTTTTTTTTTTTCTATTCCTTTCATTTTTTCATTATTAGTCACTAACACCACCCACTCAACCACCACAACAACCACCACCGGGCACCAAGATCGATCGTCACTAGCCACCGCCGCCCACCAGCCACCAGCCCCCGCTGCCGCCGCGGCCGCCACCGCCACCGCCACCGCCAACCCCAACCCCTACCCCTGGCCACCATCCCCGCCGCTGCCACCAACCAACGTCCACCGTCGCCGCCTCCGCCGCCAACCACCGGCCACCGTCCCGCTCCCGTTAACCACCGGCCACCAGCAGCGTTGTCGCCGCCAACCACCACCGTTACCAACCACCGGCCATCTGGGGCGTCTCCAACCACAGACCACCCGCGACGCCGCCTAGCACCGACCACTCGCAGCACCGAGCGCCAACCATCTGCCCCCGCCTCCGCCGCCACTAACTACCGGCACCGCCGCCACTACCATCGTTGGCGCCAATCACCAGCCGCCACCGCCACCAACCACCGGCCACCCGCAGCGTCGCCAACCGCCGGCCACCAAAGACGCCGCCAACCACTTGCCGCCACCGTCGCCGACAACAACCACCACCGAGAACCATCACTACCATAACCACTTTTGCATTTTATTCTTTCGTTTTTTGATTCATAACAAATAACACAAACTAGTGATTCATTTTATTATAAAAGGATAACCAAATACGACAATGGAATGTAATGGTTTATTTTATTATCTCATCCATTTCATTGCTTCATTTATTTCATTACTTCGTTCATTTTATTACTGAATACCAAACAGACCCTAAAGGTGTAATCGTTATAACAAATGCGATAATATATATTACTCTTTTATAATATTATTATAGTTATTATTAGTATTAGTATTATTATTATAATTTTAGTTTTAGTATTAATACGAGTATAGGTCCCTATACAAACAATTCTGTCTAATAGTATTATACTTTTATATGATGTCACTGTCATTGATGGTACGAAGGAAATATAGGCATTATGCATTCAAGATAGGAATTTCGTAAAGGCATTCAATCTGTAAAGTAATCAAAGAATCTTTTCTACCAAAAGCAAAAGGAAAAAAAACACCTAATCAAATTCACTTATTGAAAATTTGATTTTTGTAAATTGTGTATAGGTCAAGAAGTCGTGTGCTACGAGAGCCCAAGGCCATCGATGGGAATTCATCGTATGGTTTTCGTGTTGTTCCGACAGTTGGGGCGACAAACTGTGTACGCCCCCGGGTGGCGCCAAAACTTCAACACAAAAGACTTTGCGGAGCTCTATAACCTTGGATCTCCGGTGGCTGCAGTCTACTTCAATTGCCAACGTGAAAGCGGGTTTGGTGGACGACGAAGATAAGAATAATATGATGGCATGTCCATTGCGGGCAAACGACAGTTATAAAGAATGCACACCATTTTATAAAATTCGTCTTTATGTTAAGTTATATACAATACATATGAAGATGGTTACCATAACCATGGTAGAATTGCTATAAAGGAATAAGAATACTTTGTGTGAAGTACAAAGTTGTAAGACTTGATGAGATTAGAAAACATATATAGAAAAATGATAAAATTGTTATAAATAATTGTTGTTAACACACATTATAATCATCATTACACTCGAATTTATGAGTATTTCCACTTCGACGTTCTTTTGTGTTTTTGTGTATATATAATGTATGTGTTTGAGTTGTGTCTAATGTAACAAGAAAATTCCCATTTTGTTTCATCCATTTCTCTCTACATTTTATTCAATGTTATCAGCACGATAATATATGAATGTCTTTCACACTCATCTAAAGTCAATATTGATCTTGCCTACTCATCGTCACCCCGACGCGTTGTTTGTAGACATTCTGATGATGGTGCAAGCATCCAAAGAGCGACTTTCGGCATACCCTTTTAGGCATTCACGATAACCATATTCTGCGTGTGTTAAAATCGTACTAAGGATGTTCAAATTCGGATATCTAGAAATTTAACATCCTTTCATGCCACTTCTTACACTTTCTTGAATTGTTAAAACTTTTTATTGGGTGGCCACAACAACATTTTGACTATGGTTGCCTAATTAGGGTGTAAGGACCCGATCCCGACACACCTTATAGTCGCATTTACGCAACATAACCATAATTTTTAAATTGATCGTTAGTTAAAAGTATGTATTAGAATATAAAGGTCGTTACACATTTTTTTTTTTTTAAGCATAAAACAAAATAGATTTTAACTAAACACAATATATAAGCTGGGATGCCAACCTTAAAGTAGTCTCTTAATCCATGCCAAGCTATCATCTCTTTCAATGCATACATGTTTAGCTTGTTAAGCATAATATAAATCAACGTTGCCAAATGAGTTCTAGTTTTAACTTTAATACATAACTTGACATTTCATAACATTTCATAATGGTTTTAGTCATTGCATCATAACATGACATGATATAAACATAATCATAGTGTATCATAACATAACATATCACAGTCAAGTTAGCTCTTATCCTCAGATAATCCATTTCTCACAAATAGTAAGACTTAGCATATCTATTTACCAGTTACTTTTCTTTTACATATACAACACTTAACTATACTAGTAATTCTATATATTATCATACTTTTATATTATATTATACATTCCATCACCACTAGGTCTTAAAATTAAACAAGCGTAATTTTATATGGGGTGGTAAGATGCGGACGTATACTAAGATATGAAGATTATACCTCAGATGCGGAAGTATTAGGTTGTTGATATGCAAATAAACAATCGTATCTTGCATGCATATTAACTCCCAATTTATATGGGCAATCGATCGAAAAATGAAAAACTCATCAAGATTTTAAACAAAAAGAAGGCAAGCACAACAGCATTTCCTTGGCGCATGGCCACGCGTAATAGTGTTTCTCAAGACCACGACAAGCACAAGCTAAGACACAGCATGTTCTAGTCTCATCGTCTAGTGAAAAACATGGGTTTCAATCCAAGTCTTCATTTCTAACAAAATCTAAACCAGCCCAGTATGGGATTTTCATGCATCCCTAATATATAATTTTAGCCTAATTTATATATGCATCTTGTCTAAATGTTTCTTATACGTAGAATGTTGGTCATCATTTAATTATTCATCGTATCATTTATGTCATTTTCACAAATCAAGGTAATATATGCTTTGTTTATAAAATGGTAAACATATTTGTATTGTTTTGTGTACATGAGCCTAATAATAATTTAGAACAAGGAGGTATGGTTATTTATTTTCAGGTTCGGTTCTTCTTGCAGCACCTCGGGAATAGCCTAAGATTGATCTAAAGTGAGGATAGTGGATGCGTTTTAAGAAAGTCAGAGAGAGTTTGAATTTTAGATCTGAAATAATCATACCCGAGTGCCCTTTATACTAGGGTGGTCGATGTCCCCATATTGCTTGCCAATGCGCCCCGCATCATGCTAATACATTACATGGGTGACACGGCTCACTGCCTTTTTTTCGAGCCCTTTATGTCGATGTGCCGTATTAGAAGTCAATGCCACATGCATCAAAGCATACGCATCAATTTTTATTAATTAGTCATTAGACACGTGTCAACGTAAGAATTTTTGGTTTGGAGGGTTAGTACACCCCGCTTCAACATTAAATTTTCATTTATACATTATAAGATTTATCTCGTCAAGATACCCAAAATTTATATATTATGGCTTCCGTAATTCATTTTCTAGCCCGTGATATGACTATTCTAAGTATGCGGTTTTTCCAGTCTAATTTTCACTTACATTCCCTTATATTTTTATTTTAGTCATCGGACTTTTTTAATTTACATCTTGGACAAGAAATTTTTCATTGGTGTTACATCTTCCCCACCTTTATTATAATCTCATCGTGGAGATATACAGAAATAGTTTAGGGTCATTCTATATATTTCTAACTTCAATATCTAAGTGTATTCGGGACAACGTCTAGGGTTTCAACTAACTTTTATTGATACGGGCTTCTTCTTTTTCAACTTCCTAAGTTGATGATTTTTAAATTTAAAAGGTTGTTTGTTAAATTTCAATTTTTCTTTACTACTATGTCTTGTAAAGTCATAGTCAAAGACTCATCAGCTAGACATTTTTGTAAATTTTATAGATGAAATACATCATGTACTTCATTCCGCTCTTTTGACAATTCAAGTTCATATGCCATTGATCCATCTTGTTTTAATATTTTCTAGGGTCCCATAAATGGTGGACTTAGTTCACCTTTCTTTACAAATTCTACTACATCTTCCAAATACAAAACTCTCAAAACACTATATTAGTGACATTGCATTTTTTACGACTTTGCATTTTTTTCAATATTTTTTACGACTCTGCATTTTTTTTCAATCATTCTCTTATTTTTAATACTTTGTCTGTTGTTTTTAACACTATTTATGGTTTGAAAAATTGAGTTTCTCTAATTCACACCAACACACCAGAGTTTGACATGTTTTGTCATATAAGGCTTTAAATGGTGAGGCTTCTATACTTTTGTGATAACTATTACTATAAGAGAATTCCACTAAGGGTAGATGGTTATCCCAAGATCCATCAAGATCTATCACCAAAGGCCATAAAATAACTTTTAGTGTTTGAATTGTATTTTCACTCTCCCATACTTTCGCGGATGGTAGGCGATGATAAGGTTCATTCGATTTTCTAATGATTTTTTGGAAACTTTGCTGGAATTAAGATCTGAAACGACTGTCTCTAACAGACATGATAGATAGTGGCAATCACATAAAATTACATTCTAGTTTACGTATAAGTGTGCCAATCTATCCCTTTTATAGTTTTCTTTCATGGAAAAGAATTGAGTAGAATTGGTAAGTTTGTCAAAGATAATCCAAATAATATCATTTCCCTGACTGGTTTGAGGAAGTTTTATGATAAATTACTTTTCTATCATTTTCCATTTTCATGCAAGTAATTCGAGTTGTTGTAGTAAAACTTGAAACCAAGGATTCTATTGTCCTGCCTTAACTTGTGTAAAAGTTAAACATTTGCCAATATAGAAAGTAATGTTTGTTTTCATTCTAATCCACTAGAAATTTTCCTTTAAGTTTTTTTGCATCCTAATACTTTCTTGATGCATCGTATATTTAGACCTATTAGCTAATACGAGAATTCTTTTTCTGAATTCACTAATTTTTTGGTCCTATATCTTTTTGTTCATTCTTAATAGTTCATCATATTCCTTGATCAACTAATCAATTATTCCTTTCATTTATTTTTATCAATTTCTTTAAGAGCTAACTTTTGAGTGTTTATAATTGATTCATTAAATTGATTTGGAGATTAATCCTTAAAGCATGAACTTTTTTTAGCATTTCTCTCACTTTCCTGTTTAAGGCATCTACCATTATGTTATCTATAAATACATATATACATGTATGGGTCATGAATGCGGTATCTCATAGCCTTTCTCTTGATCATAGGGTTTCATTCGAATTTGTTGGAATCCTGAGGATGCATCCATGAAAGTTAGCATCTCATAGCCTGTTTTGCATTAACCGTTGAGTCTATGTATGATAAGGGGAAAGAATCTTTAGGACAAGCTTTGTTGAGGTCAAGAAGTACACGTAGACTCTCCATTTCCCGTTATTCTTTTCTACCCCCATTATATTTGCTAACTACCTTGGGAAATTTACCTATCCTATCATCCTAGACTTGAGCAACTTTTTAACATCTTCTTGGATTAGGTGCAAACTTTCTTTTCTTTTGATGCACATGCCTGAAACTATTACATATTTCAGGTTTATGAGTTATAATATCTCTAGATATACTTTTCATGTCTTCATGTGATCAGAGGGTGTTTATTCGATACTTATAACGTTTAATGGCTTTATTATATACGAATATTAGTGTCGAACATGTGTACTTTGAGTGTGTTAATGTGTGCAGGTGCTAGAAGACAAAAGTACATATTTTGGGAGCTTTACGTAAGTATTGGAGCAAGTGGAAGGACCGGATGTGCAATTACATGAAAGATGGAGTAAAATCAAGTCAATCAGGCACCACCGTATCAGTCACCCTACCACCGCCGTATCATACTCTGACCACCATATCAGTCACCGTATCATACGCTAGTCACCGTATCAGCCATCGTATCCTCAACAAAATCCAGTGAAAGAGCTCCGTAAAACTTCAAACCCGGAGTATGATATGCCGGGGTGGGCGTATGATACGCCGGTCACCCTAACAACCTCCGGATTTTGAGGATTTTCTTCCCTATCTAAACCCAATCATTAGGGTTTCGAAAGGGACTTCTCCCCTGCGAACTTTAGGGGTTTTCAAGGCGTTTTTAGGAGTTCTTTTCACCACGGTTTCACCCGAATCAAGCATTAGCAACATCCAATCAACCATTGAAGATCCAAGCATGTCGATGAGTGGCTTATCTTGTTCGTAATCACTTTCGGGAGGAGAGTTCTTGTAAGTGAAGCACTAGGTGTAACAATCATGAATTTTGGTAACTTTATAGCCCTATACGTTAAGCTCAAAAACTCTAACTCTCGTCAACCACAATATTTTCACTTAAATTTTGGGTTATTAACTATTGTGCCTTAGACTTAATTGGGGATTAGATTAAGTACATATTTACATATTGTGAAGTTTAGTGCATCAATGTAATTTCGTGATAGTTCATGATAATAGCAAACAATAACATCTGACATATTATTTGAGCATGCAATCATGCATGAAGCTACCACCTTTGCATGAATTTTTAATCATTAAACAAAATTCTTAACACGTCAACATATCAAGTTTAATGCAACATGACGTCTATTAGTATTTCATGAACGAAACTATAAACCTGACTTTGACACTTATACATAAGTTTGATGGTTCTAGTAACCCAAAAATCTCACTTGTCATTCGAAAACCTCAAATACATAGCTAATGATTACATAAGAAAATCATCAAGCATGAATCACCAAATCCATTAACATAAATTGGCAATTTAAGAACGAATATAAAACCATATTCATGCCATCAGGGAACTCGATTTATTGAGGCCAAAAACAACCCCAAAACACTCCTAAGACTACCAATACATAATACTAGATACAAGGGAGACTAAACTATAAACTAGTGGGTAATAGAACAACTAAAACATCACCTCATGGCTGTCAAAAAGAGCCTGCAACGGCCTGCTGCTACTCGATGGAAGCTGTTGAAAATCCCATCAAATCACCACCAATTCTCCTAGTTTCAACCTCCCATACCTTTCAATTAAAAGACAAACTAAGAAATCATGGATTGGACGTCAACTCTAACAAGAAAATACTGAAAAGAGGTACAAAAGGAGATGGGAAATGCTGATGGCTGAAATACATAAAACTCATCATTTACAAAGATAATTACCAAAAGACTATGCTCTTAACTTATGGGCATAAGAATTTTAACATCATTAACTAAATCTCTGGCCATATGATGGCTGAAAACTAGTACAAAAGGGGACCGTTTTGCTGCATCCCATTGCTCAAGACAATGCAGCCCATGCTGCCAGAAAGGTCTTGATCATCACCATCACTTCTTGTTCAAAGATGCCAAGCATCTAATGATGGCATCTCTTTCCAAAGTTTCCTATATAATAAACCTTAATATCACTTTGTTTCACACACCAAAACCCCACTTATCAGATAGTAAAATAGTTCAAGGAGTCCTACTCCTGCTGCTGCGATCGTGAGAAATAGGAAGAGTTCAAGTGCACGGTTTAGACCTCTAACACACGTTTCTTCTTGCACCAACACTTACCAACGGGTATGAACTTAAAACCACTTAAACTAAACCATTTAAATGATATATTAGTCATTAATAAGGTCCATGATAGGTTAGAAAACAAAGTCCAGGAAAGAACATGTAACCGGTCATAATAGGGTTTTTAGGACTACTCATAAATTGCAGAATTGAGGTCACCCTAAGCATGCACTTAAACCATGATTTGAAACTTGAAATAGGTACCTTTCACACTTAGTTTTAGTTCTTTAACATGTGTGAAACTCAATCTTTAGTTAAAAACTTAGAAGACATAACAACAAGGCTGTGAAAGTGACCTGGACAGCAACGATTCATAGACCCGACTTTAAGAGGGTGTAACTTGGTCAAGAATAAACCAAATGAGGTGTTTCTTGAGCCTAGAATTATTTTCAACAAGTTAGCTTTAAAACCCAACTGATCTCGTAATTTTTCATGGAGATTTGGCCTCCCAAAAGTGAAAAATAAAATGAAGTGTCAAAAGTAACTTATTCTGACAGAATATTGACCCGACTTTAGGCTATAAACTTGTCAATACTTAACCAACAAACGTGATTTTTGTGTCATGTGTTAGCTTGATGTCTTAGCTTTCCAACGCATATACGCACACCTATTAATAATTAGTTTTGGACCCTCATCCGACCAAGATACGAACAACTGTCCAGAAAATATGCAGCAGTGAACATTTACTTAGGAGTTATAGTTGGTCATTATAATGCATCAATGCACGTTAGTAGTAGACATATAAAAATATGACCTATGGGTAATAACCTAGATATTAGATGGATATAAACCTCTCACTAACATAAGTATAACACACGCACACAATACTAAACAAGTATACACAACCTCTAACATAATATACTACATGACGAACTTTACAAATAAACTCAATGGTTTAATCTAAGACAAATTACACATTGACGTACTAAACTCACCGACGAACCCTATGTATATATATATGTAGGAAGCACACTGGTTTACCGTCATCACACTCCAGACCAAGGAATCTTTAAACCACTCAACAACAACAGTGAGTTCTCGTAGCCCTTTTCCCTTTTAAATGCTTTGGGGGAGAAACACGCTTACAACAACAACAACACTTGAATCATTGCTTTATATGTTATGTCTAGTACTTAAATATTGCATGAGTTTACCTTATCATTATCACATGCTAAATTCCCCATTCTCACAACGCAACAATTAACTCTTTGATAGAGACGCTGGAACATACTGATAGTACTATCGGGGTAGGCACCCCCATTCTCTAGACTCGTTGAACGCATCAATCAATGGTCACTCATATTGAATGTTTATTTCTGCAACAACAACGGCCAATACTCGTGATAAGTATTGGAGGGGTTTTAGTTTTCTCATAGTTGTAGTTTTGGTTGTGGGCTCATGGCTTTATGTCTCGTATTTACATTCATATATAATGCTTGATTCAATTTTACTTACTACCGCTTACTATAACAACTACTTATCGAGTCTCAACTCTACCAGCTCACCAACTTTTAGTTGACCTATTTTAGTGTGTTTTTCAGGTGATAATTAAGTGTGCTAGCTTGAAAGTCAATCTTTTGCACATCTAGGCTACAATGGAAGATTGCTTAATATAGATTTATTATTTAAGTCCATATGTGTAATCTTTATTTTGTAACCTAAGACAATGATGTAGAACCTATATCTTTTGAATGCATTACGTTTAGTATTTCTCGTACCATGTGTTCTCAAGATACTTCATTCGTCACTCACTTGCGTTTCCGCCTTGGCGAGGGTGTGACACTAGGTTTAGTTTGAATTGATGTTTTGGGTTATGTTCTCTTGACACAAGAATATAATTGTACGTTTGTTTAAAGTTAAAAGATTTGCTTATGTTTAAGTATTCGTGTGCTTTCATTCGCATTCGGTTTCCTTGCGTCATGAGCAGTTTGTCATGTATGTGAATTCGTTGCAGAAATGAGTTGGTAATTTTGTGAACAAGCGAGTCTTAAAAGTTTGTTTCTTAATTATCACTTTAATCAAACAGTTTCACAAAATCATGTCTATGTGATTCCCAATCAATTCTTATGATACCAAGTGTGAATCTTTAAACTTGAATCTTGAAAGTGGTTGCCTTTTTCTCATAAGTTTCAAAACCCATTATCAAGTTTATTGCTTTCTTAAGTATTTTCATTCGATTTACCTTTCTGCTTAAATAAAAACCGAAAAATATTTGCAACTTAATGTTATCGTTACGTGTTTCAAGTTCTTAGATATAAAGCTTTGCACTTTCCACCAATTCCCTATGGAGACGAATTACTTAACCGTACTAGTTATAGGTAGTTAAGTCTTTAATATTAACTTGTTTTTGATCCAACCACGAAAACAAGATCAAATGGCGCCATTGCCGGGGAATACGTTCGCAAAGTGTTAACCTTTAGTCTAGTTTAGTTTAACTTAGTTTTATTGTTATTTGTTCAATACTACTCTCGGTTTTTTTCGTTGTGTGTAGAGACAGGTTATGCATACAAGACACTCTAGAAGGAAATCACCTATGATATTTGATCTGGAAGTGGAAAAAGCAGCAAGGCAAAACAGAGCAAATCAAAGAGCAAAAATGGTGATTACCCGTCTGAAAGGGGTAATACTCATTCTAATGAAGAAACAAGTTCTACAAGAACACATCGTATTCTCCAAAGATTGTCTAAAACACCTGAAAGCCATCCACCATGAACGATGGAAAATCTTAATCCTGGAAACAACCTAGGTGAACAACAGCCTCCAGCATCACCCCCTCTACATCAACAACCACCACCATAATTTCAAATTTTCCATCCATTTCATCCTGAGCCTAACCAACCAAAAGGCCTAAACCATCCTAATCGTGCTTAACCAAAATAGCGTAATCCGGCCGATCAGGTTGAACCTTCTGTTGAGAATGAAGAATCCTACCATGATGAGTACCAAGGTGATAGAGTAGATGATTGGAATGGGGGATTGAATGAGGAGGATGGATTTTATGCTGAAATAAGATATGATATACCAAGAGGAGCACGAGTTCTAGGCTATGGAATTCGTCAACCACCTCCATACGGAAAAATTGGTCAAGAAGCTGTGAATGGACCACCACCACCAAATTATAACTATGGAAGTAGTCCACTCTTCAAAGGTGTTCCTGGGGTTACCAACAATTTTCTGTTCAAGGCGGTGATAGTCACTTCCGTCCTGCCATTGCTGTGAATGCTTCTCCAATTGTACAACCTCTTGCAAGTGGAAGGCAATACGAGGTAAGACCCCATACATTACAATACCTCCCTAGTTTTAATTGAAGAGGTGTGTATAACAATCGGTGGGGGTCAAGGTTTTTCTCAAGATGAAATTAAATTAGTTCTCTTCCAATTTACCTTGAAAGATCGAGCAAAGCAATGGTTCTTGGCATTACCTTCAGCAAGCATTTACAATTGGCTACAAATGCAAGAACAATTTTTGGAAGAATATTATACCCAACTAACATGCTTGACATTTTAGTGCAATATGACCAATATCATTACAAATTTGACATACCTTATATTCTAGTAACACATTTGCAACTCCAGCTTGAACATTCATAAATGCCGCCATTTGTCTTTCTAGCACTTCAACTCTATCATCTGAGGTGGAACTATGGACCGCTTTTACTATCAGGTGTTTAGCTCTTCAGCTCTTTTGAGACTGTTTCTTGGAATTCACAGCCACCCTTTCCAAAATATCCCAATCCACATCCTTATGGTTTAGTGCAAATGATACTCCACTTGCTGCTTGCACGTCTCTAGCATCATTAGCTAATAAGCCTTCATAGAAAGCTGATATGAGCTCCCATTTTTCAATTCCATGGTGTGGGCACATTCTCAATAGTTCCTTGAATCTCATGCATACCTCATAGAAAGTTTCTCCCGATTGTTGTTGGAAAGTTCTAATTGCTTTGCGAGCATCACTTGTCTTTTGTTGGGTATAATATTCTTCCAAATATTGTTCTTGCATTTGTCGCCAATTGTAATGCTTGCTGAAGGTAATGCCATTAACCATTGCTTTGCTCGGTCTTTCAAGGTAAATTGGAAGAGAACTAATTTAATCTCATCTTGAGAAAAACCTTTACTCCCACCAATTGTTGTTTACACCGCTTCAAATTCTACTATATGTAAAAAGGGTTCCTTGGTAGCTCTTCCATTAAAACTAGGGAGGTATTGTAATGCATGGGGTCTCACCTCGCATTGCCTTCCTCTTACAAGAGGTTGTACAATTGAAGAAGCATTCACAGCAATGGTAGGACGGAAGTGACTATCCCCGCCTTGAACAGGAAATTGTTGGTAATCTTGATTACCAGGAACACCATTGAAGCGTGGAATGCCTCCATAGTTATGATTTGGTGGTGGTGCTCCATTCACTGCTCCTTGACCATTGTTTCCATATGGAGGTGGTTGACGAATTCCATAGCCCAGAACTCATGCTCCTCTTTGTATATCATATCCTATTTAAGCATAAAATCCATCCTCCTCATTCAATCCCCCATCCTAATCATCTACTCTATCACCTTGGTACTCATCATGGTAGGATTCTTCATTCTCAACAGAAGGTTCAACGCAATCAACCGGATTACGCTGTATTGGTTGAGCACGATTAGGATGGTTTGGGCCTTCTAGTTGGGTAGGCTCGGGATGAAATGGATGGAAATTTTGAAAATGTGGCGGTGGTTGTTGATGTAGAGGGGGTGGTGGTGGAGGCTGTTGTTCACCTTGGTTGTTTCCGGGATTAAGATTTTCCATCATTCATGGTGGATGGCTTTCAGGTGTTTTAGACAATCTTTGGAGAATACGATGTGTTCTTGTAGAACTTGTTTCTTCTTTAGAATGAGTATTACCCCTTTCAGATTGGTAATCACCATTTTTGCTCTTTGATTTGCTCGGTTTTGCCTTGCTGCTTTTTCCAGTTTCGGATCAAATATCAAAGGTGATTTCCTTCTAGAGTGTCTTGTATGCATAACATGTCTCTACACAAAATGAAAAAAACCAAGAGTAGTACTGTATGAATAACAATAAAACTAAATTATAAGTAGTTATAGGTAGTTAAGTCTTCATGTTTCCATGCAAAGATTATGATCCCGCTCTTTAGAAAATCTATCAATTCTTGTTCAATATCCTACAAGCACCTTAATATCTGGGTTAGCAGTATCTAGGGATATGCCCATGACATCCTGCTCTCTAGCTTTCAAGACGTCTCATGTTTGTTTCTTTAATTGTTATGTTTCCTGTTCCTAGAAGATGATTTCATTAAAGACATATAGGAATCATAAGCTTCTTGTTCATTACCCCCCCCCCCCCCCTTAAGGGGTAGGCATCTTAACAAATTGATAATCATTAAGGGTACTGCTTTCATGTGATTAATTTAAGGTCTTCCTAAAATAATAGTATAACAATATAGTGAGTCAACTACACATTGGATCAAGTTTTCCTCTTTGATGTAGACATTTAACATCATCTCTCCAACCTTGTTCTTAACTTCTTCATTGAATCCCACTAGCAACAAAGATTTTGTTATAATTTCACTTTTTAGAATGTTCATTCTTTCCAAAGCTTCAAGTTGTATGATATTGACCAAACTGCCCGAATCAATCAATATCCTTTAAACAAAATGGCTTGGGACATATAAAGTAATTACCGGGCCATCATGACAAGGATCTTGAACGTTTTATCTATCTTCGTTATCGTACGAGATCACCATCTTATCGGTCTGAGTTGATGTTCTTGTAGGCATGACCTCTTTTCCGCTTTCGATTCTTTACCATGTGTTTTACCTATAAAATAAAAGGTGCCTCAAATATCAGAACCACTAGATAAGAAAAGATATTAAATTAATTATCTTCTCCACGAGAAGAGATGTTGCTTGTTGTGGGATTTTGTCATGATACCGACTATTGTCTTACATTCTGCCGGGATTTCTTTCAGATGTCTTTTGCTCAGAAAATAACTTATATCCTTTCGCATCACATTACAATCCTCACTCACATGACCAAATCTTTGTGGTAAGCGCACCATTTGAATTTATCCTTCCAATCAGTGGTCTTGTAATTCTTTATCGACCATCTTGCTTTATCTCCAAGATCCCACATCACGATCATGACCTGAATTATCAAAAGAAAAACAGTAATAATTTTTTCTGGGATATTCTTCTTCATCCTTCTTGTTTTTCAAGACATCGACCCTATGGATTTTATTCTTTGAATGAGGTTTAGATCTATGAGATTTGTAGGATGAGGATTCTAATTTAGGTTAGGATGATCATAATTGGATGGTGTGTCGATTCTTTTTTTGATCATTTTATCCTCTTCAAGCCTAATGAACCTTAAAGCTTGATTCTTGACTTCGTCCAAAATTATGCATGGGTTCATTGTGAGTTCCTTAAAAAAACAAATAATCCCTTTTCAGCCCCATCTTAAAAGCTTGAACAATAATGGCGACATTAAGATTGGGGATATCCAAGGATTCCCTACCAAACCTACCAATATAATCCCTAAGTGCCTCATTAGAATTTTGTGTTCCCTTGTATAGATCATTACTTAGTCTTTGAAACTTTCTACTACATGAATATTGGTTATTAAAAAAGTTTACTAAGTGAGAAAATGAAGTAGTAAAATAACGAATTACACTTAGTTGCCATTTCAATGTAGATCATGTGTGGATCGATCCAAAGCCTTTGTACAAGCAAGCTTCCTTCAAACATAAAGGAATAGGGATGGTTTCCATAAATCCTTTCCGTGTATTGCGCAACATGCTCCTCAAGATCAATAGTTTTGTCGTGCATCTTCATGCTAGGGGTCTGAAAGCATTTAAGTATTTCCCCATCACATGTCAGAGGAGAAAATCTTGAGATCCCATGATTTGGTGGAGATACTTTAGATATTAGTTGTAACACACCAAGTACACTCGAAATCATATCCTTCAGCTTCTTTGACTCTTTCGCCATAATTGGATTGATTCTTGTACCATTTGTAAATCAAATATTATTAGTGTTGAAAAATTGGGTAATGGAAATGTTACTGTTTCCACTAGCTTTTGCTTCTCTAGTTTTATATTTTTCTATTTCTTTCATCAACATCTAGTTAGTCTTCTGCTATTTTTCCATCTGCTATTTCATTTCAAAGAACATAGAAATGATATCATCATTCAAGAGAAGGTCAAATCCTTAAGTTGAAGTTCCAGACGCAAAATGAGTAGCAAAAGCTGTTATGTTGGTTGGGTTGTCATTTTTTCTTTGGTATGACAGAGGAGGAGGAATATGGTGACTCAACCAGAGCTCGAAGAGGGAAAAAAAGAAGAAGAAAGCAATTTAGATGATATTTTCAAGAAAAGTTTTATAGGGTAGTGATTAATCACTAACTTTAGCAAAATTCAAGAATAACAAGCATTGCTTTCCCCATAATGGACGCCAAATTATTTGACAAAAAATTAACAAGTATAACTTTATGATTAAGTTCGTATGTGAGGTAATGTATTTGTATGATCTATATAACAAATATGATAATAGAAATAAATAAATGACATAATTGATTACGAGGAAAGCCATTGATACTTGGAGATCTCCAGCATAAAATCTCGAGAGGTAACTAATCATTGCCTACCTCTTGTTCTTCTTATTGATTGTAATAAAAATACATCACAAGAGCTAAATTTGATTGACACTTAATGTTACAGAGACTTATGAGTATGATATGTGTGTTCTATTCGATCGCTATGCCTCTTTATATATAAAATAAAAATCAACTAACTATGCAAGGTTGAAGATATGCTCATTCATAGCTTCTGCAACTAGACTTTGATGCTTCAGGATTGACTCAAAAAATATGAGTCACTTGTGAGAACAAGTCAAAGCCAAAGAGGAACAATAGTCGATTAGTAACACCAGAATTCAGGATACTGAACTTACGTAGGATCTAGGATACTAGACCATAAATATCACCCGTAACAACGTCTCGATACTAATGACTAAGGATTTCCATCTGTCTTCTCTACCTCATCTTTATATTTTTTTAGTCACATATAATCTTCAAACTTCTGTTATCTATGTATATAATAAACTTGACACTATAAAGATAATGTCTCCATAATCTTAAGGTGAAGATTGTGGCACTTAACTCAAGATCATGAGTGGTATAACTTTGTTCATTAACTTTCAACTAACATGATGTATAGGCAATAACATTATCTTTTTGTATTAACGCAATACCAAGACTTGTGTGCTACAAATCACAATACACGACAAGGTCATCTATGTCATTTAGCAAAGCCAAAATTTGGTGTCTTTGTAGGTTTTTATGTTAGGTCTTGGAAATCTTCATTATGCTTGGGTCCCTATTTAAATACAATAGTTTTTCAATTAGGTGAGAGAAAAAATAATAAAGAAAACTTTCCGATGAAACGATGGTAGTATTTTGCCAATCCATGAAATTACAATCTTCTAATGATGTATTAGGTATTTCCCTTTTGAAAATAGCCTATATCTCTGAATGATCTATTTGATTACCCTTGGTATTTCTATATACCTGGGACATTGTACTTCGAAAAGCTAAAATTCATACTCGGAGATTTCAGCATAGAATCTTCGAGTTCTAAGTAATTCAGTTAGTGCTTTAAGATGTTCTCTATGATCAAATTTGGTTTTGTAATATATTAGGATATCATCTGTGAATGTAATTAAAAACTTGTCAAGATATGGTTTATACACTTGGGCGAAGCATTAAACCGGTCGGGAGAGGCCCTCCCCCCCCCCCCTCTTTTTTTCGCAGTAGTGTTAAAATTTGGTCCAGTGCTGCAAATTTTTGGCTCGTTAGTGTAAACTTTTTTTTATATATAACGACTTCGCGCCCCCCCCCCCCCCCCCCAAAAAAAAAATCCAAAGTCCGCCACTTTTATATATACAATTCATCTTAAGCATAAAGTTGGGTTTAGTGGTATCTTAGTTAATTATTTTATCAAAATAATTTTTATAATTATTAATTAGATTAATATTATAAAATAAAGAAAAGTAATAATTAAATACCAAAACTTAACCAAACCGGATCTAGATACAAACGATGCAAATACATAATAATAAGTGTCTACTAATGAGATAATTATACCTTCCATTAATGGTTAAACGTTTGACGCGCCGAGAGTTCAACAAACAATTGCTAAATTAACGAAGCTAACAAGTGTGTAGGACATGATCACGACTTCAAAAGGGCACGACTTGGTCTCAAGTCTTGGTGTTCCTCGCGAGTAAATAGCAACGTGGCGGCTAAATGCGATGGTGCTGTAGTGTTTTGGGTTTGCTGAATTAAGGAGATTGCTTTCCTTTTTGCTGCTGGATTAATTAAAGGGTAGAGGGGCCCTTTTTTGTTTTTTGAGATCAAGATATGTAGTCTCTTGATTTGTATCTCAAGGCAGCTAAAAAACAAACCTCAAAGGGTGAAGGAATTTCAACCCTAATGATCCTATTTAAATTGATAATTAATCTCTAGCGGGCTTGGTGTGACAACCTCGGTGTTTGGGCCTAAAAAAATTTTCTTTTAGAAACCCAAATGGGCCATACAATGCTTGTGTGGGGAGCCCATGAAATAGGCCCGACAACATTGGGCTCAGGCCCACATCTATACACACACATAAATGGACTTTTGGCCATCAAACCCTAATTAGGCCATTGGGTCAGAAAAAATAATGGGCTTCTACCCACATAACAATTGTGGGCCAATGTGCCATTAGATGATTATGAAGTATGATGAACCGACCAAATGTACCTTGGGCTCGATACCTCATAAGGCGAAAGTTTACTAAATGAATCTTGGTTAATAAATTAAGCACGTGGAACCCTAATGAATATGAAAATTTTTAAACCCATTAACATCGGTTCGTTTAAACAAATGCAACTTAATGAACCCATAACGTTTAATACAACTTAAGATCATCAAGAAAAATTAACAAACGCAACTATGTAATTTATAAAGTATAAGACACTTAAATTAAATAATAAATAATAAACCCATAAGTTAAAAGCTCATAAATATATAAAAGCTTGAAAGACACAAATTTTTATAAAAATAACAACTTCTTGCACCAACTGATTATTGAATAATATGTTATAAATTTTAATTATTTTCATCAATTAGAAAAAACATAAATAAACAAAATCTTTGTTAAGTCACATATATCTTATCAAATATAGATATATAATCCCATAAAATCCTACTGTATCCTAATACACCTTCTAGTAAGACAAAACTAATAATAATACTATGTAATCTTATTAATATGTATGCACACTACCATCCATACGTACACATATACATACAGCACACACACACATATATACATATACAACACACATACATATTACATATGTGCATACATGCCTCACAGCATACACAAATATACATATATCAAACAAGACGCAGACCTAAGCATATATGCATATACATTGTAACACACACTATATAATACATACAAACATGCATACATACGTAGCATTTGCCTAGTGTGTTACAGTATCCGTGCACATATGTTTGGAAAAGTTATTATGAATTCGGCGAATTTCTTATACCATTGTTAAGTTTCTCTATAATTTGTTAGCATGAATCTCCAGTTTATATTTTCATAGTATGATATTATTAGGTTAAAGAAGTGCATGAATATTAAAACATTATATGACTAAAGGTGGTTAGTGATTTCATATTATAGTAGCTTTCCAAAAAGTTTTAAACTAGATAATCTTGATCGAAGTCTAATTGAGATTTATTAAATTTATATGATTATGTATGTTGTGTTTAAGTAGCCTTGACGGGAATTTATGTATGTTAATTAAGACCTCACAATAGTTCCATAAATATTATCATCTTGTAGTAAAGTGGATTCAAAAATCTAAATGAGATCTCTTTTGATTTATTGTCTTTACCATATTATTTTCTCTTTTCTCATTATTTGCATGCGACATTAGTTTATTTACCAATCACTCAAATTATTCTGGTAGACAATGGTTGTCAACTATTATAGCTATTATGTCATGAATTGATATCTGGTTCTTACCAATGGCTATACTACTAGACGATAGGTACACTTGCATATTGCGTATAGTTTGTCCCAAAGTAAAGACCATCATTTGAAGCTAAAACTATATAGTTTGCTTCATTAATATATATTTCTTTATACACATCAACGTTTGGCGTTGCTGTAAGGGACACAACATTCTAAGAACAACAAGCATTATTGGACTAGCATAGAATTTGCATTACACCGTCAACTTTACTTCTAATTTTTGTTCCTTTAAAGGTGTTTCTTTTTCCTTATGTTAAACAGATAGTGTATGACCAAGCACCAACTATGGAGCTTTTGGACCCAATGTATGAGCCCAAGAGACATATCTACTTGAAATTAAAGGATCCTTCAAGGACAGTTGTTGCGACCATCGTATGGGATCTATGTAAACTATGTTTTAAAGAAGTTATAAGGTCACAACCAAAATGATGCAAATAAAATAATCATGGACTTTGCACGAGCATCCCTTGATACTTTAGCTTCAACTATCATGTGACCTACCATCGAATCACACAACTTTACAATTAAGTCAGATGTTCTCCAAATGTTACAAAACATGGCAACATTCAACACTTATCTTGCAAATATCCTAGAATTTTGTGACACATTCAAAATAAATGGTTTTACAAGAAAAGCAATTTGCCTTCGTATCTTCCTATTCTCGCTTCACGATCAAGCAAAGGTGTGACTTAACTCGTCGCTAGTCTGGTGCTTCACTATGTTGGAAGACCACACTCAAAAATTATTATTCAAATATTGTTCTCTTTCAAAAATGGCTAAACTACAAAACAACATCACATCTTTCGCATAGGAATATGGAAACTTCGTATTAGGCATGGAAGAAATACAAGGAGATGCTACTAAGATGTTCAGATCATGGTTTAGAACCATGGTTATAGATTCAAACCTCAACAATGGGTTGTCGCCTCAAAGTAGAAAAATCATTGCCGTAGTAGCTGGCATATTGAATAATTAAGGATCAAGCTATTAATAGCTATAAATGGCATAAAAAGTTGATAAGCCATGTGCAAAAACAAGAATTGCACCAGGTTGACGCTAGCACATCATTGGCAGCAAAAGTTAAATCTCTTTTACAAAAATCAATCAAATCCAACTGAATGAAGTTTAAGCAACTTGTAAGGTATGTAGAGGATCACACAGCAGCTAGGATTCTCAAAAGCATATAGAGGAACCACATGAGTATGTTCATTATACGAACATATAGCCCAAACCTCAAAATAACACATTTAGTAACATATACAATCTAGGATGTAGGAACCATTCAAGCTTTAGCTGGAAGGATGGAATCAATATGCAGCAACCTCTAGGATTTGTCTAATGTCCACCATTCTAACTGTAAACTTAAGGATCGCATTTATCACTACAATACCCAGCATAACAACATTCAACACAATTCTTAAATCAAGGTATGGATGGAAGTTCACGAGCCACTAATGGGGCAACTTTGGAAGAAATGGTTGCACGTTTACTATTTGCCACTAAGACACATAGCTTGGTGAAAATCACCATCAGCAATATGAAGAATGATCCGAATGGCATGGAACTGAATTCAGAACCATGAAACTTCCCTAGAGATGATCGAGAATCAAGTAGGACATATTTCTAAACTACTCCCTAAAAGACAACAAGTAGGATTATCAAGCAAATGAACCAAGCCCTAGCCCCGCATGAAAGAAATATGTTTACAAAGCGGAAAGGCCATAGGGGAGGTGAAAGTCATGGTACCGGCACAACGAGTGAGTGCAACAAGAAAAAACTGATGTTCCTGACAAGGTACAACCCAGGCTATGCCTAACAAGTACAGCACAATTAAAAGAACTAGTCAAGGTGTATAAAGCAACCATCCTTTACGTTTGTGAATTTAAGAATGAAAGGACAGCGAGCAATACGAAATGTTTGTAAGCATGTTTAAGCAATTGCAAGTTAACTTTCCATTTGTGGAAGTTCTATCATATATGGTGAAATATTCAAAGTTCTTAACTTATAATCTTATGAACAAAAGAATGATGGAGGAGCAATAAATTTGACTCGAACTTCAAACTCACTTAATTGATCAATTGTAGAAGGCTCAACAGTTAGCACGAAATAATGAGAAGTTCAAGAAGAAGGTTATGAAAGGTATGTTTGATTGGTTGATCAAAGAAGAGGATAGAGTTCTCGGAATGAATAAGATAATTTGGGTACCATAGTTTGGTGCTTTTAGAAAGAAAATGATGGAAGAAGATCATAAATCTAAATATGCGATGCATCCAAGGAGTGATAATATATACAACAACCTAAAAGGGAACTATTGTTTTATAGGCATGAAGAAAGATATATCTATATATGTTGCAAAGTGTCTTATTTATTCACAAGTAAAGATAGAAAATCAAAAGCCTTTATGTTTATTACAACAGCTTGAACTGTTTATATAGAATTGGGAAATGATAACTATGGATTTTAATACAAAGCTTCCCAAGATGAATTGAAGGAATGATGCTATTTGGGTTATTAGTGATAGACTGACTACTAAGTCTGCTCATTTCTTACTACTGAAGGAGACTTTTAGTATGGATAGATTAGCGTAATTATATTTGAATGATTTTGTGTCTTTACTCAGAGTGCCACTGTCTATTATATATCAAATAGAGATAGTTGTTTTATATCTTGGTTCTAGTGGAGTTTTTATAAAGCCTTGGGCACATGATCAAAATCTTAGTACTACTTATCATCCATAGATGGATGGGCAGATTGAAAGGAGTATCCAGACTCTAGAAGACATGTTAAGATCTTGTATGATAGAACTAGGCAAATATATACCCCTTAGGGGACTTTTATATAGTAATTAATATCACTTGAGTATTCAGAAAGCATAGTTTGACGCCTTTATGGTAGGAAGTGCATAATTCATGTGTGTTGGTTCAAAGAAGTAGAAATCAATTATTAGGTCCTGAGATTGTGCAAGAGATGACCGACAAAGTCCTATGGATTCGAGATTAATTGAATGCGACAATGGAAAGACAAAAGAGTTATGCTACTAAAAGTAGGAAACCGTTAGAATTTGTGGTTGGTAATAAAGTATTCTTAAAAGTATCACCATGGAAAGGCATAGTTCAATTTAGAAAGGAAACAAAACTAAGTCATCATTTTGTTGGACCTTTTGACATCATTAAACGGATCGGACCTATAGGCTGCCAGCTATAGTTATATATGGATATTAATGAAGTGCATGATGTTTTCCATGTGTTAAATCTATGTAAGTATTTGGTGAATAAAACTATTGTTATGCCTTCAAAAGATGTTGAGGTTAAGAGAATTAAACAGTCAATTCAAATCAAAGATTACCATCTCAATTATATAAAAAAAGAAATTAGCATTGGTGAAAGTAAGTGGAATTCCAAACGAGAGCTCTTGAATATACTTAGGAATTAAAATTAGAGATGACAAAGAAATACCCTCACTTGTTTATGTAAAATTTAAGGACAACTTTAATTTCAAGGTAGGGAGGGTGTAATAAATTTTTGGAAAACTTTATACATGAAATACTAAGTCATGAAAGTCTAGTTTGAAAGTGATAAAGTTTGAAAAAAATAAGGTTGGGTTTTGGTTGTAGACCGCGACCAATGTGCCTGACGGTCCACGATGGACCTTTTAAAGAAAACGGGATCTAGGTGGCATAGCGACCATGATGCCACCCTTGGCGTTCTGCAACGTAGCTTCAAAGCAAAACCTCATTAATTGCAATGTGGTGTGATAAAAAGTACAAGAAAATGACACATGTCATTCTTAGTGTCCCTATCATTTAGCATCTGACAAAACACATGGCGACATGTGGGAAGTTTTTAATGGCTTTAACAAAACTTAGCCATAGAGGTTCAATCGCGAACCACTACCAAGACCCTTAGCAGTCCATGATGGAGCTAGCAAACAACTTATAAAAGGCTACAACTATTGAAGGCTTCATTTATAAAAGGCTTCGCCTATTGAAGCAGACATATTGTATCAAATACGTTTCTTTCACCTCCAAATCAACCATACTTCTACTATACCACCATATCACCCCCGTTTAAGCCAGTATTATACTGCTTAAGTTTGTGGAATCATAGTGGAGGTTATAAGCATGCAACACTGAAGTACAAGGAAGTTACCTTGGAAGATTTTATATAACTCAGTGAATTATGCTATGTATAAAATCTTCCAAAGCCAAAGATGAAGTTGGTGAAAAGGTGGCATGCTTTCTCTGATCACTTTTGACAAAAGCTTAATCTGATGAGCCACCAATTTAGATATGTTGGTCTTTTTTCTGTAGATTAAGGTCTTTTTTCTGTAACTTTCCACTCTTGTACTTTTATCCTTTTTATAATATATTAGGATGTGAGCTATTGCATGTCATAGTCACAAGTCAAAAGCCAATCTTCCTTTTGACTCTACATGATCTTGTTGTCTAGATTAGTGTTTCCAGCTGTCTTCAAAGTATGGCCGGTTGTAGGTTGTAGTATAAAGTATCTCATGTATCAGTCCTTAGGGACTAAGCCTTGTAACTTTGGTTGAACACTTAAAAGCAATATATAACATCCTTGAAAACCAACAGCTTTGTTCTTGTTTGTGTTCTTTCCTTTAGTTCTTTGTTTCTTTCAGCTGGTTTCCTATTTAATCTGTTAACTGTTCTAAGTCTCTCCTCATTGTGAAACTGTTGCATTGAACCCCTTCAACGGACCTGCAATTGGTATCAGAGCATTCCAGTCTCTTGATTGTAAGATCTTACCATCTTAAATCTGCTCAAATTCATAAAAAACTTATCTGCTCAAATGGCAGATCTCTCCAAATCTAATATGGAAACCGACACCATGACCAAATCTGCACTGATCACTCCTAATGACTTCGACACTTGGTGCCAAAGAATGGAATGATTCATCAAGTCTCAAGACAGCAAGATGTGGAGATCTATTCTCTCTGGACCTCATGTCCCACGCACACCTTCAGCAACTGCTACTGGTGAAATGATCCCAAAGGATGTGGCTGGCTATTCTGATGAAGATTGGAAGCGGATAGATGTAGATCAGAAGGCCATGACCGCTCTACAAACTGCTCTTCCTAACTCTATCTACAGAGGCTTTAAGAAGTGCAAGACTGCCAAGCAGCTCTGGGATGCACTTATGCTTATGTATGAGGGGTCTGAGGAAGCCAAAGAGATCAAGAAATACCTCATGAAGCAGCAGTTTGAGAACTTCACCTTCAAGACATGTGAAACCATGACTCAGCAATATTTTAGATATGTTGAGATTGTGGACACTCTGGCGGATACTCGTGTCAAACTAGAGAATAGGGATATTGTGAGAAAGTTCATGTTCTCTCTTCCCAGAGAATGGACTCACTACTATATGGCCATTAAGAGAACTGAAAACCTCTCTACTCTTACCCTTATTGAGTTGTATGGTATCCTGAGCGGTTACTAAATGGAGATGAACATGCAAAATCCATCTCGCAACTCATCCAGTACCCACAAGAGTTTTGCCCTCCACGTAGTCGAAAGGGACAGTAAAGAAACTCAACATCATATTCTTAACTACCCTGACAACTCACAAAAGTGCTCTTTCATCACCTTCCCGGAGACACCAAGGGAGAGCTACATCCAAGTAAGCCCAATCCAAGAGACAAGCTCTTCTCAATCCTTTGTGTCTTCTAATGAAAGTTTAGGCAACTTTCTCCTCACTCTAGAAGACTTAGACCGCATTCATCCAGATGATCTGGAGTACATGGAGATTGTGTAGAGGACTGGGAGAAAGTTTCCTAGCAATGTATCCAATGGAAAGTTTGGACTGGATAAAAGCAAAGTGAAATGTTACAACTGTAACCAAATGGGACACTTTGCTTGAGAGTGCAAGGAAGCAAGGACAAAAGGTGGCGAAGCACAATCTAGACCAAACTACACTAAGGGAGCTCTAAAAGCTGAAAAGTCCAAACAACAGGCTGTAGTTGCTATTGAAGAAGGAGGCTTTGATTGGAGTTTTCAGGTTGAAGATGCTTCTCCAAACCATGCCTTGATGGCTGATCACGAAAAACCCAAGGTAATATAACATCTTTGTACTACTGAGTGCACTGCTAAAGTTAGAATGTAGATCTTATTACTTGGATGTGAGATTTGACCTTGAGTCTTAGAATATTTTAACAGCTGATTTTAAAAGAGCAGCAAATGACTATAAACTAAAAATAGAAATTTAGAGAAAACTATTTCTTCTCTTAAACATGAGCACACAAACTACAAGACTAAAATCAAAGATCTCATAGCCAAGTTAACTGAATGCCAGACTGAGCTTGTGATCAGCAAAGCCAGGGCTAAAAAATGTGTTCTTGAAGAGGAAACCTTCAAGAACATCATATTCTTATCTTTGCATGCCAAAGTGTCTTACCAAAACAGGCAGGGACTAGGATCGAGTGAAATAGCTCCTCCACACACTCTATTATCTGTGAGACAGCCAAGTTGTGGAACTAGTGAGGATGAGCTACCTCCTGAAGATCCAGTTCAAGAGATAGATGAAGATGATAATGAAGAGGAAATGGTGAAGGATGAGCCTTAAGTGAGTGAAGAGGCTCATTCTGAGAAGGGACACCACTCTCCCGTAGCGAAGAAAATGACAAAGATGCCCAATTTTGCAAGAAAGAATTTGATCAGGGCAGCTAAGAGGAAAGCAAAGAAAGCACAGGAGATCAAAACCACCTTTGTCTTGAAGTAGAAACAAGTATTCAAATTTTCTTGGTTTTAGGTGGTGAAGACTACAAACTTAACTATGGATTCTAGTACTAGGAGTCCTAGTTCAATTTCAAACCATCCCTGTCAAAATAGGAAGGTTGATAGAAAGTGTACCACTTGCACTGCCTGAACCATCTAGCTCCAAAAGCAAGACTATCCTTCAGAAGCTTGCTGTATCATCTACAAAGATGAAAAAAGAACTGGAAAGAGATCAAGCTCAACCAACCTCTCAGAAGAAATTTGTCAGAAGTATTCCAACTAAATGCATCATGTGTGGCAGTACTTCTCATCTTCCTAAGGATTGCATCTACAATCCCAAAAGTACTATCAATATGACCAAAAATACTTCTAAGATGAAGAAGAAGAGGACACTTTCAAAAGGAAAGTCACTTTCCTTCGGAAGCTAAAAAATGAAGGCAAAAAAGATAAGTTTAAAATTGTCTCCGGAAGAAAATTTGGTCTCAGATGAAAGGAATGCATCTGAAGTACTGAATTCTGCAGTGGATGCAAAAACTTACAAAGGTTCAGTCTACAAAGCTTTCGAAGTTGTAAAAACTTCCAAAGCATTGAAGGCCAAGTCTAATATTTCAAAGATGGTATGAAAGATGAAGGAAGGCCAAGTGACTAAAGTTTCCTCATCATCAACAGCTCAAGATCCCCAAAGCTTACACATAGGATCCATGTTATTGATTTATCTTCTATTAATATTAATGTACCCAAGACAAGTAAGGCTTGGGTTTCCAAATTTAACTAACCATCTCTTTCTGTGTAGGAACAGCTCAAGACCAAAAGTAATGTATGGATCATTGATTGTGGTTGTTCCAGGCACATGACAGGCAATGGCTCCTTGCTTTAATACTTTAAGAAGATTGATGGAGGGTCAGTTACTTTTGGATGAGAAGCAGGTGGTTACATCACTGGTAGGGGCAAGGTCACAAATGGTAAGCTCATTATTGAGAAGGTAAACTTTGTCAAAGAGCTTGAGTACAATCTTCTTAGTGTATCTCAATTTTGTGACCAAAAGTATAACATGTTCTTCACTAAACATGAGTGCATTGTTCTCAAGCCTGGGGTGAACATTCCTTAGGAGCATATTCTGCTCAGAAGGAAAGGGAACATGTACAAGATGGATTTGCAAGAAACATCCCCTTCCGGAGAAGTTTCATGTTTTCTGTCTAAAGCCAATAGTGATAAGTCTTTCCTTTAGCATAAAAGAATGTGCCATGTAAACTTTAAGAACATGAATAAATTAATTAAAAATGATTTGGTAACTTAAATGCTAAAGGAAGAGTTTACTAGTGATGACCATTGTGTTGCATGTCTAAAAGGAAAGCAACACAAAGTGTCTTACTAGCCAAAGGAAATCAACTCTATCACTACTCCCATTCACTTGTTACACTTGGATTTGTTTGGCCCCACAAGTGTAATGAGTTTAGGAAAAACTTCATACTGTCTTGTGATAATAGATGACTTCACTAGATATACTTGGGTCTTCTTTCTTAGAACTAAGGATGAGACCCCTAAAATCTTGAAGTCTTTTATTTTGAAGATTGAGAATCAATCTGATCACAAGGTCAAAACCTTAAGATGTGATCAAGGCACAGAATTTAAAAATCATATCCTTGATTCATTTTATGAAGAAAAAGGTATTTCAAGACAATATAGTGCTCCTAGAACTCCTTAATAGAATGGTGTTGCTGAAAGGAGAAATAGCACACTTATTGAGGCTGCAAGAGCCATGTTGTCTGACTCTAAACTGCCCGTCACCTTCTGGGCAGAGGCAGTCAACACTGCTTGCTATGTGCAGAACAGACTTTTAGTTGTTAAGACTCATGGTAAGACTCCTTTTGAGCTGTGGCACAAAAGGAGACCTTTCATTGATTTCCTCAGATCATTTGGATGTCCTTACACCTTCTTGAATACCAAAGATCATATAGCCAAGTTTGTTGAGAAATAAGATGATGGACATTTCATTTGATACTCTTCATAAGCTAAGGCTTACAGAGTATACAATCTCGAAACCAAGATAATTGAGGAGTCAGCTAATGTGATTTTTAATGAGCACACACCCAGTGTGAAGGGTTCTTGTCCTGATTGGCTATTTGATCTTGATTTAGTTACCAACTGTTTTAACAAATCTTGTGAAAATTTTTCAGGTTCTAAAGGTAACTCATCAGCAGGAGATCCTGATCCAAGATTTGATCTAAGAAGACCAACTGATTAAATATCTTCAGCTCTAGTGGTAACAAACCTTGCAATTGGAAATCTAGTCAGCACATTCGTGACAGACTAATTAGCTATCACATCTGAAGTGCCTACCAATTCCAGTTATCAGGCACCAAATTCAAATGAAATGATTTCCAATGTAGGAGAAATAGAGATGGTGATTCTAACCAAGAATTTCATGGTACTAAAGACCTCTCCATTGAAGACAACATTAATGATGTCACACACTCATTGGATCAAGTTTCACTTGATAAGTGTGTTGATGTGGTGGGTGATACTCAATCACCATATTTGAATTTCACTAATTTATATCTATCAAATCAACTTGCTATGATTCCTCAACTAAGAATCTACAAGTCCCATCCCACCACAAGCATCATTGGAGATGTTGAAACTGGGGTAAGAAAAAGAGGACAAACTCATAATGCAAATGTTTGTTTGCACTTTTGCTTCTTGTCTCAAATTGAGCCTAAGAAAGTTGAAGAGGCTTTAAAGGATGGAAGTTAGGTTGAAGCAATATAGGAGGAACTGCTTCAATTCAAGAGACAGAGGGTTTGGAATCTATGTCCTCTTCCTCATGGGAAGACTACTATAGGAACCAAATGGGTTTTCAGAAACAAGAAGGATGATAGAAGACTGTCATCAAAAACTAGGCAAGACTAGTTGTTCAAGGGTATATTCAAGAAGAAGGGATTGGCTACACAGATGATTTTTGCTCCTATGGCAAGACTTGAAGCTGTTAGGATATTCCTTTCTTTTGCTGCATCCAAGGATTTCAAAGTCTATCACCTTGAGTCAAGTGTGCATTTTTATATGGAGTGATTGAAGAGGAAGTGTATGTGCAGGACCGTTTGAAGGGTGCAAGTTAGTTTTCACAATGAGGAGAGACTTAGAACACTTAACAGATCAAATAGGGAACTGGATAGCTTATGATGATACTAAGATAAACACAAGTAAACAAGAAACAGAAAGCTTAAGAACAAGATAATTGGTTTTCAAGGAAGATGTATACTGCTCTCAAGTTCTATTACAAGTGTTACAAAGCATACCTTACTAAAATACAAGAACCTAAGAAACTTTATACTACATCCTACAGGCGGCCATACTTTGAAAGCCAGCAAGAAACACTGATCTAGACAACAAGATCAATGTAAAGTCAAAAGGCAGATTGCCTTTTCACATGTGACTATGACATGTCATAGCTCACATCCTATTATAATACAAAAAGGATAAAAGTACATAAAGTAGAAAGTTACAGACTCAAGACCTTAATCTATAGCTTCCTAAAGCATGGACCTTTTCACGAACTTGTGTAAAGTTGGTGAGCCTGCAGAGTGGCAGCGGAAAGTTGGTCAGCTTTTCTGAAAAGTTGTTGATCACAGAGAGCATGCATTCTCTGTCTTCGGAAGAAATCAGTCTTCTATCTTTGAGGCTTCGGAAGACTTTGTCTTCTAAGCTTCAAAAGACTTCATCTTTGGCTTCGGAAGAATTGGTCTTTTGGTTTCGGAAGATTTTACACTTTTGTAATTTTCTTGTAGAGTGTAAAACTTCCGATGTAACTTCTACCATGCACAAGGTGCATGCATGCAGGAGACATCTTGACTGTTTTGAGTGCATCAGCCTCTTCAATAATCCTTACAAACTCCCCCTAGGTTGATGCTACCAAAACAGAGAAGTTCTTTAGCAGTTGATAGTCCTCATTAGGATCAAAAGCATTCCCTTCTTCATCAGCTGATCTGGATCCTTCAGACTCTCATAGAACCTTCTCATGTCAAAGAGATCATGTAGAGGTAGATCAAGCATGTCCTGCCAGAGATAGACATCTTGACCACCTTGATCTCTGACAACATACCATCTGTCTGGATTTGCAGCAAAAGTCCAGGACAGAATGGGTCTTCCTGATGCAAGAGGCTCAACCTGAATTGGAGTTGATTGGTCAGCCTCTTGTTGCACATCCTCAGGATGTTTTGACTCATCTTGAGGTGATGAGGTGGATGCCTTGGACTTTTTTTTCTTTCTTATGTCCCTTCTGATGACCATCCTCTTCCTCACTCAATACTTTAACTGAGGAGCTTGGCCTGCAGCACCGGATGGACTTTTTGTGCTCTCCTCAGTTGGGTCCTTATTCCCCATTTCATCAGTAGGAGGGGACTTAGAATCCTGCTGTGGGTCAGAAGATGAAGTTGGCTTAGTTGTAGCTTCAGGTTCAGGCTGTGTTGTCTCTTCAACCTTCACCTCAACTTTAGGTGCAGCTGGACTTGGTGGAGAATGCAAGTCCACAAGCTGACCTTCTTTGATCTTCTGCTTGATCCTCCTGATGTGCTCATCCATTGTGGATAGAGACATAGGACCAAGTCTCCTTCCAGATAACCCATACAGCTTCAAGAAGCTCACCATTTTTAGTTTGTCAGCAGACTTCTTCTCTTGGGCTCTGATGGTGGCTCTTGTTTTAGAAGCTTCCTTTCTCATTTTTCTTTTAATAACTTTTCTTTGAGTTTGAGCCTCTTCATTAAGCTGTTTTAGGTACTCAAACTTAATGTATTCAAATGAGAGTGGATTGAGGGCTGCTGCCTGATAGAGTCCTATGGCATTTAGATAAGCAATCATCTTTTGTCTTTCTTGTTCCCTGTTATCTAAGTTTCTTCCTCTTCAACAGCCACAGACTCCTTCTCAGGACTTTTATGAACTGGAGAGAGGACAGGAGCTTTTTGTTGTCTTTTTCTTTTTCTTTCTTCTATGATTTTGAGAAGCAGTTCTGCTGCCTCAGCCTCCTTCCTCTCTTTATACAGCTCCCTGTCTGCCGATTTAACAAGTTTTGCCAAGGGGAGAGAAATGATTTCATCAATGGTGTAGTTCCTAAGTCCCAGATAATTCAATCTGGCTGCCCTTAACTCATCATTCTAAGTATCAGGCCTATGGGCAACCCTGATTGCAGCTTGCGTGAAACTTGGGACTTCTCCTGATCTTTCTCCCCTGGCCTTCCTCTTCCTCTATCTCTTCTCCTCCTCAATCTCCTCAAGAGTCATCTTCTTTTTTCCTTTGTCAATTGTGGGCCAGTATGACTCAGGGTGGAAAGAGCTTTGGCCTGCAGATGGTTTTGATGAGCTTGAGCTCTGGCCAGAGAAAGGTTGTGATACACCTTCACCAGCAGGTGTGTCACTGAGGGTACTTGGTGTAGAGGGTGAGCCTGTCTAAAGGTTCACTGGTTCTTCTGCTGGGCCTTCAACTGAGGTTTCCTCTTCGAAGCTAATCTTAGGGTCTGCCTAAATATTCAGTTAACCAACAGTTTTCCCTGTTAGGATCACCTCAGCTAACCTACTAGCCTGTCTATTTTGGCTTGGGTTGATGAAAGGCAGGTTAACCAAGTTCATACCATCATGGAAACTCAGGGTCTGAAAGTTGAAGAGTTCCTGCTGCCCCTGAACCCTTGATAGCACCAATGCCATTCTTGAAGAATCATACCACCATCCCATTATTGGATTTTCAGCTAAATGGGATGGGGCAGGCATGGACATTGGAATTCCTTCCTCAAATAGTTGTTGAAGTAAGGCCTCCACATCAGTGTGAGCCTGAGGAAGTTGTTAAGTCTGGACAACTGCAAGTAAGGGTGGTGAGTCCTTATTGTCCACACTTATGACAGAACTCCCAGGTTCTGTAGTTGTAGGGACTTTCTCCCCCTTTTTGGTAGCATCACCCACTTGCATAGGTGAGCTGGTGGTCAAATCCACTACTTCCACAGGTTCTTGTGGACCTGGATGAGTTTGTCTTAATGGTCTCTCAGCTAGCTTGCCCTTGAGATAGGTGATCTCAAGTTGCTGGTCATTGACCTTCTTCTGTAAGGCAGTTGTTGTTGCACCAAAGAGGTGCACATGTCTTCTAGTTGTTGCACCTTTAGTTTCAGACTCCCCTCATCTTTAGATGAAGAATCATGAGGGGATGAGAGAGTTGAACTGATGTCTTCTCCCTCATCACCAGCATAGTATTCTTGGCTGCTGGATTTCCTCTGCTCACTGACAACTTCAAGTGAAGTGTCAATGGGCTGAGTTACCATGGTTGAGGTCTTAATGATGTAATCACTAGCAGTAGTAAGAGCCTCTTCCATATGGATCTCCTGTACTTGTTCAGGGAGATCCACCTCAGTTTGGGGTGGATCATGTGGGCTAGATATGGGAGTGACAGGAGCATTCATCTCTCCTTGAGTATGGGTGAAGAAGAGAGACTCATGGTACTCACTGAATCCCATATCTTCATCATTATAGAATTCAAGGTTTTGGATTGGTTGGTTGAGATCTAGAGGCTGGGGATGGTAACTGTCCCCTGAAGGTTGATCATTAGAGTTTTGAGACTCTGAGTGAAGGCTTAAGGCTGTTTGGGTTATGAGCTCATCAGGCTGAGCATGAGGAACCTTGGCACTGATAGTATGAGAGATGGGAGTGGTTTGCTCCTCAAGAGAAGTGGGAGCTCCAGTGTCCACTTCTTCTTGCGTGGGTGGTGATATAGGGGCCTGCTCAGACTGAATAGCTTGAGCAAGGGTTCGTTTGTGTTTTCTATAGTAGGTGATGGTTATTGTAGGTTGATGGGGTGGATGAGAAACAACAGGTGTAGTTCAACACTAGCTGGTGCTGCTAGGTTATCACCTTGAGCAATGAGCTCTAACATTTTTGGGACAAGGGCTGTCTCTACCCCAGAGAATCCCACAGTTGGTTTTCTTATTATTTTAAAGATGACCGGCTTCATATGACCCAATTTAAGAGTTTTACCTGTTCCCCTCAACTGTGAGCCCAGTTCACAGTTGAGAATGTGCTGGACATATCTAGGGAACATGTAATACTACAAGGAGTCCAAGTTTGATAGTAAATTAAGGTAAACAAAGTGAGAATACCTGAACTTGACCCCCTGAACCAGTCCATGGACTATGAAGGACAGATCCTCAGGAATCTGGTCCCATCCTCCATGCTTGTTGGACAAGCTGTGTATGATGACATGTAGGAGGTACTTCCACTGAGAAGAGACCTTCCCTTTCCTGAAGGTTTTGACTGAGAAGTCTCCTTCATATCCCATCTACTCAAAGGACTGATTAACAGCCGATTGGGTAAAGGACACATCACCTTCTGCATCATCCAGCTAAAGATGGTTGTTGATGATGGCCGGAGTGATGAAGATTTTCCTCCCCTGCACTGTGGCAGGCAGTGCCTTCTCCCCGTCCACGGTGACCTCTTGGTAGGTCCGCCAAAAGTCCAGCAACTGATCCTCGTAGAGAGGAGGATCAATGGTGAGAGAGGTGAAGTAGTGTGACAAAGAAAGGAAACAGCAAATCTCTAAGAAAGCAGGATCTTTCTCAGAGTTCAGCAGAGCAACCTGATTATGTTGCCTGTGTAGTTGCATGGAGAAATCGGGTTGGTATCTGCGGTTAAGGTTTGCCATTTGAGAGAGCTTCGTCAGGAAGAAAAGTAAGAACAAAGTCGGTTTATGGATGAATTTAAGTTAGAAAAGTGTTGCAGATGATGAGAAAAAAGTGAAAGAGGGGGAAACCGTTGGGTATATATATGAAATGGATTTGAGACAAAGTTAATGCGAAAGGATAAACTTTGAAATCTGGATGTCGGTCCCACCTCTGAAAAAGTGCCCAAAAGTAGTTTTCTTGGAAGTCGAAATCTTACGAAGGTAATTTGGCTTCGGAAGATATTTTTAAGAGTTTTGAAAATTTTGCTTCGGAAGAAGAATACTTAGAGTATTCTTCTCTTTTTAGATATAAGTACTTTCGGAAAAAAATTTTCCTTTAAGATCATTTAGATACTTAAGAAGAATTTGGCTTCGAAAGATATTTAGAAAATTTCTTCCGAAGGTAAATTGTCATAAGTAGTTAATTGGTGTTAAAGACATAATTTTCTTTCGAAGGTAACTTAGTTTCTTCCGAAGAAAAAGATGTTCAAATTTTTCAAAATTCTAAGGAATATTTTCTAAACAATCTTCTTCCAAGTTAGTTAGGGACTTATGAAGGGTGATAAAATAGACAACTAGGGACACACAGATTTTAGTAATAATATTGAATTGAAGTTTAAGAAAAAGCTACTCAAAGTTTATCATCCCAATAGCTGTTATAAGATACTTAAATCTCTGTTCATCAAAAGCTTTAGTGAACAGATCATCATATTGTTCATTTGTGTGAACTTTGACTAGTTTGATTAACCCTTTTTCAAAATTATCTCTAATTAAATCATACCTGATGTTGATATGCTTGGTCCTTGAGTGCTGTACAGGATTCTCTGTAATAGAGATAGCACTATTGTTGTCTATGTGGATGGGAGTCTCCTTGAAGTTGAACCCATAGTCTAGCATCTGATTTTGAATCCAAAGTACTTGAGCACAGCAGCTTGCAGCAGCAATGTATTCAGCTTTAGCAGTTGATGCAGATACACAGGATTGTTTCTTGCATTGCCATGAGACTATCCTTCCACCAAGAAATTGACATCCCCCCTGATGTAGACTTTGCAATCATATTGCAGCCACCATAATCACTATCTGTATATGCATACAGATTGAAGTCAGAATTCTTTGGATACCAAAGGCCAAGTGATGGAGCACCTTTGAGGTATCTTAAAATTCTCGTGACAGCAACCAGGTGTGTCATCCTAGGGTTGGCTTGATATCTAGTACAGATACATGTGGCAAACATGATATCAGGCCTGCTGGCAGTAAGGTACATGAGAGACCCAATCATAGCTCTGTAGAGATGCTCATCTACACAGTCCCCCTTAAGAACAGGTCCAAAGGAGTGGTTTCTTGCTATGGGAGTCTTTGCAACCTTGCAGTCAGTCATGCAGAATCTTGTAAGTAAGTCCTGAACATACTTTGACTGACTTATGAAGATGCCATTGTCAACCTGCTTCACTTGAATTCCCTGAAAGAAATTGAGTTCCCCCATGGCACTCATTTCAAATCTATTCTTCATCAGCTTCTCAAAGTCTTTGCAAAGCCTTGGATTAGTTGACCCAAAGATAATGTCATCTACACACACTTGAACCAGCATCAAATCATTTCCAGTTCCTTTGATGAAGAGAGTTCCATCTGTAGTACCCCTTCTGTAACCATGCTGACATAGGTACTGAGATAGAGTCTCATACCACTTCCTTAGAGCTTGGTTCAACCCACATAGAGCTTTATCAAGCTTGCAGACATAATTAGGACGAAACTTTACGACCGTTTTTTCGTACACGTTCACTTGCATCACATACACAAGTGTTCTCCCGCCTTTCGATCGATACACAGTTGAGGAGGCTGATCACGAACGCTATAGGTGTGGGAGCGATCCTGGTCAGGGAAGGCTAAGACGGCGCCTCGCTTTTCCTATTCACTAGTACAATGCGTGCTGCTTTCCTTATGAAATGGTAGAAAGTAAAGTTCCATTATTGGACTAAGAAAGATCTTATTACCTTAAGGCCTTTTATTCAGGATCTGCAAAACCAGGTGGTTGTTTGACATACACCTCTTCATCAATCACCCCATATAGAAAAGCACACTTGACATCAAGTTGGTAGATCTTGAAATTCTTGGATGCAGCAAAGGCTAGGAATATCCTAACAGCTTCAAGTCTTGCTACTAGAGCAAAGACATCAGTGTAATCAATTCCTTCTTCCTGAGTATACCCTTGAACAACTAGTCTTGCTTTGTTCTTGATGACAAGTCCTCTATCATCTTTCTTGTTCCTGAACACCCATTTGGTTCCTATAGTAGTCTTCCTAGGAGGAAGAGGACATAGGTTCCAAACCTTTTGTCTTTTAAATTGAAGCAGTTCCTCCTGCATTGCTTCAACCCAACTTCTATCTTTCAGAGCCTCCTCAACTTTCTTTGGCTCTACTTAGGATAGAAAACAAGAGTAGAGACAATCATTTTTGTCATGGGTTTGTCCTCTTGTTCTTACCCCACTGTCAACTTCACCAATGATGTTTGTGGTAGGGTAAGACTTGTGGATTATTAGTTGAGGGATCATAGTAAGTCGGTAGGAAAGATCCAAATTTGAAAAATTTTGATCAGGCAAGGCAGATTCACCCACCACATCAGCACACTTATCAAGAGAAGCTTGATCCAATGAGTGTGTGACATCAATGATGTTGTCTTCCATGGAGTCAGCATCAAGAAATTCTTAATCACTGTCACCATTTCCACTTTCTTCTACATTTGGAACTCCTTCCTTTTGGTTTTGTGCCTCTGAGCTGGAATTTGAAAGCACTTCAGATGTATCAGCAGGATTTGTCATTGTTGTGCTGATAGGAGCTCCATCTGTAGAATTAGTTACCACTGGAGCTGAAGTAGATTGACTTGAAGGTCTTCTCAGCTCAAATCTTGGATCAGGATCTTCTGTTGAAAGGTTACCTGTAGATCCTAAAACATTCTCACAAAACTTGTTAAAACAGTTAGTAACTAAATCAAGATCAAACAGCCAATCAGGACCAGAACCTCTCACACAAGGAGTGTGTTCATTGAAAGTCACATTGGCTGACTCATCAACAATTTTGGTTCTGAGATTGTACACTCTATAAGCCTTAGCTTGATAAGAGTATCCAATAAAGTATCCATTATTTGATTTTTCATCAAATTTGGCTATCTGATCTCTGGTATTGCTATCTCAATAGATCCTAGTCCCTGCTTATTCGGATAACACACTTTGGCATGCAGAGATGATGATATCATGTTCTTAAAGGTTTCTTCTTCAAGAACACATTTTTCTGCCCTGGCTTTGCTGATCACAAGCTCAGCCTGGCATTTAGTTAACTTAGTGATGAGATCTTTAATCTGAGTCCTGTAGTTGGTGTGTTCATGTTTGAGAGTTGAAATGGTTTTCTCTAAATCTTCTATTTTTAGTTTATATCCATTTTTAGCTCTTTTGAAATCAGATTTTAAGATATTTAAGGACTCAAGATCAGATCTCATTTCCAAGTTATAGGACCTGTATCTATTAACTTTAGCAATACATTCAGGAGTACAAGGATGTTCCAATACCTTGGCTTCATCATGATCAGCCATCAGTGCTTGGATTGGAGATGCATCCTTAACTTGAAAGCTCCAGTCAAAGCCTCCTTCTTCAACAACAACTGCAGCTTGCTGCTTTGGCTTCTCATTCTGGTTGACTCCTTTAGTGTAGTTTGGTCTGGCTTGTTCTTGGCCACCATTTGTTCTAGGTGCCTTGCACTCCCTGGTAAAGTGTCCTATTTGGTTGCAGTTGAAACACTTCACCTTACTTTTGTCTAGTCCAAACTTTCCACTGGCTGCATTGCTAGGAAACTTTCTCCCTGTCCGCTTGTAGAACTTCTTGGCTCTGTGAGTGAGAAAAGCCATCTGTTGGACTATCTCCATGTACTCCAGATCATCTGGATAGATACAGTCTATGTCTTCAAGGGTGAAGAGAAAGCTGCCTAAACTTTCATCAGTAGACATAAAAGCATGGGAAGAGCTTGTCTCTTGGAATGGACTTCCTTGGATGTAGCTCTCCCTTGGTGTCTCAGGGAAGGTGATGAAAGGACCCTTTTGTGAGTTGTCAGGGTAGCAGATAAGATGATGCTGTGGTTCTCTGCAATCCCTTTCAACCACATGAAGGGCTAAACCCTACTGATTGCTGGAGTTACCAGATGGATTTTGTATGTTCATCTCCATCTGGTACCCACTGAGGATACCATACAACTCTGTAAGAATGAGAGTCTTAAGGTTCTCAGTCCTTTTGATGACAACATAGTAGTGAGTCCACTGTCTGGGAAGAGAGGACATGAACTTCCTCACAATGTCCCTGTTCTCAAGAGTTACTCCAACATCCATTAGAGTATCCGTAATCTCAACATACCTAAAGTATTGCTAAGTCATGGTTTCACCTGTCTTGTAGGTGAAGTTCTCAAACTGCTACTTCAAGGGGTCCTTTTTGTTTTCCTTTGCTTTAGAGGACCCCTCGTACATGAGCTTTAGTGCATCCCATAATTGCTTGGCAGTTTTGCACTTCTTGAAGCCCCTGTAGATAGAGTTGGGAAGAGCAGTTTGGAGGGCAGTCATGGCCTTCTGATCGATATCTGGCTTCTTTTTATCTTCTTCAGAATAGTCAGCCACCTCTTTTGGGATCATGCCACCTCCAGCAGTAGCTTAAGAGGTGCATGGAATGTAAGGTCCAGTGACAACAGATTCTCACATCCTGGAGTCTTGAGACTTGATGAAGCCTTCCATTCTTTGACACCAAGTATCAAAGTCTTCAGGAGTGATCAGTGGGGACTTTGTCACAGTGCCAGTTTCCATATCAGCCTTTGAAAGAGCTACCATTTGAGTTGTTAAGTGTTTTGTGAAAAACTGAGAGATCTAAGATGGTGAGATCTTACAATCAAGAGCCTGGAATGCTCTGATACCAATTGCAGGGCCGTTTGAAGGGTGCAAGTTAGTTTTCACAATGAGGAGAGACTTAGAACACTTAACAGATCAAATAGATCAAATAGGGAACTGGACAGCTTATGATGATACTAAGATAAACACAAGTAAACAAGAGACAGAAAGCTTAAGAACAAGATAATTGGTTTCCAAGGAAGATGTATACTGCTCTCAAGTTCTATTATAAGTGTTACAAAGCATACCTTACTAAAATACAAGAACCTGAGATACTTTATACTACATCCTACAGCCGGCCATACTTTGAAAGCCAGCTAGAAATACTAATTTAGACAACAAGATCAATGTAAAGTCAAAAGGCAGATTGCCTTTTGACATGTGACTATGACATGCCATAGCTCACATCCTATTGTAATACAAAAAGGATAAAAGTACATAAAGTAGAAAGTTACAGACTCAAGACCTTAATCTACAGCTTCCTAAAGCATGGACCTTTTCACCAACTTGTGTAAAGTTGGTGAGCCTGCAGAGTGGTAGCGGAAAGTTGGTCAGCTTTTCTAAAAAGTTTTTGATCACAGAGAGCATGTCTTCTCTGTCTCGGAAGAAATCAGTCTTCTATCTTTGAGGCTTCGGAAGACTTTGTCTTCTAAGCTTCGGAAGACTTCATCTTTGGCTTCGAAAGAATTGGTCTTTTGGCTTCGGAAGATTTTACACTTGTGTAATTTTCTTGTAGAGTGTAAAACTTTTGAAGTAACTTCTACCATGCACAAGGTGCATGCATGCTGGAGACATCTTAACTGTTTTGAGTGCATCAGCCTCTTCAATAATCCTTACAGTATGCCAAACAACCACCTAGCTTTATAGACCCATATCATCCTGATTATGTCTGCATGCTTGATAAAGCTCTGTATGGGTTGCATCAGACTCCAAAAAAGTGGTATGAGACACTGTCACAGTACCTTGTCCAAATGATTACAAAATAGGTACCATTGATAGCACACTGTAAGGTTGCTAAGACTCCCATAGCAAGAAACCACTCTCTTGGTCCTGATCTTGAGGGGGAGTATGTTGATTAACATCTCTACAGAGCTATGATCGAGTCTTTGATGTACCTCATAGCTAGTAGGCCTGATATCATATTTGCCACATGCATCTATGCAAGATATCAAACCAACCCCAAGATGTCACACCTAGTTGCTGTCAAAAGGATAGATATCTCAAAGGTGCTCCCAAGCTAGGACTTTGGTATCCAAAGTGTTCTAACTTCAATTTGTATGCATATACAGATACTAACTATGGTGGCCGCAACATGACTACAAAGTCTACATCAGGGGGATGTTAGACTATTGATTCAACTATGTCTACATCAACTGTTGAAGCTGAATACATTGCTGCTACAAGCTACTGTGCTCAAATGCTTTGGATTCAAAATCAGATGTTAGACTATGGATTCAACTTCAAGGAGACTCCCATCCATAAAGACGACAACAGTGCTATCTCTATTACAAAGAATCCTATGCAGCACTCAAAGACAAAGCACATCAATATCAGGTATCATTTGATAAAAGATAATTTTGAAAAAGGCTTGATAAAACTGGTCAAAGTTAACACAAATGTACAATATGCTGATCTGTTCACTAAGGCATTTGATGAACAGAGATTTAAGTATCTTATATAAGCTATTGGGATGATTAACTTTGACTAGATTTTCTTAAATTAATTTCAGAATTATTTGCTAAACTGTGTGTCTTTAAGGTTGTCTATTTCATCACTTATAAGCCCAGTTATCTTGAAATAAAATTTTTCTAACTGATATTCCTTAGAATTCTAAAAGTTTGAAATATAGTCTCTTTTGAAAGATATTAAAATTGACTTCGGAACAAACTTATGCATTCAAGTCTAATATATATTTTACCTTCGGAAGAAATTCTAAAATATCTTTCGAAGCTTAAATTCTTCATTTAAAATACTTATATGACTTGAAGAACAATTTTCTTCTGAAAGCAATTTAGTCTCTGAAGATTTATTCTTAAATAAAACTTCTGATGCTTAATTTCTAGCAAAACAAACTATATTTCGAAAGCAATTTTACTATAAGTAAACTTCTTCCGAAGCAAATTCTTGCAAATATAAGAAATATCTTCGGAAAACAAATTACCTTTGGAAGATTTTTTTCTACTTTCAAGAAAACTATCTTTTTGGGTACTTTTTTCAGAGGTGGGACTAACATCCGGATTTCAAAGTTTATCCTTTTGCATTAACTTTGTCTCAAATCCTGTTCATATAAATATCCCTTTAACGGTTCCCCCTCTTTCACTTTCTTCTTCATCTGCAAATTCCTAACCTAAATTCACCCTCAAACCGCCTTTGTTTTTATCTTCCTTTATCACAAAGCTACTCACAAATGGCCAACTCTGATCAACGAAACTAGCCTGATTTCTCCATGCAACTACACAGGCAACACAATTAAGTTGCTCTATTAACGTCTAAGAAAGATCCTGTTTTCTCAGACGTCTATCGCTTTCTTGCTCACTCCTCATACCTCACCGCCCTTAACATAGACCCTCCACTCTATGAAGATCAACTGATGTACTTCTGGAGAACCTGCCAAGAGGTCGTCTTGGACGGTGAGAAGGCACTTAAAGCCCAAGTGTAGGGGATGATTGTTTTCATCACCCCAGCCTCCATCAACAATCATCTAAGGCTGGATGATGCTGAAGGTGAAACATCCTTCCCAGATAATCTGTCAACCACTCCTTCAGACCGATAGGCTATGAAGGTGACTATACAGTCAAAACCTTCAAGAAGGGTAACATCTCTTACCAGTGGAAGTACCTAATCCATGCTATTATTCATTATTTATTAAACAAACATGTAGGATGGGACCAAATCCATGAGGATTTGTCATATATAGCCCATGGGATGGTACATGGGGTCAAGTTCAAGTACTCTCAGTTTGTCTATACAAATGTGCATGCAAACTTGGACTCCCTAGAGTATTACATGTTCCCTAGATATGTCCAGCACATTCTTAACTATAAATTTGGCTCACAGTTGATGGGAACATGTAACACTCTTAAACTGGGATAGATGAAGCCTGGTATCTTTAAAATCATGAGAAATATCACTGTTGGTTTCTCAGGGGTAAAAACAGCTCTAGTCATAAAAATGTTAGAGCTCACTGCTCAGGTGCCAACCTAAGAACACCAATCAGTGTTGAACCCACACCTGAAACCTCTGTTTCACCCTCACAGCCTCAAATCACCATCACCTACAAAAGAAAATCCAAACAAACCCTTGCTTAGTCTATTCAGATTGAGCAGGCTCCCATATACTCACCCATGTAGGAGCAAACCACTCCCATTACTTCTTTGATCAGTGCTAAGGTTCCTCATGATCAGCCTGATGAGCTCACTCCCCAAGCTAAAAGCCTTCACCTAGAGTCTCAAAACTCTAGTGAACAACCTTCAGGGGAAAGTTACCATCCCCAGGCGTTAGGTCTAAACCAACCAATTCCTGACCTTACTTTCTATAATGATGAGGATCTGGATTTCAGTGAGTACCATGAGTCTCTTTTCCCTTCCCCTACTCAAATAGAGATGAGTGCTCCTGAAACACCCATTTCTAGCCTACATCATTCACCCCCTACTGAGGTGGACTTTTCTGAACAAGTTCTGGAAATCCATATGGAAGAGGCTCTCACTTCTGCAAGTGACTACATCATTAAGACCTTAACCATGGCAACTCAGCTACTTGACACTTCTCCTGAAGCTGTCTTGGAGCAGAGGAAATCCAGGGGCCAAGAACTTCATGCTGGCGATGAGGAAGAAGACTTTGATCCAATTCCCTCATCCCCCCATGATTCTTCTGATAAAGACGAGGGGAGTCTACAACTAAAGGTGCACACATTGACTAATACATGCACCTATTTAGTTTCAAAGGTAAGTCATCTGGAATCTTAAATGGTTGTCTTACAAAGAAGGGTCAATGACCAACAACTTGAGATCACTAATCTTAAAGGCAAGTTAGCTGAGAGACCCTTCAAGAGAACTCAACCAGGGCAACAAGAACCTGTGGATGTGGTGGACCTAACCCTTAGCTCCCATATGCAAGAGGGTGATGCTACCAAAAAGGGGGAGAAAGTCCTACCTAAAATCAAAGAACCTGGGAGTTCTTCTCAGAGTATGCACATAGAGGATTCACCACCCTTACTTGCAGTTGTCCATACTCAACAACCTCCTCAGTTCTAAATTGATGTAGACTCACTTATTCAAAGCTTGTTTGAGGAGGGAATTCCAAGGGCCATGTCTACGCTATCCTATGCTGCTGAAAATGAAATAATAGGATGGAGGTATGATGCTGATAGGAGAGCCCTAATACTTCTTACACTTCAGGGGCAACAAGAAATATACAGTTTTCAGACCCTGAAGTACTATGACAGTTTACCTCTAGTTCACATGCCACTTGCCAATCCAACTCAAAACAGGCAAGCTGACAGACTAGCTTAGAGGATTCAAGACAGGGCGGTTGAAGAGTTCAAACTAAGAAGAGGAAAGAGGCTAGCAGGCAATGTCATTGGTCAACTGGATGTTGAGGTGGACCCTAAGATTAGCTTCGAAGAGGAAACCTTGGCTAAAGGCTAGTGGTAGAGCTTATGAACCTTGAGACAGGAACTACTTCAACACCGTTTACCCTCAGTGAAACACTTGCTGGTGAAGGTGTATCACAGCCTCTCCCTGTCTAGAGCTCAAGCACAGTACCAGTCTTAAAAGGCCAAAGCTCTCTCTACCCTGAGTCATACAGGCCAACCATTGATAAAAAGATAAGGAAAATGACTCCTGAGGATATTGAGGAGGAGAAAAGGGAGAGGAAGAGGAAGGCAAGGGGGAGAAAATAAGAGAAACCCTCAGCTTTATGCAAGCAGCAATCAGGGCTGCCCACAGGCCAAGTACTCAAGATGATAAGTCAAAGGCGGCCAGATTGAACTACTTGGGGTTAAGGAACTACAACATTGATGAAATCATCTCTCTCCCCTTGGATGAATCAAATGAATTGGCTGACATAGAGCTATCAAAAGAGAGGAATGAGGCTGAGGTTGTAGAATTGCTCCTTAAAATAAAGGAAGAGAGAAAAAGAAAAAAAATATACAAAGCCCTTGGCCTCTCTCCAGGAAAGTCCTGAGAAAGAGACTGTGGCTATGGAAGTAGAGCAAACTCAGATTGGCAGGAAACAAGACATACAAAAGATGATAGCCTATCTGAGTGTCCATGTCTCTATCAGGCAACAGCTCTTCACCCTCTCTTATTTGAATACATAGAATTTGAATATCTCAAACATCTGGAAGAAGAAGATCAAACCAAAAGGAAATTTGTAAAAAGGAAAATGAGAGAGGAGGCTACTACATCAAGAGCCACCATCAAAGTAATGGACAAGAAGTCTGCTAACAGACAGAAGATGGTGAGCTTCTTGAAGCTGTATGGGTTCTCTGGATGGAGACTTGGTCCTATGTCTCTATCCACCATGGATGAGCACATTAGAAGGATCAAGCAAAAGATCAAAGAATGTCAGCTGGTTGACTTGAATTCTCCACCAAGTCAGGCTGCACCTAAAGTTGGGGTGAAGGTTAAACCACAAGAGACAGCACAACCTGATCCTGAAGCTACATCTAAGTCAACTTCATCTTCTGACCCACAGTAGGGTCCTGAACCTTCTCCTTTTGAACATATAGAGGAAAAGGACCCAACTGGGGAGGATAAGTAAAGGACAACTGATGCTGCAGATCGCCCTCCTCAGTTAAAATTCAGAAAGAGAAAAAGAATGGCCATTAGAAGGGACAAGAGAAACAAGAAGATGTCTAAGGCATCCACCTCAGCACCTCAAGATAAGTCAGAACATCTTGAGGGTGAACCCAAAAAGGCTGCTCAACCAACTCCACTTCATGTAGAGCCTTTTCACTTACAGGCTGATACAACCAAAGAGCTCTCAACATGCAACACTAAAGTACAAGGAAGTTAGTTCGAAAGATTTTATATAACTCAGTGAATTATGCTAAGTATAAAATCTTCCAAAGCCAAAAGTCTATATCTTTCGAAGCCAAAGATGAAGTCTTCCGAAGCTTCAAAGACTGATTTCTTCCGAAGACAGAGAAGACATGCTTTCTCTGATCACTTTTTGACAGAAGCTAAACTACTTGTCGCTACCATCTCTGATGAGCCACCAACTTAGATAAATTGGTGAAAAGGTCCATACTTTTGTTAACTATAGATTAAGGTCTTTTGTCTGTAACTTTCTACTCTTTGACTTTTATCCTTTTTGTAATATATTAGGATGTAAGCTATGACATGTTATAATCACAAGTCAAAAGGCAATCTGCATTTTAACTCTGCATTGATCTTGTTGTTGAGATTAGTGTTTCAAGCTGGTCTTTAAAGTATGGCCGGCTGTAGGTTGTAGTATAAAGTATCTCATGTATCAGTCCTTAGAGACTAAGCCTTGTAACTTTGATTGAACACTTTAGAGCAATATACAACATCCTTGAAAGCCAACTGCTTTGTTCTTGTTTGTGTTCTTTTCTTTAGTTCTTTGTTTGTTTCAGCTGGTTCTCTATTTGATCTGTTAAGTATTCTAAGTCTCTTCTTATTGTGAAACTGTTGCATTGAACCCCTTCAACGGTCTTGCAGAGGTATTGTTTGGGTTGGTAGCCGATTTTAAGAGATTATTAAGTGATTATTTTGTTCGTCTATATGGTCAACATGATGGCAAACTTCATATGCATGTTATTGTCTATTTGCCTTGTGTGCACAAACATTTAACAAAGTTTTCAAACATATTTTATGAAACGTTAGTTTACAAATTTCTAGTTCAAAACAATAATAGCATGTGATTGTAGTAAATCAATCAAGTAATGTTTTAAATGACCATGTCACATTATACATATGATTTGATCAAGCATACACGTATTTGTGGTTGACTTTGTGTTATGCCACAATGCGTCAAAACTCTTTACAAATATGTTTGAGTTGTGAGTACATATGAATTGGTGATGAGATGTTAGTGTATATACACATACCTGGTATGGGCCTTGTTATTAAATGAAATAACTATAAAACAAAATGTGATGATGATTTTAATACTAATCATTTTGGAAAAAGGTAAGGTAACATGATTCACCATCGTTACACTAACGTTTTATTTTCAAAATATTTTTAAGTAACTAAGTTAGTTATGGATAAGACAAGGTTTTCATGTTTACATAGACCTTATAGCTTGGACTATGTAATTGAATGACGTGAAGACCTTTTATTTAAAAATTTTATGGCTCAGACCAATCATGTATTCAAAAAAGAAATTTTGTAAACAACATGTTTTTAAATATATTGTAAATTGTTAAGGAGTTCCTAAATCCTTGTTTTATATATATGAATGTTCAAGTCAACCTTAAGTTTTAAAATACCTCAAGAGTGAGGAGATGAATGTATAATCAACCAATAATGTTGATTGTCTGAAATAGAGACATAAAATATCTTTCACTGCATAAAAACATATATCAACAATAGTATAGATCATTTATAGAAATAAAAAACAATGAAAAAGACGTCAGCTGAATCAAAACTCTAAGAGGTTTTAAATAATTTGGAATCTATATTCATGATACTAGATTATCCTGAAAACGGGGTGTAACATTAAGGAACAAAACTACTCGTTAAAATCAGAAAGTCATGCGTTTATCACATATTTCTTTGTACGTACACTTCCCATATAAACCACTTTATATTCTAAACTTTGCCTATATATATATATATATATATATATATATATATATATATATGTATATATGTATATATCCACATCCATGTATATATACACATATCTAGTATCAAGAGAAAACCACAAACTTATAAGAAAAACATGAACCACTCTGGCTAATCATATAATTTATAAGTTATTTAATTTCTAATTATCTAAAAGGTATTTGAGTTCATTACAACCCCATGTTTTATTTTACTTAATTATAAGTTTTTGATTAAAATCTCTTCACGAGTGGAATGAAGATTGATTTACATATATGTAACTTGTATGGGTTACATATACATAACTCATATTTTTACATATGTAACTCGTAGTTAAATTGATGTAACTCATGGATTTTGTTGCTTTCTCATGAAATCTTCTCTACAAACAAACATATATAAACATAACTCATATTTTTACATATATAACTCGTAGTTAAATATACGTAACTCATGGATTTTGTTGTTTTCTCATATGTAACTCGTAGTTAAATATATGTAACTCATGGATTTTGTTGTACGTACACTTCCCATATAAACCACTTTATATTCTAAACTTTGCCTATATATATATATATATATATATATATATATATATATATATATATATGTATATATGTATATATCCACATCCATGTATATATACACATATCTAGTATCAAGAGAAAACCACAAACTTATAAGAAAAACATGAACCACTCGGGCCAATCATATAATTTATAAGTTATTTAATTTCTAATTATCTAAAAGGTATTTGAGTTCATTACAACCCCATGTTTTATTTTACTTAATTATAAGTTTTTGATTAAAATCTCTTCACGAGTGGAATGAAGATTGATTTACATATATGTAACTTGTATGGGTTACATATACATAACTCATATTTTTACATATGTAACTCGTAGTTAAATTGATGTAACTCATGGATTTTGTTGCTTTCTCATGAAATCTTCTCTACAAACAAACATATATAAACATAACTCATATTTTTACATATGTAACTCGTAGTTAAATATACGTAACTCATGGATTTTGTTGTTTTCTCATGAAATCTTCATATATAAACATACATATGTGTGGAAACAAATGAGTCATTCAGTTTCAATTTTCTTCTTGTCACTTGAGTTCATTCCTTGCGCTGCTTGAATCGATAATGTTTGGTGTAGATACATAAAGTGGGAAGCACCTTGCTTCTATCTACTATAACAACTCGTCCAACACATTTAAGAATAAAAATGCTCCTAAAGGTTGTAATATATGGAAACATTATGGTTTTTCAGTTTCTGAAGGTATTAAGAATAGATGCTCAAGGTTAATTTTAATGTCTTCAATATTATTGTATATTATTAGAATTTATGTTTTCTAAAATTCTTAAAAGATGCATATAAACCTGAACACATACCATAATAATAATAGATTAACAAGCCATAAGTGATGTGCCACTCCTTTATAAAATGGTTTTGGAACTTACATATCTGCATAAACTTCTCCTTCATAAAGGAGTCAGAGATTGTCCACAAGGTACAAATTACGAACCCGCACAAATCATGGACGGACCTACTTTTTGTGTAGGAGGATCACCCGCACCCTGTGAACTTTTTTTATAATTGCATTCATTCGATCTAATTTTAGTCGTCCTCCATCAAAATTTTGATACCGATACCTATTAAATTTTAAGACCGGCCCAACTGATATTTTAAAATGACCTCAAAATTTTAATTTTAAATTTATTTTTAATTTTAATTTTTACTAATATATATCCATTTAAAACAAATTAACAAATATAAAGCAATTAAGTTGGATAATTCAAGCTCATTTTAAAATAAACTAATCTGAATATTTTAAGTCCAGAATAAATAATCAACTCTTCTACTCATTTAACTATTTATTTGTTAAGCGCATTTAACATATACAATTATACCCTCATTCGAAGACTCACGAATTGGATGCTATTTCTTCGAATCCTGTCGAACGCCAACTAATTTATCATGCTAATCAGTGAAATATTGTATTTTTATTATGTATTTTTTTCATAACAAATCAAGTACTTTATTATGTGTTTTTGAAATTTAGCTTGATTTTATATTTTTATTGTGTGAACCGACTAGACCCCAACCCGAATCGTATCGAAAAATATTAATACTTATTTATCGTCAACGACCCTCAAAATTTCATGTCCCTGTGAAAAATTTTCTTAGGTCCGTCACTCACACAAATATCACACTAATAATTCTAATAATGGTTTAATATATGGTCAACACCCTTACGCCCTTGAACACTGTATAACCCAATATATTTCATTATTTCATATATAAAAACACACAATGAAATATCACAAGCCAGAATACACAATTCCTCAAACCTGAGCATTTTCGAGGTAGCATCAAGCGAATATAGAGGAAACGATTCAGAATGTTAACATGAGTTGCTTTTTTTAATGAGGTGGATTCAAGTCTTTTTATAAAAAAGTTGTGTAAACTTAAAAATATATTAGTGTTGGCGTGAGTTTGCCATTACAAAAAAAACTTAGATTATATTAAGATTAAGAGTGGATTGTTGTTTTTCTACTTATGATTTGACCACATATGTTATTTTCATTCAAAAATATTTTTTTATTTTGGCTCCTAAAACTTTGAAAAAAATTGTCATTTTCATTCAAAAATATTAGCTTCATTTTTTAAAATGTTAAATATTCAACGTTAAAAGGCTACTCATGTAAATTTTCATATAAAACAAAATACTACTTTATGTTTACGCGTTGCTCATGAAAAATCTTTCACAAAATTCATGTTTTTAGATGAAAATGATAACTTTCTCAAAACTTAAGGAACCAAATATAAAAAATAAACTTTTTGAACGAAAACAGGAAAAAAAAAAAAAAAAAACGACAATTCGCTCCTACATTAAAGATAAAAAGTTAAATACTTACATTTTGACCCTCTAGATTTGTTAGATATAAATAATAACCCTCTCGTACCTCATGAGTATGTAACCTTGTCATCACATCTCATTTTCCCATAATAATTTTAGTATTTGTCATCAAGAAAAAGAGAGTGTGAAGAAGTCATCATCTAAGAAAAGAGGTAAATACAAAATGAAGTAAATCATTACGAGTAAAAATTCTAAACTAAAAAAGCTGATAACATTTTAATATTTAAAAGATAATTGATTTAAAACTTAAAATTTAAAAATCAAACAAACCGTTAATTTAAAAGAATCTAATTTTTTTATATGAACCGTTAACTTGGTATATTCTTAGTCCTTTATTTGCCAATCATATTACTATATTTCACCAAACGAACAGACAACGTTGTAAACTTTCACATGAGATTCTGTTCGTCTTATCACACATCGGTGAGACCATCAAGATGCCCATCACAATATAAGGAACCAAACACATGAAGAATCAAAGATAAGGTTTGAATCAATTTAAATAAGAATAATGTTACATTATTAAAACTATGTTTTAACAATGAAAATAATTCTAGGCGATAAAAGGTTTATGGATAGGTTAATAATTTGTTTTACTTAATTCTCAACCTAGACGCTTCTTCTCTCTATATTACTACTTAATTTCTCTTTAAAATTTACAAACTTCTTTTTTTCAAATAGTCGAATTCTTTAAATTCATTGCATTCTTATGATCATGAAGCTGTAAACAAGTTGAGTCGAGTGTACTCAGTGTGGGATCAGGCTCGGCTGGTTTAAAAATACAAACAAGCTAAGCCGGCTTGTTTATATTAACGAGCTCAAAATGTGAGTTTGAGCTCGGCTCATTAAAATATCAGTCAAGCCCGAGCCGGTTCGCGGGTCAATTATTTATTTAAAATTTTAATTTTGTTATTTTTCACTCATATCCATATATATATATATAATAAAACATATTTTTATTTGTTTATCTTAACTCATTGAAACAATAATACGATATTGATATTTCATAAACTAAAATCAACCTCTATAAGTTTATACTTAGAATTTTTTATTAGAAAATACTAAATCATATGATCTAATATGACAAAGATTTGGTTTGTAATTAATAAAAAGTATAATTTCAATTAGCCAATAACTTACACGAGCTCATGTTACCACATGATAAAAGCGAAGGTTAATAAAATCTTCATAAACCTAAATCACAAATGCAAAGTGGTTGGTCTAATGACAAAATACGTAACACTATTTTTTTTTCGGACATAAGAAATTTTTAATCCAATAATAGTTTATAAATCATATATAGGCTAGATTGCAAGTTCCTCATTTATTTTTGCTGAACATTACAGAAATAGTTAGATAGAAAAAAATCACTTTCACTTGTGTCGTAGCTAGCTGCTTTTCGAATAAATTACACAGCTCGTCCCGGAAATTTGATCAAATTTCACCTTTATTCTCTTGGGTTGAAAAATTACAAGTTTAGTACTAAGATTTTAAATAACGTAACACTTTTCATCCCTGAGTTGGATGGCCGTTAGTTTTTGGGTAAAATTTTTCAAAATGACCATTATACCCTTCCCTTTGTTTACGGAAAAGAAATATTAGAAACCTAGCCCCCTTGGTACCCAACACCGCCATAGAACCACCATCATTTCACTCACATCTACCACCAAAGATCTTTTTTCCCCTTCATCTTCTTTGATTTGTTCTTGTATTTCAATGTACAGATTCATATACATACAAATCAGTATTCAATTGTCAAGTTTTTCGGTTCGATTGATGATGGTGATGATGTTGAACGATCGCTACGTCCGGCGTTTAGTTGCTCAATCATCGTCGTCACCCGTTCACGACTTCCGCAATCATTATCAAAATCGTAGGGAACCGGCCGGGGGGGGGGGGGGGGGGTTTAACGGATATCCAAGTCAAGTACGAAAAAATGTCACTTTTTCCAAATCTTAAAACTAAACTTATAATTTTTCAATCCTATTGACAAAATATGAAATTTGAGCAAATCTCAGGAACAATCCACATATAATTTACCCCAAATTTTAACTTACTTCACCCAATCACCCGCAACCAGATGGCACTCAATTACCTCCCCAACTTTTAAGTCTTAAAATCTTATGATTGGTTGGAAACTTATGAAAACATATCCGTTTGAACTAATGATGTTACTTTCTAACATTTTTTTTAAAATATGATTAATTAATCATATGTCGAGAACGTAAAGCAATAATTTACCTCGTTCTTGGTTAACTTTTTATAGCCACTCTATCCTAATCGGTTTCTGAAATACCTTAACCAAAATTTTTGGTTTTGGTTATGGCTTAAAGACGAATAAACTCCATACACGCCTTTAAAATCATCAACCTAAGTGTTGTGTTTCCCACCTCATCGCACGAACACCACACGATAATTGGTTTTTGAAATCTTTAACCGAAAAAGAAACGTTTGCTTTTAGCCCCAAGGATCATACTGATGGAAGAAGTGGAAACCACCCATATGTTGTGAAAGACCTCATGTCATTAATTGTTGCAGAATGAAGTCCCAATTTTTTTCTTATTAAAATCAGAGGTTACCCACTATATATCAATAACTTGTATGTTTGTAACATAAGATAAAACAAAGGTTACCCTCTAAATATCAATATTTTGTACGTTTAAAAATTAAAACATATGATAAAATGTATTAGACTTGGTTCAATTCATGACTTTGTTAAATTTATACATAACAAACATTGATCAAATTAATAATTAATGACTTGAACTTGTTTATTCAAATTTCTTCCCCGATCGCGATGTGTACATTTCAATATTTAAATAGAACCACCATAACCCCCTATGTCAAATGCTCATCGTTTTTTCTTTATTTTGTGAATCAAAGACCAATATTTGTCATATGAAAGGCTGATAGTTTGAAAGTGGGTGCACAAATTGGTCAACAAAAACAAGCATGAAAATGTAGTTTTAATACTTAATTTTCCATAGTACCGAGGAATTCGATTTGTTAACAGCAAACTTTAAGTCAGGTGACTGGACACTACCTGACTTCAACTTCAACTCCAACAAATGCAGTAGATCATAATAGCGCGATTGCTTTCGCTTCAGGACTTGAATGTAAGCCGTTAATCCAAGCCATTCAACCTCCCTCCTTTTCACTTTAAGAACTGGCCGTAGACAAGGATCAACGTGCAGGGAAAACACCCGTCTCTTCATAAGCCTATACATATACCTGAAACATGAGAACCAAAGTTAGTTAAATACAACTTTATTTTAGTTATATTCTTCAGAAAAAGCTTGCTACCTCGAAGAGTTGTGGATGATGTCAAAATAAGATCCGGAGTCAAAACTACAAATGTCTGATAAATCACACACATAGCAATGGAACTTCATCGCGCATAGCAGAAACACTTGATAAATATTCAATCTGACAACAGCTGGTGAGTTAATAGTAGAATCATAGAAGATGGCATGACATTTGGGTCGCAAATAATCGCAGACTTTTTTCCTGAAATGTTGACCGGGGTTCCCTTGCCAACAAACTGTAAGTGTTGATCTTATGTGACCATCTAGATACCTTGTGTAGTCAGCCTGAACTTCTAGAGTCTTGCAGTTGATCAACAAACCACTCCACCGAAGAAACTTGTTATCAAAATACAACTTGTTTGATTGTGACCTTACTTTGTCGAAATCAAAACTTAAACCGAATTTTTCTTTGTTCATGTTGCAGTTATACTCGCAGAATCCTCTTTCTAGCCTGGAGAAGAATCCAAGGCCTAGTTTCTTTGAAGTCGATATGAACAGAAAATCATCAATAAACCTAAGTAGCATATAATCTGATTTATCTGATTTAGTGGCAACTTTGTCTAAGAATGGAACAAGTTTGGTATTTTCCATGTGTCCAAGGTAAAATGAGCAGAGTAATGAGGACAAAATGCTTCCTTGTGCAATACCAACAATTTGCTGATAAAATCTTTTATCTATTAATAGGATATTGTTCTTCACATGCTGTTCAAGATTAAAGTGGAGATCATCTTTTGTTGCTGTTCTGCTTCTTCCCTGAAGAAATTTTCTATTATTAGAATGGTTATTCTTTTCGAAAAAGATACAGAATAAGGGCAAAACTGATACCTGATTAACAATGATGCTATGCGATGAGCGACATTGAACATGAGATCGGAATTGTTTACACAAATTAATGTACGTGCATACTTGAAAACGTCGATTTGAGCCAATAATTTGGTGCGTTTGATGTAGGAGATGATCATCAACTAAAACATCTTTCATTACATGAAGCAGTTTATCCTGATTGATGGAATCATAAGCTTTGTGAACATCAGCAACAACCATATACAGATGAGGCAACGTGCTGGATCCATTTTTGACTCGAGATAAGAAATTCCTAATGTTTTTGTGCACGTCGTTGTAACTGAACACCGATGACCCTAATTTTTCAGGATTTTTGATCTGCACATCTTTTAAGGCAGCATGTAAATCCTGAAGAACGACATTTACAGCCTTGAATTCCTTAACAGCGTGTGAATATTGCAGACTTGATGATGATTTAAGATTAGCGAGTGGTCGTATTCCATTTGCCTTTGGCCGGAATCTAACCCTAGAGAAACCAAACCTTCTAGAATTTACGATTTCTTTAACAGAAGTCACATTTACCAAACTATAGCACTCATCCTTTAACCGTGTGATTGAGGTTTTCATCAGTTTTTCCCAGACTGATTTCTCATAAAAGAAAACTTGTAATTTCCCATGCTCGCTTTCGGTTACGTAGAAGTTAGCTTGCAGCAATGGCAATACAACGGATGCAAACAGCCAATATATCCATCTTTCTAGAAGATTCCGCTTTGTACTCGAGTTGCAGATAGAATTGCTGTCTGATAGAAATTGAAAATCTGATATTTTCAATTTAAACATACACTGATGTAACGAAAATTTCTCATATATTCGTAGCCCGATAAACTTGGATATATTCTTCCTGAGGATCCTCCAATTTCCAAGCAGTTCCTTGGGAATAATGTTCATACAAACCGCCCATATAAACGACACCACCTGGTGTTTTGAGCAAGATAAATCTAATAGAGAAGATTGCTGCATCACATTCACAGTTACAGGTTACTTGAGAAGATTAAAAGATATTAATATATCAAGAATAGCTGACCTCAGATGTGGAGCTTTCACCTTCAATGGAGTTTTTATCCAAGACATGCTTATTTAGTAATTTTACACGTGGACAGTAAATTGATTTCCGTATAAGAATCCTAAGCAGCTTATGCAGAGAGTGATATCTATAAGAATGCATCAGATCAGAATCAGATTATTAAAAGCATGTAGCTGTGAATATGTGTGTCGTCGACTCACAGGCATGTTGTTCTAGTGGCGCACACGCCATTGCTGTGAGAGCATTGGGTTGGCTGAACTGCTAAACCAAAAATATCTTTGAACAAAGCGTTTGCACCAGAAAAATTTGGCAGCAGAGAAGTTACTGTCTTAACATAAATAAGGTCATCAAAAGTTATATTTAACAAAGTTGTATCTAAATGAAATAATGTGTTGAAGAAAAGAGAATACTTTTTTGTGGAAGAAGTGATGAGGTACGTTCCAATCTGTATAACATCGGCCGCTTATTAATCTGCTTTTCGGTGGGAATTTTCTGAAGCGTTTGCCAAACCAAACAACAAGAGCACTGGGATTTCATCTGTGTACATAACATACATTGCAGCATAATAACACACACACATATTACATATATATACATATATATATAGAGAGAGAGAGAGGGAAAGATAGAAACAAGAATAGCTAGTAATCAAATAAATCAAGCTTTAGCTTTGAGCATATTGTAACCTATTGTTGAGATTTCCATCTTGGACTCCATGCCTTCCTTTTCAAATGCCAAGAAGTGGCTCTTATAGTTTTTAACTATTTAGTGGTTCTCATTTGAGCATGCCTCTGTATGTATATATATCTATAAAACTTGTTACCTTCTCCTCAGGTGAAGAACTTTTTGCTTCACATGTGTATCGAGATGAAAGCTTCCTTCGTTTACGTTTGTGTCTGCAAGCATGTGATCTTGATCGCTTCTTAGACTGAACCATAGACAGGGCTCCATTTTCTTGGGCAAGTTGGCTTATGTCAACATCAATTGTGGAACTTCCATGACAACTCACAGAACTTCCTGATATATTGTTATTCATAGAGACAGAATCAGCTTTATGGTGCCTCTCAGGAACACCCATATTCATAGAGACAGAATCAGCTTTATGGTGCCTATCAGGAACACCCATATTCATAGAGACAGAATCAGCTTTATGGTGACTCTCAGGAACACCTAACAGAAAGGTTTAAATCAACAATTTGTTAACCATGAAGCTAAGACAACGTTGATTCACTTAAAGGTAAACCTCACAATCACTCCATGAGAGTATATCTCAAGTACAGATGATGATGCATGAATAAAAAAGCCTTGAATTGTTTTTTAGTCAAACATAGGACGTGGAGAATTATGTTCATTCTTATGTGGCTCCATCAAAAAAAGGTCTTTATGAAGTAGACATCCCAGCAACACGAAATGTTTATGGTTCTTTGTAAAAACTACAAATTAATCTAGAAGATATGGATCATGAAGAGGAGGTTGCCTCTGAAGAGGACGCCTTTCATCAACAATGGAAGACCGAGTTTGTTTCCTTATTGATTATATAGATAGTTTAATGTTGTTTTCCAAATCGTTTTAGGAAATGTCCTAAGATGGATAGTTATGTGGCTTTGATATATTTTGATTCCTCATATTAGGAAATGTCCTAAGATGGATATCAATGAGTGTACACATTTACTCTTTTATTAATATCAACATTTTCCGGTTAAAGTCCCTTCACCCAAAGACAGAAGAAGATAACAGAACGTGCATCCATGTCAAGGATTGCGAAATAGTCCCAAACTAAAAGAAAGTACATCTATGGTCCCAAATGTTTGTCAAAAGTTAATGTCCATCCATGTCAAGGACCACCAATGTTATATTTTGGCAAACACATAGGACCATGAATGTAATTTCTCAAAGTTTGGGACCAAATCTGCAATATGAACATTTCATAGGTACCATCTGCGTAATTAACTCATCAAAATAAAATAGGTGTGAGAAGATTATACATCAAATTTTATTTCTTACATGACTATTTGTACCAAAAATATGAAGCATTTAACCTGATGAAGACTGCTGATTCTTGGGCTCAGATATATGTTTCAAGTGTTGCCAGCATAAGTCATTAATGGCAATTCCTGCCACCTGATGATGTTTCCTTCTATTTAGAGGCATAAATATTGAAGAATACTTCAATAAATGTACCATGAGGCCATCTCCAACCTGCAAATGTTATAAAGATTTAACCCTGATAAATACTTCAATTCCATCTTTTCAATTTATACTTTTAGCCTATTTCATAACTACTCAACTCAAAAAGATCCTATATATCTTGATTCGAATAATTTTGAAAACCATCTTGTGAAAGAAGGTAAATTTACAAGAATTCAACCGAAAAAACCAGGTAACAATTACCCTTGTTAAAAGAAGACTCCATGAAGATGATGTTAGAGCTTCTAAAACAATGCTAGATCGCTTGTGCTGTCAAATATATATAAAATATATTAGCACTTAGCAGTAACAAATATTATTTCCCAGCTCAGAATTATCAACCTAATATATTAGCAGTGACAAACACCTTTAAATGTTAAATATACAGCCAACCCCAAAAGATAGCTCACCTTATTGTAGCCTGTGCATATTACATTCTTTGTAGATGTTTTCTCAGATAATATCATTTCAATAGTCTTTCTAACAATCTGCATAAGTAAGAAGAAGCAGCAGAAGCTTATAACATTTGTTTGAAAATGAAATTCAAGCTGACTCAAATCTTCCTCACGCAAGGCTCACTTCTACGTGTGTGAAAGATTTCATTAAAAAAGTAAAAATGTTAAGAAAATCATGACCTATGACTTAGAGGCTATTTTATAGCTTCTTATGGTTAATGTCAACTTAATGGTTCAATCACATAACAATTAAGAGATAACCTTAAATCTTTAATGATTCCCTCTTATTCATTCAAAATTAAAATTATCTTTTAACTATAAGACCACATGTTATGGTTACGTGAGAGAGCTTGGATGGGTGCCACATAAGCTGGCCCGCACCCCCAACACCATTACACCCATTTTTTCACCCACCACACAATAAAATTTAATTTTAAACACCTATAATAACATTCACTATAAATCCCCCGTTATTATCTTTATAATTAAATTAAAAATCATTACTTTTTTCTCAACTTTTCAATTAAATAATATTTTCTTATAACTTTATCATTACATTTTCTATTTTATCAACTTATAACCACTTTAAAAAATATTAAAAATTTTATAAGGTTATACCGTGTTTTCCCAAATACGAGGAAACTCAATGCAATCTTTGTAAATATTCTACATTTTTCACTCACAATCACCTACAACCATCCCGATAATATTGGGCACCCACTCACGTGGTGAACAGGCCGGGAATGCTCTAACACCCCACATTTTAAAATCCATACTTGTTAAATAATAATTATTTAATCACAAACACCAAAAAGCATTTTTGAGCGCGTCTACGTGCGAAAACTTTCGAGAGAGAGAGAGAGAGAGACCTGAAATTGGGGCCAACGAGAATGGTGATCGAAAGGAGGAGGAGAAGGCGCATTGTGGGAGACGACTACAAAGCAGTGATGGAGGAGCTTACGGTAGTCAGGTGGATCGTCTTCTCTGAGCAGAAACGACATGCGATCAGCGTCGGAGCGGCAACGAAGGCAATGCGGACTGGCCTTGCAGCAGCAGTGGACGGTCGCCGGAGGGATGAAGGAAAGTAGGGTTTCGGCGAGGGTGCGAGCACGGTTCTGGAACAATCTCCATAGCACCTCAGGTACTCTCCGTTTCTTCGTCATCAGATCACATCACTAGATCAGATCAGATGAGATCAAGAAAGAGTATAGTAGTGAAGATTGAACTCTGTGTTGAAGGCAATGTGAATGCACGAGTATCGATTTGCCGCTTCCGTTTGAAAGAATTTTATGTATCTTCTCCGGCGTTTCAAATTCACCTGCGCCATTTGTCATTTGTCATCTGTAATACACACCTATTTTCAATGTTTTTTACAATCTCTTGTTTATTAAAGCGACTTTACAAAATCTGTAGCACATTATAAAAAGAAATATTTAAGAATAATACATGAGGCTCTTTTGTTACTTGTTGAAAAGATTTTTCCGTTTAAATATATATATTATTTTATAGTTAACTTTTATATTTTAAAAAACTAAATTAATAATTTATTTTGATTTTTTTATATTGATTTTTAAATTTAAATTTTTTGCTTTTATTAACTAAATTGTTTAATCATATTATTTTGAATTATGTATACTTTGATAGTAAAATAAGATTTATTAAAAAAAGTTAAAAAGAAAAAAAAATACTTGATGATATATTTATATATTTGGGTTAGTTTAATTTTTAGATGGTCAGTTTTTAATTTACATAGACCAACTGTATGTTATATTAACACAAGTCAACTATATGTTATATCATCCAAAAAAGTATTCGAAAGTTTATAAATTATGAGAACAATTTTTCATTTGTTTTTGTTATGTGTAATACGTACTTAAGCATAAAAGTATTTATACATATATAAGTTATATCGTTTTCATATATTCAACAAGTGTAATACATAAATTTCTAACCTAGTTGATTATATATAGTAAAGTTATGTGATCATGTTCGTTTAAATATAGAAAAGAAAGAAATTAGAAGAAAAGAAAAAACATTTGTGTTCCAAAGTGTTTTTTAATTGAAGGAAAATAAAAAAATTGTAGTACTGAATTCATTTAAGAAAGAAATAAAAAAGAAATTGAAAGGAAAATAAAACGTAGGATCAATCATTCCAAATTGAAAGAAAATGAAAAAAAAATGACAAAAAAATGAAAAGAAAAGAAAAGAAATTTTTTTTTTTTGACTCTCCACAAGTAAACTCAGAAACACAACGTAAAAGGATTGCTATTGTAATATTGCATGAAACAAATCATGTAAATGTTTTTCAAAATTAAAAAGAAATACTATACTCAAATTATACAAAACAAAATACGTATTTTATAATGTTTTTTATTTAATACTAATGTACGAAAAAATTATAGCCTTTCAAAAACCATTGGGGAAATTGATTTCAAAGTAAACAACTAATTATATTATAATTTAGATTTAGAGAACACAATTTTACCCGCTTAAAGTTTCAAAAATTAATATGCAAAGATAACGTGTCCTTCTTAAATATTTTAAAAATATTATTCTACACGTGGATGTATTGTAAATTTTAAATAAATATATATCATACCAATATCATATTCAAATTAATGAGAATAAAATGCGAAGTAAAACGAAGCTAATAATGTTAGTGGAGACGCACATTAAAACAAAGATGATGGCAAAAAAAAAAAAAAAAAAAAAAAAAAAAAAAAAAAGATAAGTCAAATTAATGAGAATAAAATGCGAAGTAAAACGAAGCTAATGATGTTAGTGGAGACGCACAATAAAACAAAGATGATGGCAAAAAAAAAAAAAAAAAAAAAAAAAAAAAAAAAAAAAAGATAAGTCAGGTGACTTCTAGTGGCTTATTTAGAAACTTTTCTTATGGGGGTGGAAATTTTTAATGTTAGTTTGACTATCGTAATATAGTATAGTATTTCGGTCCGATTGGATCAAATTGGGTCGGATCAACTTCATTGTTAAAAAGAATCCTTAAAACGGTTCCCAAACTTTTATTTGCAAATATATATATGTACAAGACGATAACTTTAACTATACTTATAAAAATGATGATAGGTGATGTTTGAAGCAATCATGCTTGTAAAAATGACAATATTAGTGACGGAACTAGGACTTTTCACTTGAGTAATCTTAATATAAACTTTTACCATATTGTTAAGAGAGTTAATTAGTCTTTAATATCAATGATATTTAACATTTTTGAAAACAATGTCAGTCATTAAATATAATATTTGATCTCTCATATGTTAAAAACAATACAAATTTAGTATGTTTAATTGTCATACTCATTTGTTTTTATATATATTTTGCAATCGCCTCCCTCTTTTTATCTTAATATAATTACTTTATTATTAGAGGGCAGAAATACTAATTTTTCTTTAGTTACAGACTCTAGATAGAGAGAAAATATTGTTCGGGGGATTGTTGAAGGTAATTGGACCCCATTGTTGTCCTGCTCCTAACATTATGTTGAGATAAAATCTTGCTCTTTCTTCATTTTCAAAAGTTTAAGGAGGTGGAGATTGCAAAAACATTTATGGGGGCGAACGAGATTTTCACGTATATATAATACCGGAAAAGAATTTTAGGGTGGGCGGCTACCCCCCCCCCCCCTTCTCCCTTGCCTTAGGTCCGCCAATGCTTCCAATGGTCCCTGACACTTCAAGCTCCTAGTGGTTCAAACAAAGAGATGGAAATAGATAGAGTCAAAGATGATGATAAATTTGATGAATCCTTACTAAATCGGCTATCTAAATTAGGGATTTATCGTTGTGAATTTAGCGTTCCAAAAACATTAGGCCTACATCCCTTACAATACAAGTTTCTTCAAGTACTTCCCGCCTTAAACCAACACAAAAAGTATATGCAAGCGCATCTATCAATCTATCAATACTAATAAAAAAAGGTTTTTTGATAACACATGGCGAAATTATAAAGTTTCTAAATCTTATTTTTCCGCTTCTCTACCCTAATTAATAATTGCATTAACAACCAATTGTTTTATTTAATTCATTTATGATTAAAATCATTTTTATAAATTAAAAAAGAGACCCTTTTATAAATGTAATTTCTAAATAAACAATTTTTTATAAAATAAGAAATTTTACTAAAAGATTAGTTTTTTAAAAATATGAAATATTTTAAAACTTGTGTCTTTGAAAAATAAATTTTTTTATGAAACAAAAATGATTAAAGTTATATCTTTTTATAAGCAAATTTTAAAAAATAGCATTTTTAAAAACATTTTGTTTTGAAACAAAAAAAAAACTTTCATATCTTTGTTTTGTTATTTAAAATACTTACTCGTACATAATTTTAATAATATCATATCTCAAGATATTATTTTATAATTCATAAAGTTTTATTACCAACTATTTAATATTTATTTATGTAACCCGTGTAATACATGTGATACATGTATCACATAATAACATCAACGTATTGTGCCCCTCATTTTGACATTCAATACCACACTGTCATATGATACACCCATTAGTTCCTTCTCAGATAATTCATAAACCGTCAGAAAGATGACATCATAAACAAATCAAGCCTCGTTGTAATGAAAGAAATAGATTGGATCACCAAATACTAAACCTGGTCACACTCCATAACAAGTATGACCACGATACTTGAGTCAAACCCAGTGGAGGAAAAGACAATGACAACATACAAAGGGTGGGGTGGGTTAAACTTAACTAGAAGGGACTCGTATTTTTTTAATGCTCATTTGTCTTTTGGTTAAGGGATATATAAGACATTTCACACACATAATTCACTAGAAAATTTAACAGTCACTGTAAGGATCACCGACATTACAATGCAACAAACAGTTAAGACCATAGCTGTAATTTCTCAAAGTTTGAAAGCGTAACCGAAATATCAACAGGGACTATTCGTGTAATTAACTGATTTTATGATGAAACATGAGCACCGAAACGTAAGTATGTAACTTGCACCTCACATTAAATTCGTGTGATTATAAGCAATCACAAGTAAAAACAAAGAAAACTAGCTAAAATTTTGCATAAAATTGCAACTTATCTGCGTGAAGACGACAATCAAGACACTACAAAATACAACAAATTTAGTGTTACATGTGAAAATATATAAGAAAACGTGACAGAGAACAAGACTAGATTGCCAAGCAGGCCGAGTGATCGTCGCTACATCTCTCAACTTCTCATAGCTCATCCTGCAAGACCACCACCGAACATTTTTCAAAACAACGACAAAGTTCATTTAAGAATCTCAACCAGAGGAGTACACGGTCTGGCTCAAACCAGTCACACTGATCGGTTTGGTTTTCCCGTAGGTCTTTTTCAAACCGGACTGAACGATTAGGTTTTGAACCCATGAGGATCAAACATGCTAGAATGTTAAGTAGTGCTAGAAGTTTCGGGCCAACCTACCCAGTTTGATTCTTATCACCCTTTTAGTTTTTGATCCTTATCACCCTTTTAGTTATGTTTATGGTTTATGGTTTACAGTTTAATTGTAATTTCAGCCTAGTAAACCAAAACTAGGAACCAAACCATTAGCGGTTATTTGGTTTGGTTTCAACATTGACGGTGTGGTTTACAATAATTAAAGCCATCCTCATTGTTTCGCTATAAAACCGTTCAAACCAGACCACAAACACTCCAAGTTTGAACCCATTTATATAAAAAAAACAGGGAACAAGCTGCAGATGAATATATACAACATGAGATTTAAAAAAAAGTAACTGAATATATGAAAAAGAGACTTACATGATAATCGTCATAGTGGCGCTGCAGTTAAGAAAAAACAAAATCAGAATTAAATTACAAGAAAAATGAAATCCAAACAACACCAAGATAGCAGAAATTGTGTCCTTAGAAACTTTGATGGTCAATATCTTAGAGGGCATTTGAATTTGTGTTGTGTAACCAGCTATATAATTAGTGTCTTGAAGTAGCAACAATCAGTTGCAACTAGGCCAACGAGTTAAGTTTCTATCAAGAAACTCGAGCTTGTTTGAGACGAGTTATAACAAGTTTAATCTCAAGCAAAAAAAATATATATACTTTTAATATATGAAGACCCAGCTCAAGCTTAAAAGGGCTCGGCTCAAGATCTTCCCTGAACTTTACGAACCTTATGTAAATTTATAAATATAATTGAAATTTAAATATTATGTTATTGTTGGTTTTTATTAATGTTAAGACTTATTTAAAAGGGTTTTTGACTTCTGGTTAAGTTTTGTTGGGAAAATATTCAAGCTTTTAGGGCCGTGCTGAAACATGCATCAGGACCCGTCGACCTATCGAGCCAAGCTGTCAATTCGTTTGCAGCCGTAGTTGCAACAAAACGGATATTCAAACAAAAGGTAAAATACAAATTATATATATCTTTAAGAAGACAGAGAGAAATAGTGATTTAACACAAGACCAAGGCTTCATAGGGTGTGCATTTGTCCATCTCAGTGCCTACTTAACCATGCAATCAAAGCAGATAAGAAGTCGCTAAACAAGTGATACTAACCCTTCTGTATTTGTCTCTGTAATAGTCCTTATCTCTGTGCCTTCTATCATAACCTCTTTCTCTCTTCCTCCTTTCTCCTTCCTCTCTTGCCCTTTGTGCTTCCTGCACAAATATAATAATTACCATTTATTATCTATTAATTTATTAACAAATAAGAAAAATAAATTAATATTGTCAACTGAGTCCAGTAAGACACCTCTTCCTCCCTTGCTTTCTTTATTTTCTCTGCTTCTTCCAAGGCTTCTTTTTCCATCTAATTTCAACCAGAAAACGCATTTAAGTGCATTATAATGTGTGTATGCTACTATGCTGTAACCAGACGTGGCAAATTTCTGCCCATTTTACTTATGAACTGGTCGATTATAGTTGGTTCCTTTTTATCTTAAACAGGTCTAGTGTAAAATATAAGAAGTAGCTGAAGCTGAGCTGCTGAAATCGGTCAAATACAGCCGAAGTTTATTTTAATGCATACAACTTCCTAAATGCTTTTATTAAAATATTTGGTTTATTTTATTGTAATCATATTGTATTCTTAATAATAATTAACACATTATTATTTATTAAATTATAAAATTGACATGAAAAGATGTAGCCAGGAAAATTCGGCAAGGCCTGCCCATTTCGGCGGTACTAAAATCGACCTATTTCAATTTTCAACCCAAACCTGCCCCAATGCACCCCTCTTGGCACCTCTAGTTATAATTTATACAGAAGCAAAAGTACACCTCTCTATTGGTGAAAACTTCTTGTACCACTTCTTTTGCATACTCTGGATCATCACAGATCAGAATGTTGTCAAAAACAGAACCAGCTTTTACCTGCATTTTAGTCAAATACCGTTCAGGCAATTTCTAAGAAAGTATAATACAACTTTTTAACGCAGCAAAGAGCATCCTTGACTGAGCTATGATAAAGGACCGTACCTGCCAAATCTCAATTCCCACATATTTAATAGGCTTGAGTACATATAGATCAGGATCATCTTCAAATTCTGAGCAAGGGCACAATAAGGCAATAAGCTAAATTTCAAGAATACAGTAATGCTGCTAAATGTGGCAAAGAGGATGGGCCGAAAGGGTAATTTTTGTATGGGTTGGGTAGGCCCAAATTACTTTTGCCCAAATGGTTAACTTATTTTATAAGTAATTAAGTGTGTCATATATGAATGCCGAAGATTATTATTTTGATAAAAATCTAACTTTTTGGATGAAATGATTTTTAAGAGGTTTTATATATATTAATACACTGTGGGAGACCTTCAACTCATTAACCTGGTTCCCTTCAAGCTAGCTTTCTTTGTTTTATCACTTGTTGGAGTCTAGGAGATCAAAAAGATGATAATAATAAACTGAATCATCCCATAAGTAATTACGTCGAACTATCCCCGCCTAAGTGTGTAGTGTGTGGTACCTGGGTTATCAATCCACGGGATCTTCCACTTCCCCTTGTAATTTGGATTTTTTATTTTCTGCAGCAATAAAAAAGATATATCTCAAATTAAAAAAATTACTATGATGCTACCCAAAACGCTCAAAGTTGGTAAAAACTTAGCCCTGCCTTTGGTTTCCATGGTCCTTTGTATGCCGGATTTGGTATCTTTGGTGGTCTCCATATCCCATCCTCATCTTCATCCCAGGTATCAGGCTATTAGGAGTTTACACATTAATTAGAATAAGTAAAAATGTTTTAGGGACAAATCGCTTTCACCTATGAAGCTCACGTAAAGAAACTAAATAACGAAGCTTATCCTTGAGAACTTGCATGATTAATTATCAAGAGTATCATCAAATAAAAAAATAATTCTAGCTTGCTAATTAACTACCTTTTTAGCTTTGGGGTCAGGAATTTCTCTTGGGATTGAATCGTAACCCTGAACACCAAATAATATAAAAGATATATTAAATAAAAAGCATATTATAAACTATAATCAAGCCATAAGAGCAATAAGCTCTGCTAGCTACCTCTGGCTTGACATGATTCGGATCATCAATATATTCTCTGTCCTCCCAATCTGCAGGCTGAAAAATAAAGAAAACCACTTGAAAACGTAGCTAACACTCAAAAGTAAAAATATAGGATTCCAAGATTAATACGCAACTTAAATTACTCTAATTCGTATGAATTTAATCACAAACCAACCTTTTTAGCATTTACATCTTTGATTTTACGGGGTGGAAGGATATCCCAATCTGTATACATGCTCCCAGAATCTCTTTCCCTACCATCTATTAAGATACTATAGCTTGCATCAGGCCGAAGTATGAAAGTGTAGAAATGGGTTAATTTGTCTGTTTCACACTCCAAATTCTTCTTGAGAGGATAATTTTGCCCTTGGTAAGATAAGATCACATGAAGCTTCTTTGTTTGGGTGCCGCATAAATCAGGTCCAAACATCACACTTCCAAAAAAAAAAAAAAAACAAAAGTAAAAACATTGAATTGTACCATAACCAAATAACCAACAGGTCCAATACTGATAAATAATAAAGATTAGGAGTTGTTATATTGTTAAACCTGTAAGGAGTGTCACCACCAAATTTCTTTTGGTTGACATATCCAGACATAAGCTTGATATAACCGCCACCACACTCGATATCCTGCTCAAACTTTATTGAGTACTGCAATACCAGTGTTCTATTTTTGTTGCTAAATTCTGGGATCTTTGCAGAAATGGCAAAATGTCTGGCGTCAGTAGTCGTCTGAATACCTGAAAGAATGCAACATTATATACACAGACTAAACATATGCATCATACCTAAACCACGAACCAAACCGTATATATTAAACTTCTGAAGCTTGCAATATACATGACACTGGAAATGTTACCTTTATCATCTGGATCAGCAGACCACGAACCCGCTGTGTGCTTGAACGAACCAGCCTTTCCTTCACTTCTTTTCCAATCAGACTTCACCCACCGGCTTTGCCATCCATCTGTTTAAATGCCCCAATTTACAAAAACGAAAACGATTTCAACGAAGTAGGCAGTTATTAAACCTTCAATTAACGAAAATATGAACACAACCTGACTAATCAAGGAAAACATGAACTAACATCTTCAGTTTGATGAAACAACATACAAATTCTTAATCAAGTAGAAATTAACTTATAGCAATTTCACTAATTGAATCTCAAATTCCATTCATCGATTGACAATAATTCGTCTTCTAACACACCTACTCACCTAAAAAAATCCTAAAATTCTACACTTTACACACACTTCTTACAGTCAAGTAACAGACCCTCCCTTCCACCAATCACGAAAACAAACCCTTAATCATAACTATTTCAAAGGAAAAAAGAGCTTCAAGGCATAACAATGGCAGATCAAGCAACAATAACAAGTTACTTCACCAAACACCACGTATCTATCACCATACATTTACCTGATTGCTTAAATTTTCCAATAGAATCAGTATATACAGCAAAAAAACAAGCAAACAAGCAGAAGTTGCTAAAATTACCTTCAAATCGCTCCTCGAAGATGATCTCTGAGAATGAAAGATTGCAGATAGAAAGGAGCAAAAGCACAAGTGATGCAAATTTGAGATGATGTTTATGATGAAGTGAGTGAACTGCAGAAGTTGTGAGTCGATTGTTGCTCATCTTTTACAGAGATGATAGTGGCATACTTCGTCTGCTATGGTAATGAATGGTTTTAATTAATTTATTTATTATTTATAGGAATCTTTGATTGAAAATGCCCATGACTTTATGTATTTTTTACAACATGTGCCATTCTATATTTTGCAACATCTAGGAAGGCAGAACATTGCCATAATTTTGGAGAAAAAATTGAAAATTTGTTTGTTTTTTAATGGAATTTTGGTTATGATTTAATGTAATTATTATATGCGTATCTATTTTTTTTTTTTTTTGTTAAAAGGGACCACTATATGCATCGTTTTAAATCTAATCTCACTCTACCTGAAAATGACGGTTTGATCTTTCATCAACCTGTTAATTACATGTAAATCTTTCATCAAACTGATGTTTGTACGTTATGTCAGATATTATAGGCCTCTTACCTTTTAAACAATTATTTGAAGTAAAAATGGAATGCTTGTTTGGTTGTGAGATTAGATAGGGGTTGTGTAGCTATAGTAGAATGTATGTTAAAAGAATAATATGTTGTTACATAAATAGTATCATGTTTTCTTTAAAAATATCATAATGTTAAATATAATATGCAAGCTTTAAAAGTTAAGATATAAGATTTTAATATAATTACATGCAAGCTTCAAAAGCGAAGATATAAGATTTTAAAGTATGAAATAGGATAAGCGCTGACAGACTGTACTAAAAGTTCTATCTAAAACAAGTAAATATAAAGTTTCAGTTATTTTTTGTAAGTGTTTATCATATTTGATGTTTTTATGGGCAATGATATAATATTACGCATAAATTTTAAGCTATATGTGAAATTATCTAGTTTAAAACTTCTAGTGGTAAAATTCACAACATTCAAATAAATAAAACTACTCTTAAAATGACGTTTATAACCGGACTACCACTTGAAAACAATGGTTGTGACACCGGTTTAATCTATTGGTCCAGCCTTGAAAACTTACTACCTAGCAGAGTGAGAAGGCTACAGGAAGCTATCTAGTATTGATTGGAACACTTCGTGTATTTCAATATCATGTTTTGGGAGTTTTGCTTATCGTATTTATCTAGCATCTTACTAGCTTTATTAGTATGGTTTGCGGTTACAAATAGATAAAAAAAAAAAAAACAAAAAAAAAAAAACAGTTTCTAATTAGCATGTAACCAAACAAAAACACCGTAAATTTCTGGTTTAACCTATCCAACAGCTCCGTTCAAGTTTTCAAATAATTGTTCAAACGTTATAGAAAATTTACGAATGGAAAAACAATTGACTTTAGAATTGACTTTTGGTTCGAGTCCACTGATACTCTATTTAGTACACGTAGTACCAGCCAATCACATGCTTTTATTTTGCATCTGTGGGGCCTTCCACTTCATTCTTACAACATTTAAATACTAGAAACGTTTATATTTATTTGACGGAAAGAAAAACTCGAGGGCTTTTATTTTTGCTTACATAAATATTTTGCATAAATAAATATTGTAAATCAAGTGATCTGTAAATTAATTCTATCACCGCTCCATGCTTGAGATTTACAGACTTTAATATTGTAGCTTGAGATTTACAGAATTTAATACTATTAACCTCTGGATCGACAATATTAGATTTTTATGAATTTAAGCATTTTTGTAATTTTAAGAAACATAGGGGGCAAATGTCAAGGGAAAGATGGAAGAATTTAAATGGATGG